>JASEVX010000007.1:71383841-71638421 GCA_031761405.1 Serripes groenlandicus | reverse complement strand
TGAGCAATTGATTCTGTTTTAAAATCGTCTGCTGCAGAGGCGTAAAACTCTGTCTAAATAATGAAAAGGATTAAGACATTTCACGTGCATGGTAACCAAGAAACATCATAATTTGCATAAACAACAACTTTCTGATTGGCTCAAGGCGAATTTCGCGGAATGTTAGCGTTCAGTTCACTCACTAGGCTTTAAATGTTCATTGTACATATACACGCTGACAAATCACTCGTGCTCTAAAGTTAAACAGGATTAAATAAGTTTGATAGACAAGGTATGAATACAGCTCCTTAACTTGATGTGACGGGTAAGTTATCTTTCTGAAAACATTGTTGCAAAAGAAGACATTTCTCATAATAAATTCTGTGAAATGTATTAATGATTATTCAGAAATGCCCACTTTTCAACAGACGAGCAATGGCGTGCGCTCCTTGGCACTATTGATATATTTTCTAAGCAGATATGTTTCAAAATAGGAAAGCATGGAAAGTTCTTGTCAGACTTAATGTGGCCCAGTTTTCCCCTCTGTATTTTCAAATTCTTTTGTTTTGTTGTCATGATTTATACATTTTCAGAATGTAGTAGAGGACATTTGAAACATCTGTAAGTGAGTACATTTGAAAATAATGTGGCAAAAAGAAATGTTCATGATACGATCTTTTGAAGATGTCTTCAGATTATTTAATAATTATACTTTCACTCTCATTTTCCACATAATTGTCCAGGTATTTTCAAAGGCAACCACTACAGATTTGTTCAATGTTTTCAAGGTCGTCTACATATCTATCGTATAGTTTGCAATTTATAGGGAAGAGTTAACAAATTATTGAATAAGTTGAAAACATATTCAATGAGCAATTTCTTCCTTTGCCATAATGTTAAAAGTTGTCATCTAATGTCGTCAGGAAGCGCCTGTATGTAAAACAGGGTTAAGAGTTTGATGCAATGATGTACTGTCTGATTTCAAAGTTCCTCGAGTACAAAAGCATCACAAACAATTTATTTCGGTGAAAGGGTCAGTATGTAAGTTGTTGCTTGAATGTTAAGGTAATTACATTTACTGTACCCTTTCCCACTTGTAGACACATCTGCAGCAGACGACTTTTGAAAACACTGTAGCCAAAAGGCCACAACTTTTTCAACTTTATTAAATACTTACTTCCGAAAGTGTCTGGCTGATATTCAAATAATTTTGTAGAAATGTTCCTAGGCTGACCCTCTATCAGATTCCTTCAAGCCATGTTGATTGGTTGAAAAATATGGCCGCCAGGGGGTGGGGCTATTTTGCCTTATAGTGCCTATAGTGAAAACTTAAAATATCCTCTTCTCCGAAAGTGTCAGGCCGATTTTCAAATAATTTTGTAGAAATGTTTCTTGGGTGACCCTCTATCAGATTCCTTCAAGCCATGTTGATTGGTAAAAAAACATGGCCGCCAGAGGGCGGGGCTATTTTGCATTATATGGCTAAAGAGAAAACTTAAAAAGTCTTCTCCTCTAAAAGTGTCTGGCTGATATTCAAAACAAATTGTAGAAATGTTCCTAGGCTGACCCTATCAGATATGGCCTCCAGGGGGGTGGGGCTATTTTGGCTATAGTGAAAACTTAAAATATCCTCTCCTCCGAAAGTGTCAGGCCGATTTTCAAATAATTTTGCAGAAACATTCCTTGGGTGACACTACAAGATTCCTTTAAGCCATGGTGGTTGGTGAAAAACATGGCCACCAGGGGGCAGGACTGTTTGGAGACTTGATTTTTGCCTTATGGCCGTGGAGCGATACTGGCCCTGTTGGGCCTCTTGTTCTGTTATATAAGGGTGTTTCCTGGGTAAGTTACAAGTACTATTGGTCCATTTATTCGGACACCAGCAAGTCGGTTGTAACCTACAACCCTGAGTGCCAAGGAGGAAAAGCCATTACTACCACTTTCAAAGATTTCGGTATGACCCGGCCAGGATCAAACCCGCAACCTCATGCACCTGACGTTTACTGCTATATCCAGTCATGGATGCCACAGTGTAAGGTTTCTGCCTCTGAACGAAAATGTCTCTTAGATAACTTGAGGTGAAGGTGGAACTATTCTGATCACTCACTGTTTGTTGTCCCACATTACCTTTTAGTCTCAAACGACATGTCCTCCTAAACTATTGGACCAATTTAAACCAAACTGTACAGGAACGTTCCTTTGGTGGTCCTCTTTGTTGATCTGTTGAAAAACATGACAGCCAGGGAGCATCAACAAAGGGGGAAAATGACAAAACTCCATTCTTATGAAAGTGCTTGTCTGATTTCAAGACAATTTAGTAGAATTGCTCCTTCAGTGACCCTCTTGTTAGTTTGTTTAAGTCATATATTGATATGTTGAAAAACATACCGATAAAGCAGTATCAGAAAACGGGTAAAAAACATACCGATAAAGCAGTATCAGAAAACGGGTAAAAAACATACCGATAAAGCAGTATCAGAAAAAGGGTAAAAAACATACCGATAAAGCAGTATCAGAAAAGGGGTAAAAAACATACCGATAAAGCAGTATCAGAAAAGGTGTAAAAAACATACCGATAAAGCAGTATCAGAAAAGGGGTAAAAAACATACCGATAAAGCAGTATCAGAAAAGGGGTAAAAAACATACCGATAAAGCAGTATCAGAAAAGGTGTAAAAAACATACCGATAAAGCAGTATCAGAAAAGTGGTAAAAAACATACCGATAAAGCAGTATCAGAAAAGGGGTAAAAACCATACCGATAAAGCAGTATCAGAAAAGGGGTAAAAAACATACCGATAAAGCAGTATGAGAAAAGGGGTAAAAAACATACCGATAAAGCAGTATCAGAAAAGGGGTAAAAACCATACCGATAAAGCAGTATCAGAAAAGGGGTAAAAAACATACCGATAAAGCAGTATCAGAAAAGGGGTAAAAACCATACCGATAAAGCAGTATCAGAAAAGGGGTAAAAAACATACCGATAAAGCAGTATCAGAAAAGGGGTAAAATAAACTTTAAGCTTCAAACGTCATAGTGGTCCTCTTTCAGAAACATTCAAAGATTTAATGCATCGTTGAAAATGTCCGTTTACCAATAAGCTGTTTCAATTTCACTGTGTGGCCACTACTTACAGTTTCATTCTTCATTAAATTTTCCCTGTTAGTAGCAGTTACACATTTGCTACTATATCATCACTCGGTTGATTGATTTAGGGCCATTTTGGCGCTCTTGTTTGCCATGCATGAAATTTTAGCTCAACTGAACATGAAGTTTGAGGAGAGTCATTGTGATCATGCACTGTCGGGTGTCTTGTCTGTTCACATTTTCCTATGAACAACTTCCAGGAATCCGCCGTGGCCGAGTTGTTAGCATTGGGGATTTGGAACCGGGTGTCCCGGGTTTGATCCCCAATCATGGCGCTGTGGTCATGGTGCAGTGCTCTTGGGCAAGGCACATTTTCTAGCCTAGTACTGGTTAGTTTACCTAGGGATTATGAATAAGTTAAATGTCGCTGTGATATAACTGAAATAATATTGAAAAGCGCGTAAAACTCCAACAAAACAAAAATTAACCACTTCCACACCTAAAACAAACGACCAATTTCAAAATAATCAGAAAAAGCATGCACATTCTGGGTTTGTTTACCCTGCGACTCAGCAATACAGCCATTTGCGAGGAGATCAGAAAAAAGTGTGAAATTCCAAAACTTTATACAAAATCTTGTCCAAGGGCTGGCCTGATTTGAAAATAATTTGGCACAATAGTTCTTTGTCTTCAAGATTGTTCATATTATTTCAATCAATTGATGAACATGGCCATTAGGGAGCGGAGTCATTTTGCTTATATTTACTGAGTAAAATCTTTGAAAACTATAAAGCTATTAACCCTTTCCCTCATACAACAATTCTGCAGTAGACGACTTTGAACATATTTTGTCAAAAAATGGAAAATCTCTCTAATTGAATGGATAACCTATGACTAAAAGTGGAAAACATTGTGGCAAAAGGAGGAATTGCTCGTTTTGAGCAATTTCTTCTTTTGTCACTATGTTTTCAAAAAGCCATCTGCTTCAGAGGCGTCAGAAAGCGTCTATTTGAGGGAAAGGGTTAAGGACCATCAGGGTCTTCTTGTGAGGTTTTATCCCCCTCAAAAGGTGGATAGCATATTGGTTTTGCATCAACCGCCAAGAGCTATATCTAAGGCATGGCTGGCTAGATTTGATTAAATCTTTGTGAAAATGTTAACGACCATAGAGAAATGTCAGACAGCAAGTTCCAACAAGATTACATCAACAAAACCAGTTATTTTAAATTGAACTATAATACTGTATATCCTTTAAATAACATGGAAAGGGAGATAACCACATTGTAAATCTAATTTAGTTATTAACAACTTTTCTCCCATAAGGTTAACAATGGTTATCTGAATTACCTTAATAAAACTCTAGAGGCCACATCTTTGTCTCGCCCACTGATGTGGATTGAAACAAAACAGTCACTTTTTGGGAGATGGCAGCGGCCACTTTTTCAACTTTATTACTTGGCATCCCCTGGTCGAATTTTCTGAAACTTTATCAGGGGTATTATTGGGTCATGGGACATCATTCAGCGAAAGAATTACCACGGTCAAGGTCATTGTTTGCCTGAACTTAGCCTTGGTTAACATTGACTCTTGAGGCCATATTTTTTATACAATCTTCATGAAAGTTTATGATTACATTTGTCTTCATCAAAACTGGGTCACAATGTCAAATGTAACAAAAACCTTGTGAACACTGTAGAAGTCAAATTTTTCATCCAATCTTCATGAAACTTTATCAAAACATTTGTTTTCATCAATTCTCAAATTCAATACTAGGTCATGGGGTCAAAAACTAGGTCACTAGGTAAAACTTAATTTACACTGTAGAAGCCCTTTATCTTCCAATTTTTATGAAAAATCATCAGAACTGTTTTCTTCTAGTTCTAGACTTTGTCATAAACTAGGTCACTAGGTCAAATTTTAGAATAACTTTCTGAACACTCGAGAGATCACATTTTTCATCCAATCTTTATTGCAAATCATCAGAACTATTGTCTCCATTAAATCTCTGTCAAGTTTGAAACTGGGTCATGGGGGTCAAAACCTATTTATTTATTCTTTGTTTTCTTTACCCTCGCCGTTCAGAATTAACTATTTGGCGAGCAAAAGTCAAAACCTAGGTCACTAGGTTTAATTTTATAGTAACTTTATTAACATTGTAAAGGCCACATTTTTCTTCCGATCTTTATAAAAATCATCTGGACCATCATGGTCACCTTCATGGTCTTCTTAGCTCACCAAAACCTGAAGTAAAGTGTGAAGTACTTGGGTCAGCCATTGTAATCACTCAACATCCATCTTTCATTCAAATCTTCTTTGAAACTACTGATCCTATTTCAAAATAATTTCACAGGAATCTTCCGTGGTTCTTTTTCAAACTTTGGTTGCTGTGATATCAGAACAAAAACATAAAGTGACAAAAAGTACAGACCCAATTTAAATATGCTTCTAATGAAATTGAAATTGATAATGCTCTCTTCCGTGACCCTGTACAAATTTGCCGTGAATGGGGGAGTCAATGTGCAACCCTTTACTCCGGTACTGAGAGCACACATTATGACCGAATGTACTACTTGTCCGTCACAGATTGTGTTAATAACATTAAGGAAGAGGTTTTTTTTTTTACAACTAACATCTTATACATGATCGGCTAATGTTAAAACATGTCGTACTATTTTTATTTGATTTGGTGCATTGTTATGCTTATGTTCCTACAGTTCTTAAACCGGGTATAATTTTGACCTTTTATACAAGTGGAGACTGTAATTCGAATAATTATCCAGCCATTACCCTTTCTTCGTCTTTGTTGAAATTATATGAAACGTGTTTTATTCAGAGGACTGCACGTGTCAATTGATAAACTGTTACATTCATTACAGGGCGTGTTTCAATCAAACATGGGTAGGTGAATGATTTCTTTCGTTTTGAAAGAAAGTATATAGCACTTTAAAAAAGCCAATATTAAACCGATTGTTTGCCTTTTAAATGCGCGTCAAGCATTTGACCGGGTGTGGCATGACGGTTTCTTCTACAATTAACGAGAACTAGGTGTTCAACTTAAACTTCTTAAATCTGTAATATCCATGCGGTTGTGTCCTGTATATAGGTCACTTCTCTGACAGCTTCCCTGTTGGTGTGTGCATATATCTGCATGTGCTTTGCACCCCCCTATGATTTTATTTAAATACATGAGATTTAATTGGGGAGCGAACACATATCACGGATTACAACAACTCAAATTGTGTTGAGTTGAATATTGGAAAATTAACCACGGATAGACCTAATCCTCCCATATTTAGAGGCTAACCCTTTCTCACATACAACACATCTGATGCGGACGATTTAGAAAACTATTGAAATGTGCTGAAAACAGTTTGGCCAAAAGAAAATACTGATGCATCTCGAAGACTAAAGACTGCAATATTTGGGGGTATTTCCCATATAAAACAAATCTGAAGCAGATGCATAAGAGAACACGTATGCAATATATATATATATATATGAAATGTGTTAAACAGTTTGGCAAAAAGAGAAATATATTGCTCATTATGAGAACATTTTCTTTTTTCCACAAAGCTTTTTAACTAATTTGTATGCTGCAGATGTATATAAATGCGTCTACATGTAGGAAATGGTAGAATATTTATCTGTCTGTCTATGTCCCAAATACCATTTTAAAATTATTATGTGGAGGCTTTGATCAAGCTGAACAGATTCAGTCTGCTCTGAGCTTTACTATTCACATTGCTTGGACAGACTCACGTAATGTTAATGGTGTGTTTAACTTTATAAACTTTACTTTACAAAATTTATTGAAAAAGATAAGCACGGTTTAAAACTTTCTTTTCGGCAGTAAACTTTAAATATGTTCAGAGTTGTCTGCTGCATATTTGGCTTATATGGGAAATGGTTATTGAATATTATCACATAATATATCTGCAAACTCGATGAATAGAGATGAACATTTTGGTAAAAGGAAAAAATAATAAACATGAGCAATTGATTCTGTTTTAAAATCGTCTGCTGCAGAGGCGTAAAACTCTGTCTAAATAATGAAAAGGATTAAGACATTTCACGTGCATGGTAACCAAGAAACATCATAATTTGCATAAACAACAACTTTCTGATTGGCTCAAGGCGAATTTCGCGGGAATGTTAGCGTTCAGTTCACTCACTAGGCTTTAAATGTTCATTGTACATATACACGCTGACAAATCACTCGTGCTCTAAAGTTAAACAGGATTAAATAAGTTTGATAGACAAGGTATGAATACAGCTCCTTAACTTGATGTGACGGGTAAGTTATCTTTCTGAAAACATTGTTGCAAAAGAAGACATTTCTCATAATAAATTCTGTGAAATGTATTAATGATTATTCAGAAATGCCCACTTTTCAACAGACGAGCAATGGCGTGCGCTCCTTGGCACTATTGATATATTTTCTAAGCAGATATGTTTCAAAATAGGAAAGCATGGAAAGTTCTTGTCAGACTTAATGTGGCCCAGTTTTCCCCTCTGTATTTTCAAATTCTTTTGTTTTGTTGTCATGATTTATACATTTTCAGAATGTAGTAGAGGACATTTGAAACATCTGTAAGTGAGTACATTTGAAAATAATGTGGCAAAAAGAAATGTTCATGATACGATCTTTTGAAAGATGTCTTCAGATTATTTAATAATTATACTTTCACTCTCATTTTCCACATAATTGTCCAGGTATTTTCAAAGGCAACCACTACAGATTTGTTCAATGTTTTCAAGGTCGTCTACATATCTATCGTATAGTTTGCAATTTATAGGGAAGAGTTAACAAATTATTGAATAAGTTGAAAACATATTCAATGAGCAATTTCTTCCTTTGCCATAATGTTAAAAGTTGTCATCTAATGTCGTCAGGAAGCGCCTGTATGTAAAACAGGGTTAAGAGTTTGATGCAATGATGTACTGTCTGATTTCAAAGTTCCTCGAGTACAAAAGCATCACAAACAATTTATTTCGGTGAAAGGGTCAGTATGTAAGTTGTTGCTTGAATGTTAAGGTAATTACATTTACTGTACCCTTTCCCACTTGTAGACACATCTGCAGCAGACGACTTTTGAAAACACTGTAGCCAAAAGGCCACAACTTTTTCAACTTTATTAAATACTTACTTCCGAAAGTGTCTGGCTGATATTCAAATAATTTTGTAGAAATGTTCCTAGGCTGACCCTCTATCAGATTCCTTCAAGCCATGTTGATTGGTTGAAAAATATGGCCGCCAGGGGGTGGGGCTATTTTGCCTTATAGTGCCTATAGTGAAAACTTAAAATATCCTCTTCTCCGAAAGTGTCAGGCCGATTTTCAAATAATTTTGTAGAAATGTTTCTTGGGTGACCCTCTATCAGATTCCTTCAAGCCATGTTGATTGGTAAAAAAACATGGCCGCCAGAGGGCGGGGCTATTTTGCATTATATGGCTAAAGAGAAAACTTAAAAAGTCTTCTCCTCTAAAAGTGTCTGGCTGATATTCAAAAAAAATTGTAGAAATGTTCCTAGGCTGACCCTATCAGATATGGCCTCCAGGGGGGTGGGGCTATTTTGGCTATAGTGAAAACTTAAAATATCCTCTCCTCCGAAAGTGTCAGGCCGATTTTCAAATAATTTTGCAGAAACATTCCTTGGGTGACACTACAAGATTCCTTTAAGCCATGGTGGTTGGTGAAAAACATGGCCACCAGGGGGCAGGGCTGTTTGGAGACTTGATTTTTGCCTTATGGCCGTGGAGCGATACTGGCCCTGTTGGGCCTCTTGTTCTGTTATATAAGGGTGTTTCCTGGGTAAGTTACAAGTACTATTGGTCCATTTATTCGGACACCAGCAAGTCGGTTGTAACCTACAACCCTGAGTGCCAAGGAGGAAAAGCCATTACTACCACTTTCAAAGATTTCGGTATGACCCGGCCAGGATCAAACCCGCAACCTCATGCACCTGACGTTTACTGCTATATCCAGTCATGGATGCCACAGTGTAAGGTTTCTGCCTCTGAACGAAAATGTCTCTTAGATAACTTGAGGTGAAGGTGGAACTATTCTGATCACTCACTGTTTGTTGTCCCACATTACCTTTTAGTCTCAAACGACATGTCCTCCTAAACTATTGGACCAATTTAAACCAAACTGTACAGGAACGTTCCTTTGGTGGTCCTCTTTGTTGATCTGTTGAAAAACATGACAGCCAGGGAGCATCAACAAAGGGGGAAAATGACAAAACTCCATTCTTATGAAAGTGCTTGTCTGATTTCAAGACAATTTAGTAGAATTGCTCCTTCAGTGACCCTCTTGTTAGTTTGTTTAAGTCATATATTGATATGTTGAAAAACATACCGATAAAGCAGTATCAGAAAACGGGTAAAAAACATACCGATAAAGCAGTATCAGAAAAGGGGTAAAAAACATACCGATAAAGCAGTATCAGAAAAAGGGTAAAAAACATACCGATAAAGCAGTATCAGAAAAGGGGTAAAAAACATACCGATAAAGCAGTATCAGAAAAGGTGTAAAAAACATACCGATAAAGCAGTATCAGAAAAGGGGTAAAAAACATACCGATAAAGCAGTATCAGAAAAGGGGTAAAAAACATACCGATAAAGCAGTATCAGAAAAGGTGTAAAAAACATACCGATAAAGCAGTATCAGAAAAGTGGTAAAAAACATACCGATAAAGCAGTATCAGAAAAGGGGTAAAAACCATACCGATAAAGCAGTATCAGAAAAGGGGTAAAAAACATACCGATAAAGCAGTATGAGAAAAGGGGTAAAAAACATACCGATAAAGCAGTATCAGAAAAGGGGTAAAAACCATACCGATAAAGCAGTATCAGAAAAGGGGTAAAAAACATACCGATAAAGCAGTATCAGAAAAGGGGTAAAATAAACTTTAAGCTTCAAACGTCATAGTGGTCCTCTTTCAGAAACATTCAAAGATTTAATGCATCGTTGAAAATGTCCGTTTACCAATAAGCTGTTTCAATTTCACTGTGTGGCCACTACTTACAGTTTCATTCTTCATTAAATTTTCCCTGTTAGTAGCAGTTACACATTTGCTACTATATCATCACTCGGTTGATTGATTTAGGGCCATTTTGGCGCTCTTGTTTGCCATGCATGAAATTTTAGCTCAACTGAACATGAAGTTTGAGGAGAGTCATTGTGATCATGCACTGTCGGGTGTCTTGTCTGTTCACATTTTCCTATGAACAACTTCCAGGAATCCGCCGTGGCCGAGTTGTTAGCATTGGGGATTTGGAACCGGGTGTCCCGGGTTTGATCCCCAATCATGGCGCTGTGGTCATGGTGCAGTGCTCTTGGGCAAGGCACATTTTCTAGCCTAGTACTGGTTAGTTTACCTAGGGATTATGAATAAGTTAAATGTCGCTGTGATATAACTGAAATAATATTGAAAAGCGCGTAAAACTCCAACAAAACAAAAATTAACCACTTCCACACCTAAAACAAACGACCAATTTCAAAATAATCAGAAAAAGCATGCACATTCTGGGTTTGTTTACCCTGCGACTCAGCAATACAGCCATTTGCGAGGAGATCAGAAAAAAGTGTGAAATTCCAAAACTTTATACAAAATCTTGTCCAAGGGCTGGCCTGATTTGAAAATAATTTGGCACAATAGTTCTTTGTCTTCAAGATTGTTCATATTATTTCAATCAATTGATGAACATGGCCATTAGGGAGCGGAGTCATTTTGCTTATATTTACTGAGTAAAATCTTTGAAAACTATAAAGCTATTAACCCTTTCCCTCATACAACAATTCTGCAGTAGACGACTTTGAACATATTTTGTCAAAAAATGGAAAATCTCTCTAATTGAATGGATAACCTATGACTAAAAGTGGAAAACATTGTGGCAAAAGGAGGAATTGCTCGTTTTGAGCAATTTCTTCTTTTGTCACTATGTTTTCAAAAAGCCATCTGCTTCAGAGGCGTCAGAAAGCGTCTATTTGAGGGAAAGGGTTAAGGACCATCAGGGTCTTCTTGTGAGGTTTTATCCCCCTCAAAAGGTGGATAGCATATTGGTTTTGCATCAACCGCCAAGAGCTATATCTAAGGCATGGCTGGCTAGATTTGATTAAATCTTTGTGAAAATGTTAACGACCATAGAGAAATGTCAGACAGCAAGTTCCAACAAGATTACATCAACAAAACCAGTTATTTTAAATTGAACTATAATACTGTATATCCTTTAAATAACATGGAAAGGGAGATAACCACATTGTAAATCTAATTTAGTTATTAACAACTTTTCTCCCATAAGGTTAACAATGGTTATCTGAATTACCTTAATAAAACTCTAGAGGCCACATCTTTGTCTCGCCCACTGATGTGGATTGAAACAAAGCAGTCACTTTTTGGGAGATGGCAGCGGCCACTTTTTCAACTTTATTACTTGGCATCCCCTGGTCGAATTTTCTGAAACTTTATCAGGGGTATTATTGGGTCATGGGACATCATTCAGCGAAAGAATTACCACGGTCAAGGTCATTGTTTGCCTGAACTTAGCCTTGGTTAACATTGACTCTTGAGGCCATATTTTTTATACAATCTTCATGAAAGTTTATGATTACATTTGTCTTCATCAAAACTGGGTCACAATGTCAAATGTAACAAAAACCTTGTGAACACTGTAGAAGTCAAATTTTTCATCCAATCTTCATGAAACTTTATCAAAACATTTGTTTTCATCAATTCTCAAATTCAATACTAGGTCATGGGGTCAAAAACTAGGTCACTAGGTAAAACTTAATTTACACTGTAGAAGCCCTTTATCTTCCAATTTTTATGAAAAATCATCAGAACTGTTTTCTTCTAGTTCTAGACTTTGTCATAAACTAGGTCACTAGGTCAAATTTTAGAATAACTTTCTGAACACTCGAGAGATCACATTTTTCATCCAATCTTTATTGCAAATCATCAGAACTATTGTCTCCATTAAATCTCTGTCAAGTTTGAAACTGGGTCATGGGGGTCAAAACCTATTTATTTATTCTTTGTTTTCTTTACCCTCGCCGTTCAGAATTAACTATTTGGCGAGCAAAAGTCAAAACCTAGGTCACTAGGTTTAATTTTATAGTAACTTTATTAACATTGTAAAGGCCACATTTTTCTTCCGATCTTTATAAAAATCATCTGGACCATCATGGTCACCTTCATGGTCTTCTTAGCTCACCAAAACCTGAAGTAAAGTGTGAAGTACTTGGGTCAGCCATTGTAATCACTCAACATCCATCTTTCATTCAAATCTTCTTTGAAACTACTGATCCTATTTCAAAATAATTTCACAGGAATCTTCCGTGGTTCTTTTTCAAACTTTGGTTGCTGTGATATCAGAACAAAAACATAAAGTGACAAAAAGTACAGACCCAATTTAAATATGCTTCTAATGAAATTGAAATTGATAATGCTCTCTTCCGTGACCCTGTACAAATTTGCCGTGAATGGGGGAGTCAATGTGCAACCCTTTACTCCGGTACTGAGAGCACACATTATGACCGAATGTACTACTTGTCCGTCACAGATTGTGTTAATAACATTAAGGAAGAGTTTTTTTTTTTACAACTAACATCTTATACATGATCGGCTAATGTTAAAACATGTCGTACTATTTTTATTTGATTTGGTGCATTGTTATGCTTATGTTCCTACAGTTCTTAAACCGGGTATAATTTTGACCTTTTATACAAGTGGAGACTGTAATTCGAATAATTATCCAGCCATTACCCTTTCTTCGTCTTTGTTGAAATTATATGAAACGTGTTTTATTCAGAGGACTGCACGTGTCAATTGATAAACTGTTACATTCATTACAGGGCGTGTTTCAATCAAACATGGGTAGGTGAATGATTTCTTTCGTTTTGAAAGAAAGTATATAGCACTTTAAAAAAGCCAATATTAAACCGATTGTTTGCCTTTTAAATGCGCGTCAAGCATTTGACCGGGTGTGGCATGACGGTTTCTTCTACAATTAACGAGAACTAGGTGTTCAACTTAAACTTCTTAAATCTGTAATATCCATGCGGTTGTGTCCTGTATATAGGTCACTTCTCTGACAGCTTCCCTGTTGGTGTGTGCATATATCTGCATGTGCTTTGCACCCCCATATGATTTTATTTAAATACATGAGATTTAATTGGGGAGCGAACACATATCACGGATTACAACAACTCAAATTGTGTTGAGTTGAATATTGGAAAATTAACCACGGATAGACCTAATCCTCCCATATTTAGAGGCTAACCCTTTCTCACATACAACACATCTGATGCGGACGATTTAGAAAACTATTGAAATGTGCTGAAAACAGTTTGGCCAAAAGAAAATACTGATGCATCTCGAAGACTAAAGACTGCAATATTTGGGGGTATTTCCCATATAAAACAAATCTGAAGCAGATGCATAAGAGAACACGTATGCAATATATATATATATATATGAAATGTGTTAAACAGTTTGGCAAAAAGAGAAATATATTGCTCATTATGAGAACATTTTCTTTTTTCCACAAAGCTTTTTAACTAATTTGTATGCTGCAGATGTATATAAATGCGTCTACATGTAGGAAATGGTAGAATATTTATCTGTCTGTCTATGTCCCAAATACCATTTTAAAATTATTATGTGGAGGCTTTGATCAAGCTGAACAGATTCAGTCTGCTCTGAGCTTTACTATTCACATTGCTTGGACAGACTCACGTAATGTTAATGGTGTGTTTAACTTTATAAACTTTACTTTACAAAATATTTATTGAAAAAGATAAGCACGGTTTAAAACTTTCTTTTCGGCAGTAAACTTTAAATATGTTCAGAGTTGTCTGCTGCATATTTGGCTTATATGGGAAATGGTTATTGAATATTATCACATAATATATCTGCAAACTCGATGAATAGAGATGAACATTTTGGGTAAAAGGAAAAAATAATAAACATGAGCAATTGATTCTGTTTTAAATCGTCTGCTGCAGAGGCGTAAAACTCTGTCTAAATAATGAAAAGGATTAAGACATTTCACGTGCATGGTAACCAAGAAACATCATAATTTGCATAACAACAACTTTCTGATTGGCTCAAGGCGAATTTCGCGGGAATGTTAGCGTTCAGTTCACTCACTAGGCTTTAAATGTTCATTGTACATATACACGCTGACAAATCACTCGTGCTCTAAAGTTAAACAGGATTAAATAAGTTTGATAGACAAGGTATGAATACAGCTCCTTAACTTGATGTGACGGGTAAGTTATCTTTCTGAAAACATTGTTGCAAAAGAAGACATTTCTCATAATAAATTCTGTGAAATGTATTAATGATTATTCAGAAATGCCACTTTTCAACAGACGAGCAATGGCGTGCGCTCCTTGGCACTATTGATATATTTTCTAAGCAGATATGTTTCAAAATAGGAAAGATGGAAAGTTCTTGTAGAGACTTAATGTGGCCCAGTTTTCCCCTCTGTATTTTCAAATTCTTTTGTTTTGTTGTCATGATTTATACATTTTCAGAATGTAGTAGAGGACATTTGAAACATCTGTAAGTGAGTACATTTGAAAATAATGTGGCAAAAAGAAATGTTCATGATACGATCTTTTGAAAGATGTCTTCAGATTATTTAATAATTATACTTTCACTCTCATTTTCCACATAATTGTCCAGGTATTTTCAAAGGCAACCACTACAGATTTGTTCAATGTTTTCAAGGTCGTCTACATATCTATCGTATAGTTTGCAATTTATAGGGAAGAGTTAACAAATTATTGAATAAGTTGAAAACATATTCAATGAGCAATTTCTTCCTTTGCCATAATGTTAAAAGTTGTCATCTAATGTCGTCAGGAAGCGCCTGTATGTAAAACAGGGTTAAGAGTTTGATGCAATGATGTACTGTCTGATTTCAAAGTTCCTCGAGTACAAAAGCATCACAAACAATTTATTTCGGTGAAAGGGTCAGTATGTAAGTTGTTGCTTGAATGTTAAGGTAATTACATTTACTGTACCCTTTCCCACTTGTAGACACATCTGCAGCAGACGACTTTTGAAAACACTGTAGCCAAAAGGCCACAACTTTTTCAACTTTATTAAATACTTACTTCCGAAAGTGTCTGGCTGATATTCAAATAATTTTGTAGAAATGTTCCTAGGCTGACCCTCTATCAGATTCCTTCAAGCCATGTTGATTGGTTGAAAAATATGGCCGCCAGGGGGTGGGGCTATTTTGCCTTATAGTGCCTATAGTGAAAACTTAAAATATCCTCTTCTCCGAAAGTGTCAGGCCGATTTTCAAATAATTTTGTAGAAATGTTTCTTGGGTGACCCTCTATCAGATTCCTTCAAGCCATGTTGATTGGTAAAAAAACATGGCCGCCAGAGGGCGGGGCTATTTTGCATTATATGGCTAAAGAGAAAACTTAAAAAGTCTTCTCCTCTAAAAGTGTCTGGCTGATATTCAAAAAAAATTGTAGAAATGTTCCTAGGCTGACCCTATCAGATATGGCCTCCAGGGAGGTGGGGCTATTTTGGCTATAGTGAAAACTTAAAATATCCTCTCCTCCGAAAGTGTCAGGCCGATTTTCAAATAATTTTGCAGAAACATTCCTTGGGTGACACTACAAGATTCCTTTAAGCCATGGTGGTTGGTGAAAAACATGGCCACCAGGGGGCAGGGCTGTTTGGAGACTTGATTTTTGCCTTATGGCCGTGGAGCGATACTGGCCCTGTTGGGCCTCTTGTTCTGTTATATAAGGGTGTTTCCTGGGTAAGTTACAAGTACTATTGGTCCATTTATTCGGACACCAGCAAGTCGGTTGTAACCTACAACCCTGAGTGCCAAGGAGGAAAAGCCATTACTACCACTTTCAAAGATTTCGGTATGACCCGGCCAGGATCAAACCCGCAACCTCATGCACCTGACGTTTACTGCTATATCCAGTCATGG
Organism: Serripes groenlandicus; assembly: GCA_031761405.1. NCBI lineage: Eukaryota > Metazoa > Mollusca > Bivalvia > Cardiida > Cardiidae > Serripes > Serripes groenlandicus. The sequence goes on along the minus strand of JASEVX010000007.1, from coordinate 71,622,383 downwards.
ATGCCACAGTGTAAGGTTTCTGCCTCTGAACGAAAATGTCTCTTAGATAACTTGAGGTGAAGGTGGAACTATTCTGATCACTCACTGTTTGTTGTCCCACATTACCTTTTAGTCTCAAACGACATGTCCTCCTAAACTATTGGACCAATTTAAACCAAACTGTACAGGAACGTTCCTTTGGTGGTCCTCTTTGTTGATCTGTTGAAAAACATGACAGCCAGGGAGCATCAACAAAGGGGGAAAATGACAAAACTCCATTCTTATGAAAGTGCTTGTCTGATTTCAAGACAATTTAGTAGAATTGCTCCTTCAGTGACCCTCTTGTTAGTTTGTTTAAGTCATATATTGATATGTTAAAAAAAAAAACCGATAAAGCAGTATCAGAAAACGGGTAAAAAACATACCGATAAAGCAGTATCAGAAAAGGGGTAAAAAACATACCGATAAAGCAGTATCAGAAAAAGGGTAAAAAACATACCGATAAAGCAGTATCAGAAAAGGGGTAAAAAACATACCGATAAAGCAGTATCAGAAAAGGTGTAAAAAACATACCGATAAAGCAGTATCAGAAAAGGGGTAAAAAACATACCGATAAAGCAGTATCAGAAAAGGGGTAAAAAACATACCGATAAAGCAGTATCAGAAAAGGGGTAAAAAACATACCGATAAAGCAGTATCAGAAAAGGTGTAAAAAACATACCGATAAAGCAGTATCAGAAAAGTGGTAAAAAACATACCGATAAAGCAGTATCAGAAAAGGGGTAAAAACCATACCGATAAAGCAGTATCAGAAAAGGGGTAAAAAACATACCGATAAAGCAATATGAGAAAAGGGGTAAAAAACATACCGATAAAGCAGTATCAGAAAAGGGGTAAAAACCATACCGATAAAGCAGTATCAGAAAAGGGGTAAAAAACATACCGATAAAGCAGTATCAGAAAAGGGGTAAAATAAACTTTAAGCTTCAAACGTCATAGTGGTCCTCTTTCAGAAACATTCAAAGATTTAATGCATCGTTGAAAATGTCCGTTTACCAATAAGCTGTTTCAATTTCACTGTGTGGCCACTACTTACAGTTTCATTCTTCATTAAATTTTCCCTGTTAGTAGCAGTTACACATTTGCTACTATATCATCACTCGGTTGATTGATTTAGGGCCATTTTGGCGCTCTTGTTTGCCATGCATGAAATTTTAGCTCAACTGAACATGAAGTTTGAGGAGAGTCATTGTGATCATGCACTGTCGGGTGTCTTGTCTGTTCACATTTTCCTATGAACAACTTCCAGGAATCCGCCGTGGCCGAGTTGTTAGCATTGGGGATTTGGAACCGGGTGTCCCGGGTTTGATCCCCAATCATGGCGCTGTGGTCATGGTGCAGTGCTCTTGGGCAAGGCACATTTTCTAGCCTAGTACTGGTTAGTTTACCTAGGGATTATGAATAAGTTAAATGTCGCTGTGATATAACTGAAATAATATTGAAAAGCGCGTAAAACTCCAACAAAACAAAAATTAACCACTTCCACACCTAAAACAAACGACCAATTTCAAAATAATCAGAAAAAGCATGCACATTCTGGGTTTGTTTACCCTGCGACTCAGCAATACAGCCATTTGCGAGGAGATCAGAAAAAAGTGTGAAATTCCAAAACTTTATACAAAATCTTGTCCAAGGGCTGGCCTGATTTGAAAATAATTTGGCACAATAGTTCTTTGTCTTCAAGATTGTTCATATTATTTCAATCAATTGATGAACATGGCCATTAGGGAGCGGAGTCATTTTGCTTATATTTACTGAGTAAAATCTTTGAAAACTATAAAGCTATTAACCCTTTCCCTCATACAACAATTCTGCAGTAGACGACTTTGAACATATTTTGTCAAAAAATGGAAAATCTCTCTAATTGAATGGATAACCTATGACTAAAAGTGGAAAACATTGTGGCAAAAGGAGGAATTGCTCGTTTTGAGCAATTTCTTCTTTTGTCACTATGTTTTCAAAAAGCCATCTGCTTCAGAGGCGTCAGAAAGCGTCTATTTGAGGGAAAGGGTTAAGGACCATCAGGGTCTTCTTGTGAGGTTTTATCCCCCTCAAAAGGTGGATAGCATATTGGTTTTGCATCAACCGCCAAGAGCTATATCTAAGGCATGGCTGGCTAGATTTGATTAAATCTTTGTGAAAATGTTAACGACCATAGAGAAATGTCAGACAGCAAGTTCCAACAAGATTACATCAACAAAACCAGTTATTTTAAATTGAACTATAATACTGTATATCCTTTAAATAACATGGAAAGGGAGATAACCACATTGTAAATCTAATTTAGTTATTAACAACTTTTCTCCCATAAGGTTAACAATGGTTATCTGAATTACCTTAATAAAACTCTAGAGGCCACATCTTTGTCTCGCCCACTGATGTGGATTGAAACAAAGCAGTCACTTTTTGGGAGATGGCAGCGGCCACTTTTTCAACTTTATTACTTGGCATCCCCTGGTCGAATTTTCTGAAACTTTATCAGGGGTATTATTGGGTCATGGGACATCATTCAGCGAAAGAATTACCACGGTCAAGGTCATTGTTTGCCTGAACTTAGCCTTGGTTAACATTGACTCTTGAGGCCATATTTTTTATACAATCTTCATGAAAGTTTATGATTACATTTGTCTTCATCAAAACTGGGTCACAATGTCAAATGTAACAAAAACCTTGTGAACACTGTAGAAGTCAAATTTTTCATCCAATCTTCATGAAACTTTATCAAAACATTTGTTTTCATCAATTCTCAAATTCAATACTAGGTCATGGGGTCAAAAACTAGGTCACTAGGTAAAACTTAATTTACACTGTAGAAGCCCTTTATCTTCCAATTTTTATGAAAAATCATCAGAACTGTTTTCTTCTAGTTCTAGACTTTGTCATAAACTAGGTCACTAGGTCAAATTTTAGAATAACTTTCTGAACACTCGAGAGATCACATTTTTCATCCAATCTTTATTGCAAATCATCAGAACTATTGTCTCCATTAAATCTCTGTCAAGTTTGAAACTGGGTCATGGGGGTCAAAACCTATTTATTTATTCTTTGTTTTCTTTACCCTCGCCGTTCAGAATTAACTATTTGGCGAGCAAAAGTCAAAACCTAGGTCACTAGGTTTAATTTTATAGTAACTTTATTAACATTGTAAAGGCCACATTTTTCTTCCGATCTTTATAAAAATCATCTGGACCATCATGGTCACCTTCATGGTCTTCTTAGCTCACCAAAACCTGAAGTAAAGTGTGAAGTACTTGGGTCAGCCATTGTAATCACTCAACATCCATCTTTCATTCAAATCTTCTTTGAAACTACTGATCCTATTTCAAAATAATTTCACAGGAATCTTCCGTGGTTCTTTTTCAAACTTTGGTTGCTGTGATATCAAAACAAAAACATAAAGTGACAAAAAGTACAGACCCAATTTAAATATGCTTCTAATGAAATTGAAATTGATAATGCTCTCTTCCGTGACCCTGTACAAATTTGCCGTGAATGGGGGAGTCAATGTGCAACCCTTTACTCCGGTACTGAGAGCACACATTATGACCGAATGTACTACTTGTCCGTCACAGATTGTGTTAATAACATTAAGGAAGAGTTTTTTTTTTTTTTACAACTAACATCTTATACATGATCGGCTAATGTTAAAACATGTCGTACTATTTTTATTTGATTTGGTGCATTGTTATGCTTATGTTCCTACAGTTCTTAAACCGGGTATAATTTTGACCTTTTATACAAGTGGAGACTGTAATTCGAATAATTATCCAGCCATTACCCTTTCTTCGTCTTTGTTGAAATTATATGAAACGTGTTTTATTCAGAGGACTGCACGTGTCAATTGATAAACTGTTACATTCATTACAGGGCGTGTTTCAATCAAACATGGGTAGGTGAATGATTTCTTTCGTTTTGAAAGAAAGTATATAGCACTTTAAAAAAGCCAATATTAAACCGATTGTTTGCCTTTTAAATGCGCGTCAAGCATTTGACCGGGTGTGGCATGACGGTTTCTTCTACAATTAACGAGAACTAGGTGTTCAACTTAAACTTCTTAAATCTGTAATATCCATGCGGTTGTGTCCTGTATATAGGTCACTTCTCTGACAGCTTCCCTGTTGGTGTGTGCATATATCTGCATGTGCTTTGCACCCCCCTATGATTTTATTTAAATACATGAGATTTAATTGGGGAGCGAACACATATCACGGATTACAACAACTCAAATTGTGTTGAGTTGAATATTGGAAAATTAACCACGGATAGACCTAATCCTCCCATATTTAGAGGCTAACCCTTTCTCACATACAACACATCTGATGCGGACGATTTAGAAAACTATTGAAATGTGCTGAAAACAGTTTGGCCAAAAGAAAATACTGATGCATCTCGAAGACTAAAGACTGCAATATTTGGGGGTATTTCCCATATAAAACAAATCTGAAGCAGATGCATAAGAGAACACGTATGCAATATATATATATATATATGAAATGTGTTAAACAGTTTGGCAAAAAGAGAAATATATTGCTCATTATGAGAACATTTTCTTTTTTCCACAAAGCTTTTTAACTAATTTGTATGCTGCAGATGTATATAAATGCGTCTACATGTAGGAAATGGTAGAATATTTATCTGTCTGTCTATGTCCCAAATACCATTTTAAAATTATTATGTGGAGGCTTTGATCAAGCTGAACAGATTCAGTCTGCTCTGAGCTTTACTATTCACATTGCTTGGACAGACTCACGTAATGTTAATGGTGTGTTTAACTTTATAAACTTTACTTTACAAAATTTATTGAAAAAGATAAGCACGGTTTAAAACTTTCTTTTCGGCAGTAAACTTTAAATATGTTCAGAGTTGTCTGCTGCATATTTGGCTTATATGGGAAATGGTTATTGAATATTATCACATAATATATCTGCAAACTCGATGAATAGAGATGAACATTTTGGTAAAAGGAAAAAATAATAAACATGAGCAATTGATTCTGTTTTAAAATCGTCTGCTGCAGAGGCGTAAAACTCTGTCTAAATAATGAAAAGGATTAAGACATTTCACGTGCATGGTAACCAAGAAACATCATAATTTGCATAAACAACAACTTTCTGATTGGCTCAAGGCGAATTTCGCGGGAATGTTAGCGTTCAGTTCACTCACTAGGCTTTAAATGTTCATTGTACATATACACGCTGACAAATCACTCGTGCTCTAAAGTTAAACAGGATTAAATAAGTTTGATAGACAAGGTATGAATACAGCTCCTTAACTTGATGTGACGGGTAAGTTATCTTTCTGAAAACATTGTTGCAAAAGAAGACATTTCTCATAATAAATTCTGTGAAATGTATTAATGATTATTCAGAAATGCCCACTTTTCAACAGACGAGCAATGGCGTGCGCTCCTTGGCACTATTGATATATTTTCTAAGCAGATATGTTTCAAAATAGGAAAGCATGGAAAGTTCTTGTCAGACTTAATGTGGCCCAGTTTTCCCCTCTGTATTTTCAAATTCTTTTGTTTTGTTGTCATGATTTATACATTTTCAGAATGTAGTAGAGGACATTTGAAACATCTGTAAGTGAGTACATTTGAAAATAATGTGGCAAAAAGAAATGTTCATGATACGATCTTTTGAAAGATGTCTTCAGATTATTTAATAATTATACTTTCACTCTCATTTTCCACATAATTGTCCAGGTATTTTCAAAGGCAACCACTACAGATTTGTTCAATGTTTTCAAGGTCGTCTACATATCTATCGTATAGTTTGCAATTTATAGGGAAGAGTTAACAAATTATTGAATAAGTTGAAAACATATTCAATGAGCATTTTCTTCCTTTGCCATAATGTTAAAAGTTGTCATCTAATGTCGTCAGGAAGCGCCTGTATGTAAAACAGGGTTAAGAGTTTGATGCAATGATGTACTGTCTGATTTCAAAGTTCCTCGAGTACAAAAGCATCACAAACAATTTATTTCGGTGAAAGGGTCAGTATGTAAGTTGTTGCTTGAATGTTAAGGTAATTACATTTACTGTACCCTTTCCCACTTGTAGACACATCTGCAGCAGACGACTTTTGAAAACACTGTAGCCAAAAGGCCACAACTTTTTCAACTTTATTAAATACTTACTTCCAATAGAAGATATTTTTGTTTATATGTTTTCAAAGTTGTCTGCCGCAAAGGGTCAAAATGCGTCTATGTGAGGGAAAGTGTTCAGCAATTTTGATTCATTGGATGTAAAAATCATAATAGAGAGACAAAGTGTTAAAGATCAATGCATCAGTATTACTGTTAAGTGTTTATTTAATTGAACATCATGTAGCAGTATCTCCTTCAATAACTAGATATCCAGTGTGAAAGCAACATTCAGATGTTCTATAATCCTTGTTTTGACCCTCTAACCCTATGTTTATTGACACAAATCTTTTGAGTACCCAAACCATATGGTTCGGTTAGATAATAGGAGAAATATTGTGGGGCAAAACATGATTTGAGCAATTTCACCTTGTCTCGCACGATATTTCACAAGTCATACATGTGAAATTATTCATCTGTATTACAGAAAGGTGTTTTTAGAATCTACAGCCAATGACTTTAAAAAACATCGAGGCAAACATAAAGAATCTCTAGAAATGAAAGCATATTTATGTGGAAGAATTGTTTCACCTGGCACTCGCTATCGGTCCGGACACATCTTCCACTCAAAAGGTGCAATTGCTAGTCATTTATTCTGAAGTCATTTTGTTGGAGTTTTATGTCTTTTTGAACATATATCTATCATGGCCAGACCTTTTTCCAAGGCTGTAAGATATTCCTGTAGGTCTCTCCAACAAACACATCTCTAAAGGAACTGTTCAATAGAGTTGAAAACATTGTTGCATAAGGAGTAATTGTTTTCAGAAGTTGATTAGTTTGTTTTATTGTGGGTTACTGCTGATTACTATTTCAGTCATATCACAGCTAGACATTTTTCCAATGCTGTTATAGCTGTCTCTAACCCTTTCCCACATACAGAAATCTATGAATACATTATTCAATAGAGTGGAAAGCATTGTAACACAATGGGCAATTGCTTATGTTTTCAGAAGTAGTTATGGTCTTTTGAACATGATTTCAGTCATCTCGCGGCAACTGTACACTTATTTCTTTCAACAATCCATCCACTGGCTGCCGAGTTTTCAGAAAGTGTCTGTATCTGGGAAAGGCTAAGGTCGTTAAATCTTTGACTAAATAGTTGTGGAAAGTGGCATAAAACATTATGCATGATGGAAATGGGTAACTGTTCACCGTATTTCACACCCGTGCAGGCCACATTCTAAAATCAATAACTTTCATGTAATCCTTTTCTCACATCCTCAAATCTCTTAAAATAACTATTCAATAGAGTTGAAAATATTTTGGCAAAAGGAGCAATTGTTTATCATGTTTTCCAAAGTTGTGTTTGAATTGTTTGGATTTTAGGCTGTTTTTAACGTCCACATCACGTCCACACCCTTCTCAAGTGCTGTAATGTAATATAATTCAATATAGAGTTGAAAACATTGTGGCAAATGGAGAAATTGCTCATGTTTTTAGGAAATTGTTTTGCTTGTTTTGTTGGGTTTCAATGTCGGTTTGAACATTATTTTGGTCATCTCCGACACACTTCTAAAATAATTTTATAACTGTCCTCTAATGCTTTCCCACTTACAAAAATATATATGAATGAACTATTCAATTGTCAATCGAGTTGAAAACATTTTGTCAACAAGAGCCGTTGTTCCTAATGATTTCAGAAGTGGTTTCTACTCCAACAAACAATACTTCTACCCAAAGGCAAAAAGACAAATTGCTCATAGTCGCATAGCAATCTTGTTTATATTTCAGACCTGTACATGCTTGTCAAGATCAATAGCTTTGAAACACGTACGGTTTTGAATGCCACTTACTACTAATCTGTTTTCCTAGCCTAGTACTGTTAGTTACCCCGGCAGTTATCATGAAAAGGCATTAATTATGCCCAGATAAAAGCGAAATACTGTTTAAATTGGTGTTAAACATAACATTGACCAGAATGACATAACAAGGTAAAAGGAGTTGTAACAGTAGTAATTCTGGTAAATTACCCAGGAAACGCTGTGAAATAACTTAAATTCCTATGGTCTTGGCTTGAAGATATTGTGCGATTCATTTGCGAAGTGATCATTTACATGTTACATGCATGCATTTCTACGGTGACATAAAGATAATTTTCTATTTGTCAGTTACACAGCTTTAAATGAAGTACAATAGAAAGTTAACTTTAAATGTCTCTTTATAAATGTAAATTCAAAGTGAAATTGATAATCAGCAGATAACTTTGTGATTGTTATCGCACATATTTCGGCGAGTAAGCAGCGAGAAACACCAAACAACAGGGTCTGATCTTTATGCCTGGTCACTACAGTCCTTACAAATAGTATTCCCTCCTTAGTGTTTATGGTTTTGGGGTAAGCATTACTTTCAAAAGTCGTCTGCATGATGGATAGGGTTAATCCCTTTCAAATATATTAATATTTGCCCTTTAAAACATAATTATTGAATAGGGTTGAGAGTATGATAGCTGAAATTCATAGGTTATTGGCTTGAAGATATTGTGCGATTTTTCCTTTTGCCACAACATCAAAAGTCGATTGCTGCAGAGGCTTCAGAAAGCCTCGAGATCTACATGTGGGATATAGTTAATTATGCAAGGAAGGCTTTGAATGCCACTCAATATTAATCTGTTTTCCGAGCCTAATACTGTTAGTTACCCCTGCCGTTATCATGAATAAGCATTGATTACTGTTTAAATGTGCTGTTAAACATAACATTGACCAGAGTGACATCATAACATGGATCATAAGGAGTAGTAACAGTAGTAATTCTGGTAAATTACCCAGGAAGTGCTGTGAAATAACTGATATTCCTACGGTCTTGCTATAAGATATTGTGAGATTCATTTGCGAAGTGATCCTTTAAATGTTACATGCGTGCATTTCTACGGTGACAAAGTTAATTTTTCTGTTTGTCAGTTACACCGGTTTAAATGAAGTACAATAGAAAGTTAGCTTTAAATGTCTCTATTTAAATGTAAATTCAAAGTGAAAATAATAATCAGCAGATAACTTTGTGATTGTTATCGCACACATTTCGGCGAGTAAGCAGCGAGAAACGCCAAACAACAGGGTGTGACCTGTATGCCTGGTCACTACAGTTCTTAAAAAAGGTATTCCCTCCTTGGTGTTTATGGTTTTGGGGTAAGCATTACTTTCAAAAGTCGTCTGCATGATGGATAGGGTTAATCCCTTTCAAATACATTACTATTTGCCATTTCAAATACATTAGTATTGAATAGGGTTGAGAATATGATAGTTGAAATTCATAGGGTATTGGCTTGAAGATATTGTGCGATTTTTGGGACAGGGGCGTTTCCTGGTTTTCCCACACCAGTACTCCACATAACAATCGTCACAAGCAACTTGCTGCTTTTCAACATGGACTTAACCCATTGGTAAAAGACGAATGACGCATGTCGCATTGACTTTTGTCAAACGTCGGAAAGAAATTTGGCCGAAAATGTCAACATACACACGAGTTAAAACCGCAAGGTCATTATTTATTTTATAATTGAGGCGCTTCTAGTGAGTTTGGGACACAATTTATAATGTATATGCATTTGCGTTAATTGAAGACTCAACGTCCGTGAACGTGTAATATAGTCCTAGATGTATCTGTTGACAAATAAACTAGAAATGTTGTCTAAATAGGTTGTTGTAAATTAACCTTGTACGGTCCAGTTTCGGAGACGCATTGAACCAGTCTTCTGTAATCAATACTTTGAGTTTTCTCTGTCTGTAAAGCTTATAGGTATAATCTGGCGTCCGGCCGGCTGTCTGCCTGAATGTGCATTCGTCCGTCTGTCATGGATTGCATGTATTGGTCAACACGTTGTTACTGTATGGCAGATTTATTTCAAAGTGGTCACACTTATACCGTATGATCAGGAGAACGGCAAAGTACTAGGTAAATAACTCTGTTCTGTTTATTTTAGTTATCTCCATTTTTCCTTCAGCGATTTCCTCAATTAATTTCCATTCTATCCATATCAAACTTGATGTGTAGGTAACTAATGACCTACATATATACAATGCACCATTACCATAACTTTAGCATGCTGCGTTTGGAGTGTGTATATTTTTGTCTTTCCATGTTCACTTATTTTTGATTTTCGGATGCAACACATGCGTTCCGTGAAATGCCCTTGTTCGTTAATGAGTGCTTACCTAATATGTGTACTTTGTCCGGAGCGACTGACTGTCCGTCCGTCTTTGTGTCCATCCATCCGTCCGTCTGTCCGTTACGGTTTGCATTAATGGGTCAAAACTTTGTTTCTGTTTCGCGGATCCATTTCAAAGTCGTCACACGTATACATTGGGATTAGGAGATCGATACAATATTTTGAAAACAAATCTGATCTGGTTTTTTAAGTGTAAACTCATTTTTTCCATTCTTCGGTTATTGTCTCAATATATGTCTAATGTATCAATTTAAGACTTGGTGTATAGGGAACTCAGAGCTACAGATGTGCATTGCAAGAAGAAACATAACTCTAGCATGCTTTCGATTGTCTTTCATTTATCATGATATAGTTAATTATGCAAGGAAGGCTTTGAATACCACTCAATATTAATCTATTTTCCTAGTTTAGAACTGTTATCATGAATAAGCATTAATTATGCCCACATACAAGCGAAATACTGTTTAAATTTGCTGTTAAACATAACATTGACCAGAGTGACATCATAAACTGGATCATAAGGAGTAGTAACAGTAGTAATTCTGGTAAATTACCCAGGAAGCGCTGTGAAATAACTGGATTTCCTACGGTCTTGCTTGTGCGATTCATTTGCAAAGTGATCCTTTAAATGTTACATGCATGCATTTCTACGGTGACATAAAGTTAATTTTCTATTTGTCAGTTACACTGCTTTAAATGAAGTACAATAGAAAGTTAGCTTTAAATGTCTCTTTATAAATGTAAATTCAAAGTGAAATTAATAATCGGCAGATACCTTTGTGATTGTTATCGCACATATTTCGGCGAGTAAGCAGCGAGAATCGCCAAACAACAGGGTCTGACCTGTATGCCTGGTCACTACAGTCCTTACAAATGGTATTCCCTCCTTGGTGTTTATGGTTTTGGAGTAAGCATTACTTTCAAAAGTCGTCTGCATGATGGTTAGGGTTAATCTCTTTCAAATACATTAATATTTACCCTTTAAAACATAATTATTAAATAGGGACGAGAGTATGATAGCTGAAACTCATAGGTTATTATTTGCTTGAAGATATCGTGCGAATTTTCGTTTTGCCACAACATCAAAAGTCGATTGCTGCAAAAGATTCAGAAAGCCACGAGATCTACATGTGGGAAAAAGTTAATTATGCAAGGAAGGCTTTGAATGCCACTCAATATTAATCTGTTTTCCTAGCATAGTACTGTTAGTTACCCCTGCAGTTATCATGAATAAGCATTAATTATGCCCAGATATAAGCGAAATACTGTTTAAATTTGCTGTTAAACACAAACAACATTGACCAGAGTGACATCATAACATGGATCATAAGGAGTAGTAACAGTAGTAATTCTGGTAAATTACCCAGGAAGCGCTGTGAAATAACTGAAATTCCTACGGTCTTGGCTTGAAGATATTGTGCGATTCATTTGCAAAGTGATCCTTTAAATGTTACATGCGTGCATTTCTACGGTGACATAAAGTTAATTTTCTGTTTGTCCGTTACACTGCTTTAAATGAAGTACAATAGAAAGTTAGCTTAACATGTCTCTTTTTAAATGTAAATTCAAAGTGAAATTAATATCCAGCAGATAACTTTGTGATTTTTATCGCACATATTTCGTCGAGTAAGCAGCGAGAAACGCCAAACAACAGGGTCTGAACTGTATGCCTGGTCACTACAGTTCTTAATCAAAACGCTGAAAGCGCTAATGGTATAGGGGTATATGTAAGTTGAAAATATATGGCATAGATAATATGGACAAACGTTGTTGAAACAATAAACAATGACCTTTAGAACAAACCAAGCCAAAATGTGTGAAGCATCACATACTGCCTGCCAATAATATATACCTTATTTATCAAAGTTTGACCCTTTTCTTGTATAAACAAAATAAATCAGGAAGGACAAGATTTGACAAAAAACGAGCAGCGACCCTTAATTAAAATATTTCCAGTTCAGAAATCGCTAAAGATCCACAATGTATATTGTAATCATGCTGATAAATGAAAGACAATCGAAAGCATGCTAGAGTTATGTTTCTTTTTGCACTGCACATATGTAGCTCTGAGTTCCCTATACACCAAGTCTTAAATTGATACAATAGACATCTATTGAGACAATAACCGAAGAATGGAAAAAATGAGCTTACACCTAAAAACCCAGATCAGATTTGTGTTCAAAATATTGTATCGATCTCCTAATCCCAATGTATACTTGTGACGACTTTGAAATGGATCCGCGAAACAGAAACACAAGTTTTGACCCACTAATGCAAACCATAATGGACAGACGGACGGATGGATGAATACAAAGACGGACAGACAGTCAGTCGCTCCGGACAAAGTACACAGTTTGGTGAAGCACTCATTAACGAACAATGGCATTTCACGGAACGCATGTGTTGCATGCGAAAATTAAAAATAAGTGAACATGGAAAGACAAAAATATACACTCCAAACGCAGCATGCTAAAGTTATGGTAATGGTGCACTGCATATCTGTAGGTAATTAGTTACCTACACACCAAGTTTAAAATGGATAGAATGGAAATTAATTGAGACAATCGCTGAACTAAATAAGGAAAAATGGAGATAACTTAAATAAACAGACCAGAGTTATGTACCTAGTACTTTGCCGTTCTCCTGATCACACGGTATAAGTGTGACCACTTTGAAATAAATCTGCCATACAGTAACAATGTGTTGACCAATACATGCAATCCATGACGGACGGACGAATGCACATTCAGGAAGACAGCAACTCATAAAGTATTAATTACAGAAGACTGGTTCGATGCGTCTCCGAAACGGGACCGTACAAGGTTAATTTACAAAAACCTTTTTAGACTACATTTCTAGTGTATTTGTCAACAGATACATCTAGGACTAGATAACACGTTGAGTCTTCAATATACATTATAAATTTTGTCCCAAAATAAAATAATGACCTTGCGGTTATAACTCGTGTGTATGTTGACATTTTCGGCCGAATTTCTTTCCGACGTTTGACAAAAGTCAATGCGACATACGTCATTCGTCTTTCACCAATGGGCCAAGTCTATGTGGAAAAGCACCCAGTTGTTTGGGAAGATTGTTGTGTGGAGTACTTGCGTGAGAAAACTAGGAAATACATTTGTAGGTGAACTGGCCGCCGTGGTATTACTGAGGAATTGTTAAAAACGGCGTTAACCCAATCAATCAATGTTGAAATTAACTTATCTCTAATTTGTAGATTTAATTTCTATTTCCTATTTTGAATAGTGATGAAAACATTGATAATCTTGATTATCATTCATCTCTTAAGGTGAGTCAAATGTGTCTAAAAGGGACAAAGGTTAAAATAATAACTGTAGACAAATGTTTTTGCTATCTAGGTTATTTTAAAAAAAATATTCATCTTTCAAAGCATTGTTTGAAAAGGAGGAATTGCTCATTGTCAGCAATTTCTCAGTTTGCAAATACACTTTCATCATTCGTATGTGACCCCGCCGGGTAGCTCGATTGGTAGCGTATCTGACTCGTGATCTGGAGGTCACGGGTTCGATACCCGGTTGCGGCGACATTCTTTCGGGCGATGTTTTCCATTGCCTCTCACCTCTGATCTATGTGAGAAAGTAGTCAGTGGCTTCGAAAGAATGTTGTGTAAGTACTGGTGTGGGAAAGCCAGGAAAACATGAGTAGGTGCACTGACCGCCGTGATATGACCAAAGCTGTTGAAAGCGGCGTTAAACTCCAAACAAACAAAATCATTCGTATGTGTAACTAAGTAGCTATAACGGAAACGGTTCAACCCTTTCCCGCTTACAGTCGCTTGTTGACACATGTACCGCAGACGGCTGCAGAATTGTTTATCATGACCCATTTCTCTTTTTCCACAAAGGTTTCAACTATATATTTTTCCGCTTGATGTAAGGCAAAATTGCTCGTTATCATTCATCTCTAGCATGTTATTCAAAATGTGTCGAGTAAAAGCATGTAAAACGTTCAAATATGAAAAGAACTAATTTGAAACGTGTTTGAAAGCATTGTGTGAAAAGGAGGAATGGCTCATTGTCAGCAATAGCTCCATTTTCAACAATATTTTCAATATTCGAACTGTTATAGTATCACGGAAAGGGTTCCGCTTCCATGGGGAGGATGTAACCATTTTCCGCTTACAGACGCATGTGCAGCAGACGACAATCGAAAACATTGTAACAAAAGGTGAAATTGCTTATCGTAGGCAATTTCTACTTTTGCCACAATGGTTTCAACTCCTTTCAATGATTTTATTTACAGTGATTTTCACATTTCTCTATAAGTCGACTGGGTCGACGTTGCCTAACACCACTGACATTGAGGTCAACAGAGTGTGTTTCACGCGTTGGAACTATTTTGTCTCATTAATTAATGCAAGCGGAGGGTTTTCGACATTCGGTCGAACCAATGAAATCGTTGAAAAGGCAGATTATAACTAATCAAAACTCGATTTTGGCCAAGGAATTCAATTGTGGACTGGTTGCAGCCGTAATCCGACTTTTCGAAAGCAGGTTAGCAATGAGATAGTGGCGAAACGCCCCTATCCCAAAAATGGTATTTCCGACTTGGTGTTTATGGTTTTGGGGTAAGCATTACTTTCAAAAGTCGTCTGCATGATGGATAGCGTTAATCCCTTTCAAATACATTAATATTTGCCCTTTCAAATACATTACTATTGAATAGGGTTGAGAGTTTGATAGCTGAAATTCATAGGGTATTGGCTAGAAGATATCGTGCGATTTTTCCTTTTGCCACAATGTCAAAAGTCTATTGCTGCAGAGGCTTCAGAAAGCCTCGAGATCTACATGTGGGATATAGTTAATTATGCAAAGAAGGCTTTGAATGCCACTAAATATTAATCTGTTTTCCTAGCATAGTTCTGTTAGTTACCCCTGCATTTATCATGAATAAGCATTAATTATGCCCAGATATAAGCGAAATACTGTTTAAATTTGCTGTTAAACACAAATAACATTGACCAGAGTGACATCATAACATGGATCATAAGGAGTAGTAACAGTAGTACTTCTGGTAAATTACCCAGGAAGCGCTGCGAAATAACTGAAATTCCTACGGTCTTGGCTTGAAGATATTGTGCGATTCATTTGCGAAGTGATCCTTTAAATGTTACATGAATGCATTTCTACGGTGACATAAAGTTAATTTTCTGTTTGTCAGTTACTGTTTAAATGAAGTACAATATAAAGTTAACTTAAAATGTCTCTTTATCAATGTGAAATGAATAATCAGATAACTTTGTAATTGTTATCGCACATATCTCGGCGAGTAAGCAGCGAGAAACACCAAACAACAAGGTCTGATCTCTATGCCTGGTCACTACAGTCCTTAAAAATGGTATTCCCTTATTGGTATTTATGGTTTTGTGATAAGCATTACTTTCTGCATTATGGATTTCAAATACGTTAATATTTGCCCTTTAAAACACAATTATTGAATAGGGTTGAAAGTATGATAGCTAACATTCATAGGGTATTTGCTTGAAGATA
Source organism: Serripes groenlandicus (assembly GCA_031761405.1). NCBI lineage: Eukaryota > Metazoa > Mollusca > Bivalvia > Cardiida > Cardiidae > Serripes > Serripes groenlandicus. The sequence goes on along the minus strand of JASEVX010000007.1, from coordinate 71,606,513 downwards.
TTGTGCGATTCATGTGTTACATAGTGGCACCCTCCATAACATTGACCATAGTGACATTCAAAGAGATTTTTAATGATTAGCCGATAACTTAAAGATTTAAATCGACCATATAATCACAAACAACAATGAGCGACAGTGTGTGGTGCAGGAAATTGCAGGTTCAATCCCCGCTCAGGTCATGCCAAATACCTTACACGTTGGTAATGGCAAACCTTCTTTGACAATCATGGTTGTGATTGGACCAGTAATACTGGTAAATTATATTCCCCCATATTTTTGGTTTCAAAGTCGTCTGCTGCCTTTGTTCTACAAGTCAGTGAATCTACTCGATAGAAAAAGTGTCAATTTACAGATGTAACAAAGATCTAGTAGGGAGGTACATAACAATAATAAACTAGAACTATCACTAAATGTGATTAATACCCCGAAAGCCGCCCTGGTCGGATATGGTAATAGTTCGTCATATTTAGGTGTCATTTAGAAATGGCGCCTACATATAAATGACAATGTTATGGATCGGGTTATTCTTGTTTTATTCTTTTTTGGATTGTCTTGGTTAAAACTAAAAAAATAGAGCCGTTTTAATTGTGTTTGATGGCAATCAATTTTGTTTTATTAAAACTCATTGGGTAATATTGAGCAGTTGTACTGAGGAGAAGAAAAAGTAACAAAGGGCAATAACTTGTAATAAATCTGACTTATAGTTCTCATACAATACGTATGTCCAATGTCGTTTTCATCGAATCAGATGAACATATATAGAGCCATATTCATTTTCTTCCTTACTTTTAGTGACATCTAGAGGATATACATGTACTGCAATAGTCCAAAGCTACCGAGAAAGCCAACCTACGTACAAATCTACCTTGTGTATCCATACTACATCTCAAGATCAGACGTCGGACAACTGCATGGTAAACTAGGATAGGTACGCTAATGTTCGTCACCAAAATGTCCGTGACTGATAAAAATGACAATCTAAATATTGTGGTAAATGGAGAAATGATCAGCATCAGCAATTTCCTTTTACAATAATGTTTTCAACTCTATTCAATTGGCATTTTCAGATGCTGTCCATATTCTTACCCAGGTGTTTTAAGGTTGTTTTCCACAGATATGTTGTCATTGTGGAAGTTTTTAAAGTAAAATGAATATCATAATTTGGTTCATGGACATGACTAACGTTGTGACTATTTTGTTTCAAAATAACTTCCATTTCAAAAGCTAGTGGAAGCCCTTAACGTTTCAAATGTCGTTGCAATCGAGTCATGTGGACGTATAGAGAAGCATGTACCTTTTTATCTTTAAGTAATATTATACAATTTTTCAGCTGTTACACATGATGTGATATGCACCAAAAAAATGATTTTTTGGTACATATCAACATCATGTATAACAGCTGAAAATCTCATAACTGTTTTATTATATAACCTCAATTTGTCATTGTTTTGATATTGATCAACTTAAAAGAAAACAGAGGACCACTCAAAAGTTCGCAAAGCGCGTTGGTGGCGGTTCATTTTCCATTTTGACAGTTATTGTCGTTTGGAAACCAGGAAATGATCAATGGAAGTTAAACGGTTGATTGCATTTAATCATGATCATCCGAACGAGCTTCGGAAGTTTCTGTGGTCATTCGGAACGCGCCTCGGAAAATTCCGTAGCGTACGGATAAAGGCGAAGGATATTAATAGGCGGCTCATGGGATTTCCCGGTCTTCCCCTGTTACTATTTATAATCAAAGTGCTGAAAGCGCTAATGGTATAGGGGCATATGTAAGTTGAAAATATATGGCATAGATATTATGGACAAACATTGTTGAAACAATAAACAATGACCTTTAAAACAAACCAAACCAAAAATGTGTGAAGCAACACATACTGCCTGCCAATAACATATACCTTATTTATCAAAGTTCGACCCTTTTCTTGTATAAAGAAAATAAATCAGGAAGGACAAAAGATTGACAAAAAACCGAGCAGCAACCCTTAATTAAAATATTTCCAGTTCAGAAATCACTAAAGATCCACAATGTATATTGTTATCATGCTGATAAATGAAAGACAATCGAAAGCATGCTAGAGTTATGTTTCTTTTTGCACTGCACATCTGTAGCTCTGAGTTCCCTATACACCAAGTCTTAAATTGATACATTGGACATCTATTGAGACAATAACCGAAGAAATGACAAAATGAGTTTACACCTAAAAAACCAGATCAGATTTGTGTTCAGAATATTGTATCGATCTCCTAATCCATCCCAATGTATACGTGTGACGACTTTAAAATGTATCCGCGAAACAGAAACAAAGTTTTGACCCATTAATGCAAACCATAACGAACAGACGGACGGATGGATGAACACAAAGACGGACAGATAGTCAGTCGCTCCGGACAAAGTACACAACGTTGGGAAGCACTCATTAACGAACAAGGGCATTTCACGGAACGCATGTGTTGCATGCGAAAGTCATATAATAAGTGAGAACATGGAAAGACATTAATATACACACTCCAAACGCAGCATGCTAAAGTTATGGTAATGGTGCACTGCAAATATGTAGGTCATACGTTACCTACAAACCAAGTTTCAAATGGATACAATGGAAATTAATTGAGACAATCGCTGAACTAAACAAGGAAAAATGGAGCTAACTAAAGTAAACAGACCAGAGCTATGTACCTAGTACTTTGCCGTTCTCCTGATCACACGGTATAAGTGTGACCACTTTGAAATAAATATGTCATACAGTAACAACGTGTTGACCAGTACATGCAATCCATGGCGGACGGACGAATGGCCTGACGCTGGATTATACCTCCAAGCTTTACAGACAGAGCCAACTCATAAAGTATTGATTACAGAAGACTGGTTCGATGCGTCTCCGAAACGGGACCGTACAGGGTTAGTTTACAAAAACCTATTTAGACTAAGTTTCTAGTTTATTTGTCAACAGATACATCTATGACTAGATTACACGTTGACGGACGTTGAGTCTTCAATTAACGCAAATGCATATACATTATAAATTTTGTCCCAAAATCGCTAGAAACGCCTCAATTATAAAATAAATAATGACCTTACGGTTATAACAAAAGTCAATGCGTCATTTGTCTTTCACCAATGGGCTTAGTCTATGTGGAAAAGCAGTCAGTTGCTTGGGAAGATTGTTGTTCGGAGTACTGGTGTGAGAAAACCAGGAAAGACATTTGTAGGTGAACTGGCCGCCGTGGTTTTACTGAGGAAATGTTAAAAACGTAGATTTAATATCTATTTCCTATTTTAAATAGTGATGAAAACATTGTGGAAAAAGACAAACTTGCTGATTATCATTCACCTGTTAAGGTGAGTCAAGTGTGTCTAAAAGGGACAAAGGTTAAAATAATAACTGTAGACAAATATTTTCGTAATCTAGGTTATAGAAAAAAATTGATTCATGTTTCAAAGCATTGTTTGGAAAGGAGGAATTGCTTATTGTCAGCAATTGCTCCGTTTGCAAATACACTTTCAACATTCGTATGTAACTAAGTAGCTATAACGGAAACGGTTCAACCCTTCCCCGCTTACAGTCGCTTGTTGACGCATGTGCAGCAGACGGCTGCATAATTGTTTATCGTGACCCATTTCCTCTTTTTCCACAAAGGTTTCAACTATATATTTTTCCCTTTGATGTAAGGCAAATTCATCTCTAGCATGTTATTCAAAATATATCGAGTAAAAGAATGTCCATAGTAAAACGTTCAAATATGAAAATAATTAATTTGAGACGTGTTTGAAAGCATTGTGTGAAAAGGAGGAATTGCTCATTGTCAGCAATAGCTTCATTTTCAACAATATTTTCAATATTCGAACTGTTATAGTATCACGGAAAGGGTTGCGCTTCCATGGGGAGGATGTAACCATTTTCCGCTTACAGACGCATGTGCAGCAGACGACAATCGAAATCATTGTGACAAAAGGAGAAATTGCTTATCGTAGGCAATTTATACTTTTGCCACAATGGTTTCAACTCCTTTCAATAATTTTATTTACAGTGATTTGCACATTTCTCTATATAAGTCGACTGTAAAGTGTTGTAAACTAATGGGGTCACAGCACGCTCGACGTTACCTAACACCACTGACATTGAGGTCAATCATAGTTCAGAGTGTGTTTCGCGCGTTGGAACTATTTTGTATCATTAATTAATGCAAACGGAGGGTTTTTCGACATTCGGTCGAACCAATGAAATCGTTGAAAAGGCAGATTATAACCAATCAAAACTCGATTTTGGCGTATGTATACCATTGTTGACTGTGGTTGCAGCCGTAATCCGACTTTTCGAAAGCGGCCTGAGTATGGAATAGTGGCGAAACGCCCCTATCCCAAAAACTGGTGCATATCAGAAAAAAACAGTGCATATCGCATTATATTTTCCCTAAAAAGTTACTTTTTAGCCAATGAAAAAGCGTCTATTTATAGGTTATATAATAAAGCATAATATGAGATACTTCGTATGTACTTTCAGTTTGGCTTGGATGATTAAACACCCGACAATGCTACCCAAACCTGGTGTTGTACCCGCTTTGTATGCACCAATTCAACGAAGATCAAATGTCCGAAGTATAGTAACCTACATGATAAACCGATAGATTCCCAGGACAATTAGAAACAAGAAGAAATAATGAGATTAATAACATTAGTCAGCAACATTATCCATCTGGAAAAAAATCTGAAATTCGAGGAAGTGGGTACTAGTGTATCTAATGATAATATATAATTGATGTATTAGATTATGGGATCTGAGAGCAGATATCATGTTAAAAAATACCAAGATGAAAGCCATAGAAGGGTCTAGTTTTTGTGCCCCGTCCTTTGCAGACGATATGTCACTGTTATCGTTGTCGAGTAAATCATTACAAGATATCAACATGTGCCATCAGTATTCTTGTGTATGGAGATTCCAATATTATCCAACTAAGTGCGCCATTGTCACTTTTAACGAATTTAAGCGAGTATTTGCACGCAGGTCACCGTCCTGGTTTGTTGGTAACGGAAGAAATTCAAGAGAAGGACAAGTCCGTCTACTTAGGCATTCTTTGTAACAAATACAGCAGTTCAACCTGGATAATTAAACATGGTGATCGAAATTCGGTATGATTAAAGTGGGATTACATAGAAATGGTTTAAATCTTATGACTAGTCTAAAAAAATATAACACTGTAGTTCTCTCCAGGGCTGTGAGCTGTTACAGGATTCGTCTGACCCTGGAAAGGTCACATCGACTCTGCCTTAAACAAATTCAGGGACTACATATTAGACATTGTTCTTGGTCTAATTGGGGCTCTTCCAATTGAAGCGGAGATAGAAAAGAACAAGCTTATGTTCCTGGGTCAGCTATGACGGTTCTGTTCAACAAAACATATGTTTTTACTACGCCTTTGTTCTTTTCAAATTACGTTTATTAAAACAGGATTTATATCGGATGTATTGACCCTGTTACACAAATATGATCTGTATTGTGTTTTGCAAGACTATGTTACTTATGGAACTTTCCCCAGTAAATTCATTTAGAAAAAGCATATTCACAGAAAAGTGACTAATTACTACATAAATGAATGGATACGAGAAATTCCTCTGAACAATTTGTACTGTATAGGCAAATACAAAAGACATTCTCTGATAGTCCTGTTTGGTCTTTTGCAAGACTATCCTGGTATGACGCGTGCTTGTTTCTCCGTGCACAGTTGATTGCATATGTCTTCTACAGAATCGACTTGCTCGATGTGGTAATATCGACATATGCACTAACTTAACAGAACATATTTCGATCAACTGTGCTAGGGTTCAGACCTGCAGGGAGACATTTTGATTCTATGTAACTTGTTACGTTCCTTGAACGGCCAGGAATATATGAGGTCTCTGTTTGGTTTAAATACTAATTTAGTCCACGTTTTACATGATGACAACAACATTTTCTATAACAAAAGTTATTATTTTTCTTCACACTGCATGGAATTGTTATAGACATGCAATAAAGATAACAATGCCAGATTATACAGATGACTGATTCTGTATGAGTATTGACCACATTAACAGTAAACCACTTACGGGTAACAAACTCTTGATATCATTGGGAGAAAAGGATACCTAGGTCAGTTAGGAATTTAAGCAGACGACTCAATATCATATCATGTTTTATCAGTTACCTGATGCATTTGTAATTTTATAATTACTTAATATATGTCTGTCCTTTATTGAACACATCTCGTTTCGGTGAAGTTTTCTATTAGGGGTCTCAGTCATTGGCAAATTATAATCCACAATTCCCCTTCGGTTTGAACAGGTTGCATGCGCAAAGCAAATATGGGTTTGTTTATCGTATTCTCACAGAAACAAACAAGGCATGTTTATCTGACAGGTTGAGGGGACAGTGGTATTTACATAGCGACATGCATGTACAGTTGTATTATATTCGTATTTATATGCATTTTCCCCCTGTTCTTTTTGTTTTTCACATTGTTTTAATACTTTTGTAAATTATTGATCATCATTATATGGAAAAAATATGAGCAATTTATAAGAATTTATTTATCTTCATTTTCTCCACATAATGAAGATCAATAATTTACAAAAGTATAAATTCTTCTTATAAATTGCTCATCCATTTTTCGTGCTACCAGTGTTTTCAAAAGTTGTCCACTGCATAGGTGGTCAAAATACGTCCGCAATCATTTGTAAATGTCTTATGTATATTGCATCTTTCTAATGATTTTAATAAATGTGTTATGTTACGATAAATGATAATTTAACCCCTCTTTCCCATATGCAGAGCTTGTCATTTTCTTATTTCTAAAACGGCAGTCTTTAAATAAATGTCATTGTATGTTGAATGTATACAAACTTGTGACACCGGGTGTAACGGTAAACTTCATTTAGCATTGTTAACAAGTGCGTAAACAGTTCCATGCTAACCATACAATGACTATTTATTTAATTTCGATTTCTTTTGTGTGATAAGAAACACTGGCTAAAGAGAACCCATATAGCATTCTTCTTATAAATTGCTCATCCATTTTTCCTGCTACAAGTTTCAAAAGTTGTCTACTGCTTAGGTGTCAAATACGTCTGCAATCATTTGTAAATGTGATTTTATGTCTCATGTATATTGTATCTATTTCTAATGATTTTAATAAATATACCTTAGCTGTCGATGCGCCATGAAACGCTATACATTCATTCATTTTAATAAATATGTTGAGGGTTCTTAAATGTCATTTTATGTTTAATTCTTGTTATGTTATGATAATTTAATCCATCTTTCCAATATGTAGAGCTTGTCATTTTCTTATTTTTAGAACGGCAGTCTTTAAATAAATGTCATTGTATGTTGAATGTATACAAACTTGTTACACCGGGTGTAACGGTAAACTTCATTTAGCAGTGTTAACAAGTGCGTAAACAGTTCCATGCTAACCATACAATGACTATTTATTTAATTTCAATTTCTTTATTTCTTCTTATGAATTGCTCATCAATTTTTCCTGCTACCAGTTTTTTCAAACGTTGTCCACAGCTTAGGTGTCAAATACATCTGCAATCATTTGTAAATGTAGTTTATGTATATTGTATCGATTTTAAGATTTTAATGAATATGTTGACGGTTCTTAAATGTAATTTTATGTTTGATTCTTGTTATGTTACGATAAATGATAATTTAACCTCTCTTTCCCATATGTAGAGCATGTTATTTCCTTACTTCTTGAACAGCAGTCTTTGAATAAATGTCATTCTATGTTGAATGTATACAAACTTGTGACACCGGGTGTAACGGTAAACTTCATTTAGCATTGTCAACAAGTGCGTAAACAGTTCCATGCTATCCATACAATGACTTTATATTTATATAATTTCGATTTCTTTATTTGTGTGATATGAAACACTCTCCAAAGAGAACACATATAGCATTCTTCTTATAAATTGCTCATCCATGTTTCCTGCTACCAGTGTTTTCAAAAGTTGTCTACTGCTTAGGTGTCAAATACGTCTCCAATCATTTGTAAATGTGGTTTTATGTCTCATGTATATTGTATCTATTTCTAATGATTTTTAATAAATATACCTTAGCTGTCGATGTTCTTAAATGTCATGTTATGATTAATTCTTGTTATGTTACGATAAATGATAATTTGACCCCTCTTTCCCATATGTAGAGCTTGTCATTTTCTTATTTATTGAACCAGTCTTTGAATAAATGCCATTGTATGTTGAATGTATACTTAATTCTTATTCTTATAAATTTATAAATTCCTCAATTTTTTCTGCTACCAGTGTTTTCAAAAGTTGTCCGCATAGTTGTCAAAATACGTTTGCAATCATTTGTAAATGTCTTATGTATATTGTATCTATTTCTAATGATTTTAATAAATATGTTGACAGTTCTTAATTTTAATTTTATGTTTGATTCTTATGTTACGATAATTGATAATTTAACCACGATTTCCCATATGTAGAGCTTGTCATTTTCTTATTTCTTAAACAGTGGTTTTTGAATAAATGTCGTTGAATGTATACAAACTTGTGACACCGGGTGTAACGGTAAACTTCATTCAGCATTGTTAACAAGTGCGTAAACCGTTCCAAGCTATCCATACAATGACTATTTATTTAATTTTGATTTCTTTATTTGTGTGTTTGTGTAATATGAAACTCTCTCCAAAGAGAACACATAGTAATCTTCTTATAAATTCGCAATCATTTGTAAATGTAGTTTATGTATACAATGCAATGTCAATTTCTGTCAATCTCCTATTGAAAAACATTCATAAATTCATTGAAAATAGTAATGTAATTTATGAGTGAAACCATTGCAGCAAAAGAACAAAAGAAGAATGTTCGGTTATGCTATTTTAGAATGCTCAGTCTCACTTTTTGCCATTTTATCCAAGATATTATGCTTTCTTTTTTTTATTTTAGTTGATACTGTTCAATTGTAGTTCAAAGATAATTTCCTTTTTCATGTTTTTTGTTTGCTGCAGAATACTCTTTTTTTGAAAACATGATTAAATGGTCATGTTTTTACTCCACATTATAAATATGGTGCAAGTATGAACTCATCTATCGAATGAAATATGTACAGCGCTTTGTTGTGTGAACAGCAGGAATGGTTCAATATGAGCGATTGCTTCTTTTGTGACAACTTCTTGAAAAGAACTACTTTACAATAAAAGTCGAATTGGGGAAAGGTTTAAGAATTTAGTTTTTATGTATGCTCATTGAGTCAACTGTTTATGTATATGTGACGTTACATCGGATTTTTTACCAAAATTACAATTTCTATCGATCCGAATTCAGTATCAATATGTGGGTTTAATAGATATTTATGTATTTCACTAATGTTGTGCGAGGCTTTGATGAATCGTATGGAATGGTTAATATGCGATTTGACTACACAGGTTTCCAGAGTCTTTTCATAAAATACTTTTGTCATAAAATGTGTTTATCTCTTGTTTTTCCCCTGGGCTTTTCAGTGATAACCGAACTGCCTGTTCATACACTCACACCCATGTGTTTCCTCTGTTTTAGTCTCAATGTTTTAACAAGGCAAGGAACCGTTCTTCAAAATTATTTGAAATTGGCCAACCAGTTTTCTTTTTGTAGTAAAGGGTCTCAAAACAACAACTATTTGACAAGTTGAGGACTCGCTAGAGACTTATTTACCAATGTTCAAGACATTTCTTGTGATCTAATTTAATAGAATTTAATCTTGTATAACGGGTAAACCCTTTCCGTAACCTTTTCTAATATGCTGATGTATTCAGACTCAAACACAGCAGTCGACCTTTGTACTCAAAAAAAGAAATTGCTAATAATGAGCAAATTCTCGTTTTGCTACAATGTTTCTTTCAAACACATATTTATAGATATTTTAAATTCAAGTGCCGTTAATTTCGCACTAGCAGTAGACGTTTGATAATAGTGTTGCAAATGGAGAAATTGCTCATTTAACAATGTTTTCAATTGCAATAATTTGTGATGTATACCCATAGATGGAAAGGAACAGACGAAATAACAAATGAGCAAGAAAATCTCGTTTAAATGGAAACCCTTCTCTAATGCAGACGCGTTTTAATACAAACTGCAGCAACATACTATATATAGAAGGCATTGTGGTAAAAGGTGACTTAATTGCTTATAATTGTATATTTCTCCATTTGTCACAATGTTTTCATCTATTCAATAACATTTTCAAAATAGCCCTTTAAACAGTCTGGAATTCAAGAATATAATGGTTATAATTTCCCATTTCCCACACTACAATACATCTGCAGCAAGGGACTGAACATATCAAGTCAACAATATAGTAAATCTCTATAAATTATAGTATGATTAATGAACAGTGTCGAAATCACTGTGTCAAATGGAGAAATTAACTATTTGACAATTATACTCTCCTTTATAGAGATTGCGAGATTTCAATGAAATGGCTTCAGTCCTTGTTGTTTCACAAATGAACACTTGTGAATTGACTACACTAATCGCTTTAACTTCATGGAGACTGTGAATGATCAGCCATAGAGATATATGATGAAACTTATGTTAATATGGTTTTTAACATTTTCAACATACAACAAATCTGCAACAGACGATTTTATCAAACAGTTAAGAGAATTATGAAATCTGTTTGGACCCTGATTGCATCTTAAGCTCGATTTGAGAACGAAGATGGATCGCTTTAATCAGAGACATAGAACAGAACAGAACAGAAGTTTATTCATACGACTTGGAACACACATGGTTCATCGTCAAAACATTTACAATATACATGTGCATACGAAAAAAAATAGACATACAGTTTAACAAAATACTATTTTGAAAGAATAATGCGGAGTTAATGTTTGAAATGAGCGGAATATATAAGTATGCATATATTCGGATAAAGCGCTTGGTGCTATGTTTTCATTCCGTGTTGAGCAATAAGCTCAACAGAAAAAGGAGCCATAACTCTCAACATCTAATCATTTACTACATTAAGTACACTTATTCTTTTGTGGTTAGCTTTGGTATAGTATATTCCAATTGCATTTAAAACATTTAGATTTGATGAGTTTAACATAGAAATGAATTTGTACATATTAGGATTTTGTAATACATTTGTTTTAATATATATATGTCTTAGTTCTTAATAAAAAGGACAAACTAGCATAAAATGAAACTCGTCTTCAATGTGTTAAACATGTGTTTATATGTCTCTGCATTAATTAAGAGCGGAATGGAATTTGGCACTCTGATTGAAACAATCCAATAATACCAGCACTTCGATCATATTGAGCGGTTGCAACATTTACCGATTTTTATTTATATGAAATTATTTAAAAGTACGATATGTGTGTAGAGTTTATTTTAAGGGAATTAAAACAGATGATATAGAAAGACCCAATCAATCGTGTACATGTACCCTGGAATAGATTATCGAATACATACTGTAAATATATATATAATTTACAATTGTGTACATCGGTTATTTTCATCTATTTACCCGTTCTAAATATGGTTGTATCATCCAGGGACAACATGTAAATATAGTGTCGCGGTATTGTCGAATAAAGGTGCATGTGTCAAACGTGAAAAAAAAGTATCTGTATGATCGGAAAAGGAAATAAATGCAATTTCAATGTGAGAAAAGGGTGAAAATGTTATTTTCAAAACATTCTCCTATTTCTACAGTTTGATTAAACAATCAACATTTTCTCAGTTTATTCAAGATACATTAAGGATGTGTTATCAATTATCATTCATAATTGGTTTTTCGTGTGTGTAATGTGTCTAGTTGTATACTTTCTACATGTATCAACACAATTATTAAAGATTAATGATACTCAGAGACCGTGTATACTTTCAACCAGCATATTGACAACATACTTGTAGCAGGCGATTTTAATATCAATATCAATTCGAATCCGTCTAATAGGATGTGTAGATTGATAGACTCCTTAAATTCTGAACAGCTCATTAACTCGCCGACTCACTACACCGAGCACTCAAATTCACTTATTGACCTCATGTTTATCAAACACTCAACTCAAATTATTTCAAGTTTCGTCACAGATCCTTTTGTTCCAAATCTTGTTCGATATCACTGTCCGACAGTTGCTGTCTTGAAATTCACTAAACCTTAACCTAAACCTTAACAAACTTATTTTCGGCGAAAATTTGGATATATGACAAAGGCGACTATGCAAAATATAATGACAAACTGAGATCCACTGACTGGTCATTCATCGAAAACAATCAAAATCTAGATGTTACCACAGACACAATCGCTAACTCAATTTTACAAGCAGCTTCCGAAAGCATTCCAAATAAATATGTAACTATTCGTCCCGGTGATGTTCCTTGGATAAACAAAGAGGTAAAAAACAAAATAAGAAAACGTAACAAATTGACGAAGCTCTTCTGATTGACTGATCGCCATGAAACATGAAATAGGGCCTAATTTGCATTTTTAAAATTCGTCCAGATACATTATCTTAAAGAAAGAAAGAAAGTTTTTAGAAAAAGTGTCACAGTTTGTCACTCGTCAATTCGTCACTCGTCAACCTAACTTCACGGACCTAAAAAATGTCACAGTTCGTCACTCGTCAACCTAGCTTCACGGACCTTAATTTGATACTTTATGGGAAACATTGTTTAGAAAAGAGTACTACAATGATCAATTTTATCTCTTTACCACATACATGACTTTAAATGTCTAAGGGGACAAAAAGTAAAATCTCTGTAAATAAAGTATATTTATTGAAAAAAAGTTGAAAGCATGGTTGCAAAATGTTATCATTAAAATTCTCCTTTTGCTACAATTTTCTCAAAGGTTGTCTGCTGATAATGCATCAAAATGTGACTGTAAGCAAAGGGTTAACCCTTTTCCTCATACGACAACTCTGCAGCGGACGACTTTGAACATATTTTGTCAAAAAAATAGTAAATCTCTATAATTGAATGGATAGGATAACCTCAGACTAAAAGTGGAAACCTAGTGTCAAAAGGAGAAATTACTCGTTTTGAGCAATTTCTTCTTTTGTCACTATGTTTTTAAAAAAAGCCGTCTGCAGCAGAGGCGTCAGAAAGCGTCTATATGAGGGATAGGGTAAAGGATGTGTTACATATTGTAATTATTTGTCTTGTCTAGAATATTGCTTGGAATTTGTTTAATTGAAAAATACTTAAAACCTAGAAAAATAAACTAAATGTGTTTAACAGCTGTGTAATCCTTGGTGAGCTAGATACCCAATCGAAGATTTGCCTCATATGTGATTTTTAAACTCTTTTAAATTGTTCTTTAATAAAAATGAAAATTCTGTTAAAACTCATCTTGTAGGTTTTGAAATAACAGAAACATTTTTCAACATGTTTTTCAACAATATTTTGATATTTTTTATAAAATCACGTCCTTTTTTTGTTTATCTGAGCACAGAGTGCTCTAGTTGAGCTATTATGATTGCCCTGTGTGAGTTGTCAGTTAACAATTTATGTAACTAACATTTCCTCTTAAACTGCTTCGTCCATTATATCCAAACTTCACAGGAATATTCCTTTGGTGGTCCTCTTTAAAAATGTGTTCGATGAAAATCTTTTCGATTTATTTCAATTCTTTGAAAAACATAGCCGCCACTGGTTGTTGCTTGTTTTCAATAGACGTCTATATAGTTAAAACTAAAAATCTGGTTGTGCAAATGTATTGACCTGATTTGAAAATTATTTGGCACAAAGGTCCAAAAATAATCATAATGACCTTAAATGCAGAAAGATGGTTAAAGGCCTTCAGACATAATCCATGCGTGAAGTACCCGATCAGCCGATGCATTCCCAGTCGTATCAGGATCTGCATTGTTCCACATCAAGTCAATGATCAAATTTAAATTATATTCTTGTCAAAAAACCAACCCATGTTTGATTCAAGCTCCCGGTGGTCATGGTGGAGTTTCACTGGGCAAGGCACATTTCCTACACTAGTACTGGCTGGTCATGATGGAGTTTCCCTGGGCAAGGTACATTTCTTACACTAGTACTGGCTAGTCATGATGGAGTTTCCCTGGGCAAGGCACATTTCCTAAACAGGTACTGGCTAGTCATGGTGGAGTTTCCCGGGGTAAGGCACATTTCCTACACTAGTACTGGCTAGTCATGGTGGAGTTTCCCTGGGCAAGGCACATTTCCTACACTAGTACTGGCTAGTCATGATGGAGTTTCCCTGGGCAAGGCACATTTCCTACACTAGTACTGGCTAGTCATGGTGGAGTTTCCCTGGGCAAGGCACATTTCCTACACTAGTACTGGCTAGTCATGGAGGAGTTTCCCTGGGCAAGGCACATTACCTACACTAGTACTGGCTAGCCATGATGGAGTTTCCCTGGGCAAGGCACATTTCCTAAACAAGTATTGGCTAGTCATGATGGAGTTTCCTTGGGCAAGGCACATTTCCTACACAAGTACTGGCTCGTCATGATGGAGTTTCCTGGGCAAGGCACATTTCCTACACAAGTACTGGCTGGTCATGATGGAGTTTCCTGGGCAAGGCACATTTCCTACACTAGTACTGGCTAGTCATGATGAAGTTTCCCTGGGCAAGGCACATTTCCTACACAAGTACTGGCTAGTCATGATGGAGTTTCCCGGGGCAAGGCACATTTCCTACACTAGTACTGGCTAGTCATGATGGAGTTTCCCTGGGCAAGGCACATTTCCTACACTAGTACTGGCTAGTCATGATGGAGTTTCCCTGGGCAAGGCACATTTCCTTAACTAGTACTGGCTAGACATGATGGAGTTTCCCTGGGCAAGGCACATTTCCTAAAATAGTACTGGCTAGTCATGATGGAGTTTCCCTGGGCAAGGCACATTTCCTACACTAGTACTGGCTAGTCATGATGGAGTTTCCGTGGGCAAGGCACATTTCCTACACTAGTACAGGCTAGTCATGATGGAGTTTCCCTGGGCAAGGCACATTTCCTAAACTAGTACTGGCTAGTCATGATGGAGTTTCCCTGGGCAAGGCACATTTCCTACACTAGTACTGGCTAGATGGAGTTTCCCTGGGCAAGGCACATTTCCTACACTAGTACTGGCTAGTCATGATGGAGTTTCCCTGGGTAAGGCACATTTCCTAAACTAGTACTGGCTAGTCATGAAGGAGTTTCCCTGGGCAAGGCACATTTCCTAAAATAGTACTGGCTAGTCATGATGGAGTTTCCCTGGGCAAGGCACATTTCCTACACTAGTACTGGCTAGTCATGATGGAGTTTCCCTGGGCAAGGCACATTTCCTACACTAGTACTGGCTAGTCATGATGGAGTTTCCCTGGGCAGGGCACATTTCCTACACTAGTACTGGCTAGTCATGATGGAGTTTCCCTGGGCAAGGCACATTTCCTACACTAGTACTGGCTAGTCATGATGGAGTTTCCCTGGGTAAGGCACATTTCCTAAACTAGTACTGGCTAGTCATGATGGAGTTTCCCTGGGCAAGGCACATTTCCTAAAATAGTACTGGCTAGTCATGATGGAGTTTCCCTGGGCAAGGCACATTTCCTACACAAGTACTGGCTAGTCATGACGGAGTTTCCCTGGGCAAGGCACATTTCCTACACTAATACTGGCTAGTCATGATGGAGTTTCCCTGGGCAAGGCACATTTGCTACACTAGTACTGGCTAGTCATGATGGAGTTTCCCTGGGTAAGGGCACATTTCCTACACTAGTACTGGCTAGTCATGATGGAGTTTCCCTGGGCAAGGCACATTTCCTGCACAAGTACTGGCTGGTCATGATGGAGTTTCCTTGGGCAAGGCACATTTCCTACACTAGTACTGGCTAGTCATGGTGGAGTTTCCCGGGGAAAGACACATTTCCTACACAAGTACTGGCTAGTCATGATGGAGTTTCCCTGGACAAGGCACATTTCCAACACTAGTACTGGCTAGTCATGATGGAGTTTCCCTTGGCAAGGCACATTTCCTACACTAGTACTGGCTAGTCATGATATAGTTTCCTTGGGCAAGGCACATTTCCTACACTAGTACTGGCTAGTCATGATGGAGTTTCCCTGGGCAAGGCACATTTCCTACACTAGTACTGGCTAGTCATGATGGAGTTTCCCTGGGCAAGGCACATTTCCTACACTAGTACTGGCTAGTCATGATGGAGTTTCCCTGGGCAAGGCACATTTCTTAAACTAGTACTGGATAGTCATGATGGAGTTTCCCTGGGCAAGGCACATTTCCTACACTAGTACTGGCTAGTCATGATGGAGTTTCCCTGGGCAAGGCACATTTCCTACACTAGTACTGGCTAGTGTTGAAGGAGTTTCCCTGGACAAGGCACATTTCCTAAACTAGTACTGGCTAGTCATGATGGAGTTTCTCTTGGCAAGGCACATTTCCTACACTAGTACTGGCTAGTCATGATATAGTTTCCTTGGGCAAGGCACATTTCCTACACTAGTACTGGCTAGTCATGATGGAGATTCCCTGGGCAAGGCACATTTCCTACACTAGTACTGGCTAGTCATGATGGAGTTTCCCGGGGCAAGGCACATTTCCTACACTAGTACTGGCTAGTCATGATGGAGTTTCCCTGGGCAAGGCACATTTCCTAAACTAGTACTGGCTAGTCATGATGGAGTTTCCCTGGGCAAGGCACATTTCCTACACTAGTACTGGCTAGTCACGATGGAGTTTCCCTGGGCAAGGCACATTTCCAACACTAGTACTGGCTAGTCATGATGGAGTTTCCCTGGGCCAGGCACATTTCCTACACTAGTACTGGCTAGTCATGATGGAGTTTCCCTGGGCAAGGCACATTTCCTACACTAGTACTGGCTAGTCGTGATGGAGTTTCCCTGGGCAAGGGCACATTTCCTACACTAGTACTGGCTAGTCATGATGGAGTTTCCCTGGGCAAGGCACATTTCCTGCACAAGTACTGGCTGGTCATGATGGAGTTTCCCTGGGCAAGGCACATTTCCTACACGAGTACTGGCTAGTCATGGTGGAGTTTCCCGGGGAAAACAACATTTCCTACACAAGTACTGGCTAGTCATGATGGAGTTTCCCTGGACAAGGCACATTTCCTAAACTAGTACTGGCTAGTCATGATGGAGTTTCCCTTGGCAAGGCACATTTCCTACACTAGTACTGGCTAGTCATGATATAGTTTCCTTGGGCAAGGCACATTTCCTACACTAGTACTGGGTAGTCATGATGGAGTTTCACGAGGCAAGTCACATTTCCTAAACAGGTACTGGCTAGTCATGATGGAGTTTCCCTGGGCAAGGCACATTTCCTACACTAGTACTGGCTAGTCATGATGGAGTTTCCCTGGGCAAGGCACATTTCCTAAACTAGTACTGGATAGTCATGATGGAGTTTCACGAGGCAAGTCACATTTCCTAAACAGGTACTGGCTAGTCATGATGGAGTTTCCCTGGGCAAGGCACATTTCCTACACTAGTACTGGCTAGTCATGATGGAGTTTCCCTGGGCAAGGCACATTTCCTACACTAGTACTGGCTAGTTATGATGGAGTTTCCCGGGGCAAGGCACATTTCCTACACTAGTACTGGCTAGTCATGATGGAGTTTCACGGGGCAAGGCACATTTCCTAAACAGGTACTGGCTAGTCATGGTGGAGTTTCACGGGGCAAGGCACATTTTCTAAACAGGTACTGGCTAGTCATGGTGGAGTTTCCCGGGGCAAGGCACATTTCCTACACTAGTACTGGCTAGACATGATGGAGTTTCCCGGGGCAAGACATATTTCCTAAACAGGTACTGGCTAGTCATGGTGGAGTTTCCCGGGGCAAGGCACATTTCCTACACTAGTACTGGCTAGTCATGATGGAGTTTCCCTGGGCAAGGCACATTTCCTAAACAGGTACTGGCTAGTCATGGTGGAGTTTCCCGGGGCAAGGCACATTTCTTAAACAGGTACTGGCTAGTCATGGTGGAGTTCCCGGGGCAAGGCACATTTCCTACACTAGTACTGGCTAGTCATGATGGAGTTTCCCTAGGCAAGGCACATTTCCTACACTAGTACTGGCTAGCCATGATGGAGTTTCCCTGGGCAAGGCACATTTCATGCACAAGTACTGGCTGGTCATGATAGAGTTTCCCTGGGCAAGGCACATTTCCTACAATGGTACTGGCTAGACATGATGGAGTTTCCCTGGGCAAGGCACATTTCCTAAAATAGTACTGGCTAGTCATGATGGAGTTTCCCTGGGCAAGGCACATTTCCTACACAAGTACTGGCTAGTCATGATGGAGATTCCCTGGGCAAGGCACATTTCCTAAACTAGTACTGGCTAGTCATGATGGAGTTTCCCTGGGCAAGGCACATTTCCTACACTAGTACTGGCTTGTCATGATGGAGTTTCCCTGGGCAAGGCACATTTCCTACACTAGAACTGGCTAGTCATGATGGAGTTTCCCGGGGCAAGGCACATTTCCTACACTAGTACTGGCTAGTCATGATGGAGTTTCCCTGGGCAAGGCACATTTCCTAAACTAGTACTGGCTAGTCATGATGGAGTTTCCCTGGGCAAGGCACATTTCCTACACTAGTACTGGCTAGTCATGATGGAGTTTCCCTGGGCAAGGCACATTTCCTACACTAGTACTGGCTAGTCATGATGGAGTTTCCCTGGGCAAGGCACATTTCCTTAACTAGTACTGGCTAGATATGATGGAGTTTCCCTGGGTAAGGCACATTTCCTAAAATAGTACTGGCTAGTCATGATGGAGTTTCCCTGGGCAAGGCACATTTCCTACACTAGTACTGGCTAGTCATGATGGAGTTTTCCTGGGCAAGGCACATTTCCTACACTAGTACAGGCTAGTCATGATGGAGTTTCCCTGGGCAAAGCACATTTCCTGCATAAGTACTGGCTGGTCATGATGGAGTTTCCCTGGGCAAGGCACATTTCCTACACGAGTACTGGCTAGTCATGGTGGAGTTTCCCGAGGAAAGACACATTTCCTACACAAGTACTGGCTAGTCATGATGGAGTTTCCCTGGACAAGGCACATTTCCTAAACTAGTACTGGCTAGTCATGATGGAGTTTCCCTGGGCAAGGCACATTTCCTACACTAGTACTGGCTAGTCATGATGGAGTTTCCCGGGGTAAGGCACATTTCCTACACTAGTACTGGCTAGTCATGATGGAGTTTCCCTGGGCAAGGCACATTTCCTAAACTAGTACTGGCTAGTCATGATGGAGTTTCCCTGGGCAAGGCACATTTCCTACACTAGTACTGGCTAGTCATGATGGAGTTTCCCTTGGCAAGGCACATTTCCTACTGGGTAGTCATGATGGAGTTTCACGAGGCAAGTCACATTTCCTAAACAGGTACTGGCTAGTCATGATGGAGTTTCCCTGGGCAAGGCACATTTCCTACACTAGTACTGGCTAGTTATGATGGAGTTTCCCGGGGCAAGGCACATTTCCTACACTAGTACTGGCTAGTCATGATGGAGTTTCACGGGGCAAGGCACATTTCCTAAACAGGTACTGGCTAGTCATGGTGGAGTTTCACGGGGCAAGGCACATTTTCTAAACAGGTACTGGCTAGTCATGGTGGAGTTTCCCGGGGCAAGGCACATTTCCTACACTAGTACTGGCTAGACATGATGGAGTTTCCCGGGGCAAGACATATTTCCTAAACAGGTACTGGCTAGTCATGGTGGAGTTTCCCGGGGCAAGGCACATTTCCTACACTAGTACTGGCTAGTCATGATGGAGTTTCCCTGGGCAAGGCACATTTCCTAAACAGGTACTGGCTAGTCATGGTGGAGTTTCCCGGGGCAAGGCACATTTCTTAAACAGGTACTGGCTAGTCATGGTGGAGTTCCCGGGGTAAGGCACATTTCCTACACTAGAACTGGCTAGTCATGATGGAGTTTCCCTAGGCAAGGCACATTTCCTACACTAGTACTGGCTAGCCATGATGGAGTTTCCCTGGGCAAGGCACATTTCATGCACAAGTACTGGCTGGTCATGATAGAGTTTCCCTGGGCAAGGCACATTTCCTAAAATAGTACTGGCTAGTCATGATGGAGTTTCCCTGGGCAAGGCACATTTCCTACACAAGTACTGGCTAGTCATGATGGAGATTCCCTGGGCAAGGCACATTTCCTAAACTAGTACTGGCTAGTCAAGATGGAGTTTCCCTGGGCAAGGCACATTTCCTACACTAGTACTGGCTTGTCATGATGGAGTTTCCCTGGGCAAGGCACATTTCCTACACTAGAACTGGCTAGTCATGATGGAGTTTCCCGGGGCAAGGCACATTTCCTACACTAGTACTGGCTAGTCATGATGAAGTTTCCCTGGGCAAGGCACATTTCCTAAACTAGTACTGGCTAGTCATGATGGAGTTTCCCTGGGCAAGGCACATTTCCTACACTAGTACTGGCTAGTCATGATGGAGTTTCCCTGGGCAAGGCACATTTCCTTAACTAGTACTGGCTAGTCATGATGGAGTTTCCCTGGGCAAGGCACATTTCCTTAACTAGTACTGGCTAGACATGATGGAGTTTCCCTGGGCAAGGCACATTTCCTACACTAGTACTGGTTAGTCATGATGTAGTTTCCCGGGGCACATTTCCTACACTAGTACTGGCTAGTCATGATGGAGTTTCCCTGGGCAATGCACATGTACTACACTAGTACTGGCTGGTCATGGTGGAGTTTCCCTGGGCAAGGCACATTTCCTACACTAGTACTCGCTAGTCATGATGGAGTTTCCCTGAGCTAGGCACATTTACTACACCACTACTGGCTAGTCATGATGGAGTTTCCCTGGTCAAGGCACATTTCCTACACTAGTACTGGCTAGTCATGATGGAGTTTCCCTGGGCAAGGCACATTTCCTACACTAGTACTGGCTAGTCATGATGGAGTTTCCCGGGGTAAGGCACATTTCCTACACTAGTACTGGCTAGTCATGATGGAGTTTCCCTGGGCAATGCACATTTCCTACACTAGTACTGAGTAGTCATGATGGAGTTTCCCTTGGCAAGGCACATTTCCTACAATAGTACTTGCTAGTCGTGATTGAGTTTCCCTGGGCAAGGCACATTTCCTGCACTAGTACTGGCTAGTCATGATGGAGTTTCCTTGGGCAAGGCACATTTCCTACACTAGTACTGGCTAGTCATGATGGAGTTTCCCGGGGTAAGGCTCATTTCCTGCACTAGTACTGGCTAGTCATGATGGAGTTTCCTTGGGCAACGCCCATTTCCTACACTAGTTCTGGCTAGTCATGATGGAGTTTCCTTGGGCAATGCACATTTCCTACACTAGTACTGGCTAGTCATGGTGGAGTTTCCTTGGGCAAGGCACATTTCCTACACTAGTACTGGCTAGTCTTGATGGAGTTTCTCTGGGCAAGGCACATTTCCTACACTAGTACTGGCTTGTCAACTGATGAATGAAGCCGGTGGTCATGGTGGAGTTTCCTTGGGCAAGGCACATTTCCAACACTAGTACTGGCTGGTCATGATGGAGTTTCCCTGGGCAAGGCACATTTCCTACACTAGTACTGGCTAGTCATGATGGAGTTTCCCTGGGCAGGGCACATTTCCCACACTAGTACTGGCTGGTCATGATGGAGTTTACCTGGGCAAGGCACATTTCCTACACTAGTACTGGTGAATGAAGCCGGTGGTCATGGTGGAGTTTCCTTGGGCAAGGCACATTTCCAACACTAGTACTGGCTGGTCATGATGGAGTTTCCTTGGGCAAGGCACATTTCCTACACTAGTACTGGCTAGTCATGATGGAGTTTCCCTGGACAAGGCACATTTCCTAAACTAGTACTGGCTAGTCATCTGATGAATGAAGCCGGTGGTCATGGTGGAGTTTCCTTGGGCAAGGCTTTCCGACGTTTGACAACCGTTTTGCATGAAAACATCGAATAGTAACTGTGAAAAGAGACATTCATCTTCCAATAATGGGTTAACAGGCTATGTGGAAAGTCTGTTGTGTGAAGCACTGGTGTAGGAAAGCTAGGAAACATTAGTAAGTGTCAATATGACTGAACAATTGTTGAAAACTGCTTTTGAACTCAATCAATCAATTCAATTTTGAATAGTGTATCAATTACAAATGAAGAAATTAACTCTTTCCTCTATACAATAAATCAGCAGCTAGTCAAAACTATACAAATATTGCTAAAAGCTGAAAACATTGTGGCAAAAAGAGAATTTGCTCATTTTGCACCAATGTGTTCAATAGACATCTGCTGAAGAGGCGTCAGAAAGCGTCTGTTTATGGTAAATGAATAAAATGTTTATTATTATGCCATTTCTGTATCTATATATCGTTGTTGGGCTTTTTGATTACTTTTGTTCCATCAACACAAACTGAAACGGACTGCAGACTCAACTTGACTCCTCTCATGTAGCGGACAACGTCTGACAGCAGAATGGGATTATGAGCACTTTCTCCATTTTCAATTATTATATTAATTACATTTATAGCAGTTTTCCATACTTTTGATGAGATGTTTTCAAAGTGTCCTGCTTCAGATATGTTGTATGTGGGAAACAGTTCACACCTAAATTTCAAAGCAACCAGACATGGAACACAAGACTAATTCAAAGCATCCAGACATGTTACACAACACTCAAAGCAACCAGACATGGAACACAACACTCAGAGCAACACGACATGGTACACAACACTCAGAGCAACACGACATGGTACACAACACTCAGAGCAACCAGACATGGAACACAACACTCAGAGCAACCAGACATGGAACACAACACTCACAGCAACCAGACATGGAACACAACACTCACAGCAATCAGACATGGAACAAAACACTCAAAGCAATCAGACATGGAACAAAACACTCAGAGCAACACGACATGGAACACAACACTCAGAACAACACGACATGGAACACAACACTCAGAGCAACCAGACATGGAACACAAGATTCATGTGTGGAAAACAGTTGTGCATAAGTAGAGCGTCGGCCTCTCGTATCAAAGGTCCATGGTTCGAGTCCCGTGATGAGCGGGTCCTGACTTTGGGATTTTTCCACACAAACCGCGCGAGTACTGGTTAAGTCTCCAGGAATCAGACATTGAGCGTGATTAATCTAAGACAAAGGCTTGTTTCTAGGGATGTCAGCGATTATTCGGTTACCCGGTTAACCGTATGTTTTGTATTAATCGGTTAGTAATTCAAGTAACTGAGTACCCGGACAAATAGATAAAATATATACACAGTTGTATTTCACCTTTTGTTCTTTTCAATTTGTCACACCTATCTGACCAGAAGTTAATTATTCACACCTCGATCGGGAATGTTTACATAATTGTGAAAACGTCCACACTCGATTGTATTGATGATCGTTTGTTATCGAATAATTGAAAATTTAAACGAGACTTACCTTGGTTAAGTCGATGTTTGAATGAAATAATATGAGTCATAGACTCACTGAGGGCTTAAATGAGAGAGTGTCACGCATGCGCAGTTCAGTCTTTAAAGAGTTTTGTCATTATAAAAGTAATAGAGAGAAATAAATACGTACTATCTATACTGAGAAAATTAATAACTATGCAGGGAGGGAGGGTGGCATTTAAGCCCTCAGTGAGTCTATGACTCATAGAATTTCATTCAAACATCGACTTAACCAAGGTAAGTCTCGTTTAAATTTTCAATTCTATTTCGTCATACTCCCTTTCGGTCTGAAATGAGACTTCAAAGCTTATAATGACAAAATACCCCTAACAAGGAGCTAAATGCACTACTAACCGTAGTTTGCCCTATTTCAAAACCCCTTGATCGTACTGTGAATCGTCCTCTATCTCCAAGGAATAATATTTCTGAAAAGTGGAACCTGATGTCCATCCAGCACGTTTCATAATCGTACTTATGGGTACATTATTGTCCCTTGCCTTAGACGTTGATGCACTACGAACACTATGAGCACTAAAAACTGTCACATCTATTCCCGCTCTTATCATCACTGTTCTAATCCAACGAGATACTGTGTCTCTTGTAATTTCTTTATATGGCTTAATGTAACTCAACATCAACCTTTGTTTAGTTGATCGTAACGATTTAGTCCTTACTAAATATTCTTTAAGAACAGTATAACAACATAACCTCCTATCTGGAGGATAACATTTCAACTTAAAAACTGAGAAATCAAAGCCTGGCCTGCTTTGTTTCAACAAAGAATCTAACTGAAAAATGAACTGTGATTTTTCTTTAATCAACTTATATACAGACAGTAAATGAATAGTCTGGGAACGAGCTGCATGTGTCAATGCTATTAACATTACTAATTTTAACGTAAGATCTTTTAAAGTTAAGTACTTTACTGGTGAAAGGGTCCTAAGGTACTTCAATACCTTATCAACATCCCAAGTCTTAGTAAATCTTGGCTTAGTCGGTCTAAGATTAAAAACACCTTTCATAAATCGCACTACAAGAGGGTGAGATCCCACTGCAGAATTTTCAATTCTTAATATAGATGATAATGCCCCTCTGGCCGTATTCAACGCACTGTATCCTAATCCTTGATGAAAAAGTTCCGTTAGGAAATGCACTACTTCCTGTATAGATGCTGGAATTGTATGCACCTTGTGTTCACTGCAGTACTGAAACCATCTTGATATATACGTTTGATATTGTTTTTTAGTTGCTGATCTCCATGAACACATAAGTATGTTGGTTGCTTCTCTTGAAAGCCCCTGATTTCTAAATGATTCCCGGACACTAAACATGCAATCAGAACCAGAGTTTTTGATAATGGATGAGCCACATCTGTGTGAGGTAGATGCAATATGTCCTTTGTTTTTGGTAGGATTATAGGTACATGAATCAACATTTTCATCAATTTCGTAAACCATGGTTGTGTTGGCCAGAGGGGAGCTACAATCATACACCTTGCCCCATCTTCTGTAATTTTTTGCAGACATCGTCCCATCAAACTGAAAGGAGGAAAAACATATGCACATGAGAAATTGTTCCAATCGATTGAGAATGCATCCACAAAAGAGGAATTTGGATCGGGTTTCCATGAACAAAAACAAGACACCTGAGCATTGAGTCTTGAGGCAAATAAGTCTATATCTGGCTTTCCAAACTTGTTTGACAATTGTTCAAATATGGCATTATCTAATGACCATTCAATTCTGTCATTGAACTTTCTAGATGGGCCATCTGCTTGGTTAAGCTTGCCAGCAATATGAGTACATGATAACCAAATACTCATCTGAATACACCACAGCCAAATATTTGTAGCAATTTCATTACATCTTTCTGAACGAATACCTCCCATGTTTGTAATATAACAAACTGCTGTGGAGCTGTCTGATAGAATCTGCACATGTTTGCCTATTATTTTACTAGAAAATGATTTAATTGTCAACAAAATTGCCTTAAGCTCAAGAGCATTAATATGATCATCTTTCTCATAATCATTCCATCGCCCACCTATTTTTGAGTCATCAAGGACTGCTCCCCATCCAGTTAGAGAAGCATCCGTCTGAATTTTAACATCGGGATTGCCATGGCTAATGAGCCTATATTGATGATCGAGATCATTTATCCACCAATCAAGTTCATTTTTTATGTCAGTAGTTATAGACATATTTGCTTCAAAATCTCCCTTATTTGATTTCAATGCCATTGACTTCCTTCTTTCCAAATTCCTATAGTGTAACTGCCCATATTGTACAGCTGAAAAAGCTGCAACAAACATGCCTATAACTTTGGCCACCTGTCTTATTTTGGCTTGTTGTAAATTACGTAAACTTCTAGACTCAGATTTAATATTTTCGATTTTATCTTGTGGCAGAAACACTTTCATTTTTTCTGAATCTATGATATTTCCCAAAAATACAATTCTTTTTGTAGGAACAGTAACTGATTTCTCGAGATTTACAACAAACCCTACTTTTTCCATAAGACTTTCTGTGTCTGAAATATTTTCAAGGCATTGTGAATATGAGTCCCCACAAAGCAGACTATCATCAATGAAACCACTATTAACATGTCCTTCACTACGTAATTTAGCAAAAATTGGTTTGAGTAGCTTAGTGAACAATCTAGGCATACATGCCAGCCCATTTGGACATGCTGTGAACTGATAGAGCTCATTTTTCCAACAAAATCTAAAGAATTTTTGCTGCTCTACAGCAATACCTATATAGTAATAAGCATGTCGTAAATCAATTGAACCCATATAAATGTCTTTGGAAATTAAATTCAGAGCTTTTTCAAAAGTGTCCATCTTAAAATGCTGATATGGAATGAACTCGTTCAACTTCTTTAAATTTAATATCATCCGATATTCTCCATTTTTCTTAGGTCTAACAAAAATTGGTGAACAGAATTGACCTTTTTCATATTCGGCCTTAATGACCACTCCCATTTGTATTAGTTTTTCAATCTCAAGAGTTATTATCTCGGATTCCCTGTTATTGAAATGCATTTGACATGGTTCTTCATTATTTACAGAATAAAAAATTTCATAGAATTCAACATGCAAATTCTCAACTATATCTAAAATAACAGGATCTTGGGTAAGCTTACGCCATTGAGATATGAAAAGCTTCAATCTTCCTGCTTTAAATGTAAAAGGACTAACCTGCTTATGTACTACTTGTTGTAGTTTCGGCCCGACTGGCCCCGTCTTTGGTATTTTTTTGCCGGATAACCGGGAGCTACCTGACCATATGAGCTTGTTGCATTATATGGCCTTCCCCTGGAAGGAAAACCCCGACCACGAGAGCGTTGACGCCCTCTAAATCCAGGCCTGCCACGATTATCAACAAATCCTCCTTTCTGTAAACGAGTTCCCAACTTATTAGTGTCCTCAATGTCCCTGGCTTGCTTGCCAACATCGTCCCCAAATAATTCTGTGGTATATGGGACGGAATGGTTACACAAATGTGCATACTCATACTTGAGATCCGGTTTCAGGAAATCTTTCCTTGCTAAGTTGATTTGCCTGTTAGTGTGACCCAGCAACGCCAACACATTATTGCATCCATCTATCATGGGAGTAATCAAATCGCAATCCTTTTCTATGGAGGCCATATTATTGACAGATTTTGTCAGAATTGTTGCTGCTTTGATGACCGACAATTCAATGTTTTGTAGTTTTTTATCATTTAATCTTGAATTGTGTGAAACAGCATCCCAAATCAATCGGTTGGTCTTAACCACAGACAATCCCTCACAATTTTCAGGCCTCGCATTATTCTCATCCTTAACCAACTCTTCATATCTGTCCTCGTCAATCCCTTTATGGAACAACTCATTCACATTTTCCGCTAAAGTAGTGTCGACCTCTGTGTCCACATGTTCCATTGACCGGAACTTTTTCGTCATTGAATCAAATCTACTCATTTCATCCCCAGGACGTTTCGCGGCCGAAAGCCTGCACTCTTGCTCGATTCCACGAGTCTCAGTTATTTCACCTTCTTCGTAACAAGGATCGTAAGAATCCAAATTGTAACCATAATCGTCGTACGACGTATTTTCCATTTGTCCCATTCTCGAATTCAACGAATCAACCTTTTCACCTTGCTTAATGATCGAGTCCTGCATCGTTTTCAGAATAGAAAGAATTTCAGGTTCTGAACTAGACGAGTTTGAAGCACTGGCCGTAGCAGTTGCTTTTACAGGCTTCTTAGACGCCTTATTGTCAAGTTTTTGAGGTTTTTCCCCGATTTTGTCTTTATGTTTATTATCCGCCATTTTGTGCGGCAAAAAACTCCACGTTTGATTACAACACAATCCGTCCGACAGACGATTCAAACCCACAAATCCGAAAGAAATGTATAGGAATCTAACCCAAGAACATACTCCCAACAGGAATATACACAAATTTTTTCATAAATCCGCATAAAAAATAAGATAATCCAAATAATTCCACTGAATATTTTTTCCACGTTTAAACGTCGCGCAAACTACGAGCACAATGAACTGCGCATGCGTGACACTCTCTCATTTCAGACCGAAAGGGAGTATGACGAAATAGAATTGTGGCTGATCAAACGATTAATTACAGGACCGTTTGTTTCTTTTAAAAAAAGACTTTGATGTCTAATACAAGGCTAGAAATATATGACAAGGACTTATTAATGTTATTGGAATGAATTTGATCAATTCGAATTGTTGTATTTGTAAATTAGAAGATTGAAAAAGTAGTTTTTCTAACACATTTCCTCATGAGTTGGTATTTAAAAATATGCAGCTATGCATCTCTTTCATTCAACATATTATAAATCGTATAACGGTCACTTCGTTAAAAAAAAAACGATAATTTTCTCAACTATGAATTAACAAAAATAAAATTAAAAAAGTTTGTTGACACGAACGAAAACGTTCCGATAACAACGTTCTAGTCTGATTTATACATGACTGGGAAATACGAGTTAAAAGAAGAACAACAATAACACAAAATCGGATTTATTGTCTATGAATCTATACGGTTAACCGAGTAACCGGTTACTAAATTATACGAGTAACCGGTTAGTAATATCTGTAACCGTTGACATCCCTACTTGTTTCGCAATCGATGTAAAATAAATAAGTATAAACTAAACAAGACTCATCAACCAGACATGGAACACAAGACTCAAAGCACAACCAGACGTGGAACACAAGACCTATTAGTGAATTTTCAAATAACATGGTTGATCACATTTCTGTTAAATATTGGACAAATGAAAACAAAAACATGTGTTTGTGGTTGGTTGTGCTGGCTCAACAATTTGTCCAAAGGATTTTTTTTTATAAACTACCTGAATACTCTGTATGGGTATAGTGAATGTTTAATGATTGTTTCAGCTTGGCTACTGTCATAGCCTCGGATGGATAGAAAATCTCAATTATACTGAATAATGTTAAATATGTAAAGAGAAATCACTGATTTTCCTCTACAGATCTATTGAAACATCTATAATTTCAGATTTGATTGAAGCTTTCCTTTCAGTTGTTACAACATAAAGCAAATAGGCAAAACTTTGTATTGTTACTAACTTAATTTTTATGGAAATACTTAAACTCTTTAGAAGAAATGTTTTAGTCCTTGTTTCTCTTTCTGTAGGATAATTGTAATTCTTTCCCATAATTTGGTGGGTGCATCCGTAGTAGACAACCCATAATAAGGCTTTCCTCCGTTTAACCACAATGTTTTTTTCATTCATAATTCTATTTACAGAGATATTCTATAGATGTTTTCAGTGCTATAGATTTCGTTTATGTTTGAAAGAGGTAATAAAGTGTCTTAACCCGAATGATGTGTCTTAAACCAGAATTAATTGTCTTAAACCCGAATGAAGTGTCTTAAACCAGAATGAAGTGTCTTAAACCAGAATTAATTGTCTTAAACCCGAATGGAGTGTCTTAAACCAGAATGAAGTGTCTTAAACCATAATTAATTGTCTTAAACCCGAATGAAGTGTCTTAAACCAGAATTAATTTTCTTAAACCAGAATGAAGAGTCTTAAACCAGAATGAAGTGTCTTAAACCAGAATTAGTTGTCTTTAAACCTGAATGAAGAGTCTTAAACCAGAATTAATTGTCTTAAACAGAATGAAGTGTCTTAAACCAGAATTAATTGTCTTAAATCTGAATGAAGAGTCTTAAACCCAAATGAAGAGTCTTAAACCAGAATTAATTGTTTTAAACCCGAATGAAGTGTCTTAAACCAGAATTAATTGTCTTAAACCTGAATAAAGTGTCTTAACCCAAATGAAATGTCTTAAACCAGAATGAATTTTCTTAAACCTGAATGAATTGTCTTAAACCAGAATGAAGAGTCTTAGACCAGAATGAAGTGTCTTAAACCTGAATTAATTGTCTTAAACCAGAATGAAGTGTCTTAAACCAGAATTAGTTGTCTTAAACCAGAATCAATTGTCTTACACCAGAATCAAGTGTCTTTAACCAGAATTAAGTGTCTTAAACCAGAATTAATTTAAACAAGAATGAAGTGTCTTAAACCATAATTAATTGTCTTAAACCTGGATGAAGAGTCCTAAACCAGAATTAATTGTCTTAAACCAGAATGAAGTGTCTTAAACCAGAATTAGTTGTCTTAAACCAGAATGAAGTGTCTTAAACCAGAATTAATTGTCTTAAACCAGAATTAATTGTCTTAAATCAGAATGAAGAGTCTTAAACCAGAATGAAGTGTCTTAAACCTGAATGAAGAGTCTTAAACCAGAATGAATTGCCTTAAACCAGAATGAATTGTCTTAAACCAGAATGAAGAGTCTTAAACCAGAATGAATTGCCTTAAACTAGAATGAATTGTCTTAAACCAGAATTAATTGTCTTAAACCTGAATGAATTGTCTTAAACCAGAATTAATTGTCTTAAACCAGAATGAATTGCCTTAAACCAGAATGAATTGTCTTAAACCAGAATTAATTGTCTTAAACCTGAATTAATTGTCTTAAACCAGATTGAAGAGTCTTAAACCAGAATTAATTGTCTTAAACCCGAATGAAGTGTCTTAAACCAGAATTAATTGTCTTAAACCTGAATTAATTGTCTTAAACCTGAATGAAGTGTCTTAAACCAGAATTAATTGTCTTAAACCAGAATTAATTGTGTTAAACCAGAATGAAGTGTCTTAAACCAGAATTAATTGTCTAAAACCTGAATGAAGTGTCTTAAACCAGAATTAATTGTCTTAAACCTGAATTAATTGTCTTAAACCTGAATGAAGTGTCTTAAACCAGAATTAATTGTCTTAAACCAGAATGAAGTGTCTTAAACCAGAATTTATTGTCTTAAACATGAATTAATTGTCTTAAACCAGAATTAATTGTCTTAAACCTGAATTAAGTGTCTTAAACCAGAATTAATTGTCTTAAACCAGAATTAATTGTCTTAAACCAGAATGAAGTGTCTTAAACCAGAATTAATTGTCTTAAACCTGAATGAAGTGTCTCATTTATGCTTTCTGGTCTTGACCCTTTCCCACATACAACTAACCTGCAGCAGACAACTTTAAAAACATCTCGGCAAAAATATGGAAACTCCCATTAAAAGAAATTATTAATTGTAAACCCTTTCCCTAATACGACAATTCTGCAGCAGCCGACTTGGAATATATTTTGTCAAAAAATAGAAAATCTCTATAATTGAATGAATAACCTATGACTAAAAGTGGAAAACATTGTGGCAAAAGGAGAAATTGCTGGCTTCGAGCTATTTCTTCTTTTGTCACTTTGTTTTCAAAAAGCCATCTGCTGCAGCGTCTATATGAGGGAAAGGGTTAAACACTCAAAACAGCCTGAGAAATAGAGATAGGTTATTGTTTCTCATTCAGAGATAGAAAGAGGGAGGCGCGAGACTTATGGAGTTAAAGGATGAGAAAATGGTGGTTAAATTGCTATCAGTTGGGAGTTAATTGTGCCTGTTGTTCCACTCATTCATAAACTGTGCTTTTATAACAGGATAAGTGTGGTTTATAGATAGGATATTACTGGTTACACACATCCCTATTGGAGTTATCAGGCAGGATTCAGGTCCAATTCATTATCAAATATAGGATTTTAACTCTTTTTCTGTGTATAAACAAATTTAGTAACCTTTGGAAAAAATCGTGGGAAAAGAAGGAATTGTTTATAATAAAATTATACTTAGTATGGGTTACAGATGTGAGTTGACTTGTTAATGGATCTCATTGGATGTATTTGGGATGAGTCTGCTGGGAATAATTAGTAAAGGTAGAATTTTAACCATTTTCCTTCTGTAAATGAATACAAATATTTTGATGCTTCTGTTGCCGACAACATTTGAAAATAGTGTTGGAAAAGTTGAGATTGGTTATCCCTTTCACACATACAACAAATCTGCAGTAGATGAATGTATATTGTTTTATGGCGCATCGACAGCTAAGGTCATTTAGCGCGCAATTAAATCTGCAGTAGATGACTTTGAGTTGAAAACAGATTGGCTGAAATACAAAATGTTGTCTGCTGCGGAGGTGTCTGTATGTGGGAAAGGGTTATTACAGGGTAAGTGTGGTTTATCAATAGGATATTACTTGAATACAGATCGGATATAATTAATTGGTAACAATTATTACGAATTTTGATTTTATAATTAATTGATAACAATTATTACAAATTTTGATTTTATAATTAATTGGTAACAATTATTACAAATTTTGATGTTTTAACATTTCTAAGATGCAGACATCATTTATTGCCTATAAAATCTTTCTACTACTTTATAAATTTCTTATTTTTCCCACAATGTTTTCAACCTTCATCATCATCAATATGTGATGCTTTTTTTCATCAACACAGTTTTAATGCATTTTATGTGGTAATGATTTAGATATTTTATGTGAAAAGAAGTAATTGCTTATACAAGGGACGTAGATTAGCTATGTCCCTTCTTTTTATTTATTCACTAGCCAAAACAAATCTTTCACCAATTATTCAGTTGTAATAATTTCAAAATAGCAAAAAAAATAAAAATTTCATGTCAGGAAAACGTTCCCTTATAAAGCAAATCTGCAGAACAACTTTAAAAACACATAATGCAAAAATAGTAGAATTTTTGAAAAGAGTTAAAAACATTTTGGTAAAAGGAGATACTTTTCAATTTTGTTGCATACCAATGGCCTGATTGTGTAAGGGAGTAACATCCCTTTATGTCCCCTCTTAGTTTAACCCTTTTCTAAATACATCACATCTGCAGCAGACGACATTGAAAACGTCTAAGCACAAGCACAGAAAATTCCTTTAAATGAAAGAACAATTATAGAATAGCGTTGAAAACATGGTGACAAAAGGAGAAATTGCTTGTTTTGAGCAATTACTTCTTTTGTCACTATGTTTTCAAAAAGCCGTCTGCTGCAGCAGAGGCATCAGAAAGCGTCTATATGAGGGAAAGAGTTAACTCTTTCCTAAATACAACAAATCTGCAGCAGATGATCTGTAAACCGTCTTGGCAAATATATAGATAATCCCCCCTATAAATGAAAGTTAAATATTTAACCCTTTTCAACCTGCAGATGCATTTGCAGCAGACAACTTTTGAAAATAATTACTACTTTTGCTGCAATGCTTTTAACTCAATTTAATAAATATACTTTTATTTGTAGAGATTGTCCATATACTTGCCTGGATCTATTCAAAGTCGTCTGCTGCAGATTTGTGGTATGCTGGAAAGGGTTAATAGAGTTTTATATATTGTGTCAAAAGGGAGAATTACTAATTATAAACCATTTCAGCAGTTGCTTCAAATGTGTCTTCAGATGGGAAGTAGTAATAGGAACAAGAGTAATAGGAACAAGAGTAATAGGAACAAGAGTTATAGGAACACTGCAGACTCTTGTGATACATGCACTGAAACATTGTTGAAAGAGGAGTAAAACAAAAACATCTTAACTCATTCCCACCTACAAACGCATTCTGACGCATCTGTAACAGATGACTTTTGAAAACATTGTTGCAAATGCAGAATTGCTCATGATGACAAATTTCTCCAATTGCCACAATGTTTTCAGCTCTATTCAATAATAATTATATTCATTTAAAGAGATTTCCATATTTTTGCGGGTATGCTTTTAAAGTCGTCTGCTTCAGATTTGTTGAATGTGGGAAAGGGTTCAAGATACCTCTAAGCCTTTTCCACATTTAGAAAACATTGTGGCAAAACTGACAAAAGGAGAAGTAGCTCATCATGATCAATTTCTCCTTTTGTCACAATGTTGTCACTCATAAATAATTACACTTTCCAAACAAAACTGTCTTCTGCAAAATTTGTTGTATTGGGGAGCGTGTTAATAATAACGACAGAGACAAGATAGTATAGTGAAATAGATAAGAACAGTCTCTGATAATGTTGATAGCTTATTTTGGAGATAAATGAATTATCATAGAATGCAGAAAGTTTCATATATCCGAATGTTGACCCGAAATAATGACAAGGTCATCTGTAACAGTTACTATGACCTAAGAATATATTGGATGTCATTAGTCGCTGGGCAGAAGCCCGCAACTTCTATTTGTAATAGCTTTTCGGAAATGACATGGGAGGACGAGTTATTATTAGAAAGAAAAAAAAAATTATCTTGAACATATTACAATTGAGATCGTTTAAAAACACTTAGTTATGACACATCTAAAATGAAATAAATAATCTGATGTTTTAAGCATTTACAGTTTCTTTATTTTGACTCGCATTTATGTTTATTTGTCTTATTTACGAAAACAAAAGAGTCCCTACTAGACTTGCTGCAGACTGTTATGTGTCAATATCAAGAGAAAAAACACGACGAATTCTCCTTTTAGTAGCAATTTTAACTTACTGAATGTTATTTTCATGTTCAAAGAGATCCCCTACAATCATTTTGATTGCGATCTGCATATTGTTATTAACACAAGGGCGCTCATCATTATATCATTTTAAAACACACTCTCTGCCTATAAAGATAGTGTAAAGAATGGCAACTATGCGAAGAAGAAACGAATCAGGTCTTTTGTACAAAATTATTTCGTCCTTGACAATTTTAAATGTGTTATTAGATTCCCTACAAGCATTTTGCTTGCGATCTGAATATTGTTATGCATCATTGACACAAGGGTGCTCATCATTGTATAATTTTAAAACATGAGTATACTAATGATTGGCAAGATTACTCATTTCCTGTTTATGATCAATAATTAGTTGGCTGTTTCTATGGTCAACCTGCCTTAGAATGGAGATTGAAAATAAACAATGAAAGGCTTTAATTATATTTCAATGAAGGACATTTACTTTGTTGACAAAAAAAAAATGCAAGTTATGATACATTTTCACTTGACCCCACCCCTGATGTTCCAATATGTGCCCTTTAGTTGATAACTGTTTTTTTCAACTGCTATAATGTAAGTATTATGCATAACTGCAGTATGGATTTCCAGCGACATTGACGCGTTGCATTTCTCTTGTAATGTATTTAGGTGGATCAGTTTAAATTTCCTGATATAGACTATTTCAGATATGGGGTAGATCTGTGTGAATCATTTAACCATTTCCCACATTCAGATATGGGGTAGATCTATGAGAATTGTTTAACCATTTCCAACATTCAGATATGGGGTGAATCTTTGAGAATCATTTAACCATTTCCCACATTCAGATATGGGGTAGATCTGTATGAATCATTTAACCATTTCCTACATTCAGATATGGGGTAGATCTGTAAGAATCATTTAACCATTTCTCACATTCAGATATGGGGTGGATCTGTGTGAATTGTTTAACCATTTCCCACATTCAGATATGGGATAGATCTATGAGAATCATTTAACCATTTCCTACATTCAGATATGGGATAGATCTGTGGGAATCATTTAACCATTTCCTCAATTCCGATATTGAATAGATCTGTGGGAATCATTTAACCATTTCCTACATTCAGATATGGGGTAGATCTGTGGGAATCATTTAACCATTTCTCAAAATCAGATATGGGGTAGATCTGTGAGCATCATTTAACCATTTCCCACATTCAGATATGGGGTAGTTCTATGGGAATCATTTAACCATTCCTACATTCAGATATGGGGTAGATTTGTATGAATCATTTAACCATTTCTCACATTCAGATATGGAGTAGATCTGTGAGCATCATTTAACCATTTCTCAAAATCAGATATGGGTTAGATCTGTGAGCATCATTTAACCATTTCTCAAAATCAGATATGGGGTAGATCTGTAAGAATCATTTAACCATTTCTCACATTCAGATATGGGGTGGATCTGTGTGAATTGTTTAACCATTTCCCACATTCAGATATGGGATAGATCTATGAGAATCATTTAACCATTTCCTACATTCAGATATGGGATAGATCTGTGGGAATCATTTAACCATTTCCTCAATTCCGATATTGGATAGATCTGTGGGAATCATTTAACCATTTCCTACATTCAGATATGGGGTAGATCTGTGGGAATCATTTAACCATTTCTCAAAATCAGATATGGGGTAGATCTGTGAGCATCATTTAACCATTTCCCACATTCAGATATGGGGTAGTTCTATGGGAATCATTTAACCATTCCTACATTCAGATATGGGGTAGATTTGTATGAATCATTTAACCATTTCTCACATTCAGATATGGAGTAGATCTGTGAGCATCATTTAACCATTTCTCAAAATCAGATATGGGTTAGATCTGTGCGCATCATTTAACCATTTCTCACAATCAGATATGGGGTAGATCTGTGAGCATCATTTAACCATTTCCCACATTCAGGTATGGTGTAGATCTATGAGAATCATTTAACCATTTCCCACATTCAGATATGGGGTAGATCTATGAGAATCATTTAACATTTCCCACATTCAGATATGGGATAGATCTGTGAGAATCATTTAACCATTTCCCAAATTCAGATATGGTATAAATCTATGAGAATCATTTAACTATTTCCCACATTCAGATATGGGATAGATCTATGAGAATCATTTAACCATTTACCACATTCAGATATGGGATAAATATGTGAGAATCATTTAACCATTTCCCACATTCATATATGGGGTAGATCTATGAGAATCATTTAACCATTTCCCATATTCAGCTATGGGGTAGATCTATGAGAATCATTTAACCATTTCCCAAATTCAGATATGGTATAAATCTATGAGAATCATTTAACTATTTCCCACATTCAGATATGGGATAGATCTATGAGAATCATTTAACCATTTACCACATTCAGATATGGGATAAATATGTGAGAATCATTTAACCATTTCCCACATTCATATATGGGGTAGATCTATGAGAATCATTTAACCATTTCCCATATTCAGCTATGGGGTAGATCTATGAGAATTATTTAACCATTTCCCACATTCAGATATGGGGTAGATCTATGAGAATCATTTAACCATTTACCACATTCAGATATGGGATAAATATGTGAGAATCATTTAACCATTTACCACATTCAGATATGGGATAGATCTGTGAGAATCATTTAACCATTTCCCAAATTCAGATATGGTATAAATCTATGAGAATCATTTAACCATTTCCCACATTCAGATATGGGATAGATCTATGAGAATCATTTAACCATTTACCACATTCAGATATGGGATAAATATGTGAGAATCATTTAACCATTTACCACATTCAGATATGGGATAGATCTGTGAGAATCATTT
This sequence comes from Serripes groenlandicus, assembly GCA_031761405.1. NCBI lineage: Eukaryota > Metazoa > Mollusca > Bivalvia > Cardiida > Cardiidae > Serripes > Serripes groenlandicus. The sequence goes on along the minus strand of JASEVX010000007.1, from coordinate 71,569,304 downwards.
AACCATTTCCCAAATTCAGATATGGTATAAATCTATGAGAATCATTTAACCATTTCCCACATTCAGATATGAGATAGATCTATGAGAATCATTTAACCATTTACCACATTCGGATATGGGATAAATATGTGAGAATCATTTACCCATTTCCCACATTCAGATATGGGGTAGATCTATGAGAATCATTTAACCATTTCCCACATTCAGATATGGGGTAGATATAGGGTAGATCTATGAGAATCATTTAACCATTTACCACATTCAGATATGGGATAAATATGTGAGAATCATTTAACCATTTACCACATTCAGATATGGGATAGATCTGTGAGAATGATTTAACCATTTCCCAAATTCAGATATGGTATAAATCTATGAGAATCATTTAACCATTTCCCACATTCAGATATGGGATAGATCTATGAGAATCATTTAACCATTTACCACATTCAGATATGGGATAAATATGTGAGAATCATTTAACCATTTCCCACATTCAGATATGGGGTAGATCTATGAGAATCATTTAACCATTTCCCACATTCAGCTATGGGGTAGATCTATGATAATCATTTAACCATTTCCCATCTTCATATATGGGGTAGATCTATGATAATCATTTAACCATTTACCACATTCAGATATGGGATAGATCTGTGAGAATCATTTAACCATTTCCCACACTTCAGATATGGAGAAGATCTGTGTGCATCATTTAACCATTTATCACATTCAGATATATGGATCATTAACCATTTCTCACATTCAGATATGGAGTAGATATGTGAGCATCATTTAACCATTTCCCACATTCAGATATGGGATAGATCTATGAGAATCATTTAACCATTTCCTACATTCAGATATGGGATAGATCTATATGAATCATTTAACCATTTCCCACATTCAGATATGGGATAGATCTATGAGAATCATTTAACCATTTCCCATATTCATATATGGGGTAGTTCTATGAGAATCATTTAACCATTTCCTACATTCAGATATGGGGTAGATCTATATGAATCATTTAACCATTTCCCACATTCAGATATGGGGTAGATCTATGAGAATCATTTAACCATCCCTACATTCAGATATGGGATAGATCTATGAGAATCATTTAACCATTTCCTACATTCAGATATGGGGTAGATCTATGAGAATCATTTAACCATTTACCACATTCAGATATGGGATAGATCTGTGAGAATCATTTAACCATGTCCCACATTCAGATATGGGATAGATCTATGAGAATCATTTAACCATTTCCTACATTCAGATATGGGGTAGATCTATGAGAATCATTTAACCATTTCCCACATTCAGATATGGGATAGATCTGTGAGAATCATTTAACCATTTCCCAGATTCAGATATGGGGTAGATATATGAGAATCATTTAACCATTTCCTACATTCAGATATGGGGTAGATCTGTATGAATCATTTAACCATTTCCCACATTCAGCTATGGGGTAGATCTATGATAATCATTTAACCATTTCCCATCTTCATATATGGGGTAGATCTATGAGAATCATTTAACCATTTACCACATTCAGATATGGGATAGATCTGTGAGAATCATTTAACCATTTCCCACATTTCAGATATGGAGAAGATCTGTGTGCATCATTTAACCATTTATCACATTCAGATATATGGATCATTAACCATTTCTCACATTCAGATATGGAGTAGATATGTGAGCATCATTTAACCATTTCCCACATTCAGATATGGGATAGATCTATGAGAATCATTTAACCATTTCCTACATTCAGATATGGGATAGATCTATATGAATCATTTAACCATTTCCCACATTCAGATATGGGATAGATCTATGAGAATCATTTAACCATTTCCCATATTCAGATATGGGGTAGATCTATGAGAATCATTTAACCATTTCCTACATTCAGATATGGGGTAGATCTATATGAATCATTTAACCATTTCCCACATTCAGATATGGGGTAGATCTATGAGAATCATTTAACCATCCCTACATTCAGATATGGGATAGATCTATGAGAATCATTTAACCATTTCCTACATTCAGATATGGGGTAGATCTATGAGAATCATTTAACCATTTACCACATTCAGATATGGGATAGATCTATGAGAATCATTTAACCATTTCCTACATTCAGATATGGGGTAGATCTGTGAGAATCATTTAACCATTTCACACATTCAGATATGGGATAGATCGATGACAATCATTTAACCATTTCCTACATTCAGATATGGGGTAGATCTATGAGAATCATTTAACCATTTCCTACATTCAGATATGGTGTAGATCTGTATGAATCATTTAACATTTCTCACATTCAGATATGGGATAGATCTGTGAGAATCATTTAACCATTTCCCACATTCAGATATGGGGTAGATATATGAGAATCATTTAACCATTTCCTACATTCAGATATGGGGTAGATCTGTATGAATCATTTAACCATTTCCCACATTCAGCTATGGGGTAGATCTATGATAATCATTTAACCATTTCCCATCTTCATATATGGGGTAGATCTATGAGAATCATTTAACCATTTACCACATTCAGATATGGGATAGATCTGTGAGAATCATTTAACCATTTCCCACATTTCAGATATGGAGAAGATATGTGTGCATCATTTAACCATTTATCACATTCAGATATATGGATCATTAACCATTTCTCACATTCAGATATGGAGTAGATATGTGAGCATCATTTAACCATTTCCCACATTCAGATATGGGATAGATCTATGAGAATCATTTAACCATTTCCTACATTCAGATATGGGATAGATCTATATGAATCATTTAACCATTTCCCACATTCAGATATGGGATAGATCTATGAGAATCATTTAACCATTTCCCATATTCAGATATGGGGTAGATCTATGAGAATCATTTAACCATTTCCTACATTCAGATATGGGGTAGATCTATATGAATCATTTAACCATTTCCCACATTCAGATATGGGGTAGATCTATGAGAATCATTTAACCATCCCTACATTCAGATATGGGATAGATCTATGAGAATCATTTAACCATTTCCTACATTCAGATATGGGGTAGATCTATGAGAATCATTTAACCATTTACCACATTCAGATATGGGATAGATCTGTGAGAATCATTTAACCATGTCCCACATTCAGATATGGGATAGATCTATTAGAATCATTTAACCATTTCCTACATTCAGATATGGGGTAGATCTATGAGAATCATTTAACCATTTCCCACATTCAGATATGGGGTAGATCTGTGAGAATCATTTAACCATTTCACACATTCAGATATGGGATAGATCGATGACAATCATTTAACCATTTCCTACATTCAGATATGGGGTAGATCTATGAGAATCATTTAACCATTTCCTACATTCAGATATGGTGTAGATCTGTATGAATCATTTAACATTTCTCACATTCAGATATGGGATAGATCTGTGAGAATCATTTAACCATTTCCCACATTCAGATATGGGGTAGATATATGAGAATCATTTAACCATTTCCTACATTCAGATATGGGGTAGATCTGTATGAATCATTTAACCATTTCTCACATTCAGATATGGGATAGATCTGTGAGAATCATTTAACCATTTCCCACATTCAGATATGGGATAGATCTGTGAGAATCATTTAACCATTTCCCACATTCAGATATGGGGTAGATATATGAGAATCATTTAACCATTTCCTACATTCAGATATGGGGTAGATCTGTATGAATCATTTAACCATTTCTCACATTCAGATATGGGATAGATCTGTGAGAATCATTTAACCATGTCCCACATTCAGATATGGGGTAGATCTATGAGAATAATTTAACCATCCCTACATTCAGATATGGGGTAGATCTATGAGAATCATTTAACCATTTCACACATTCAGATATGGGATAGATCGATGAAATCATTTAACCATTTCCTACATTGAGATATGGGGTAGATCTATGAGAATCATTTAACCATTTCCTACATTCAGATATGGGATGGATCGATGACAATCATTTAACCATTTCCTACATTGAGATATGGGGTAGATCTATGAGAATCATTTAACCATTTCCTACATTCAGATATGGTGTAGATCTGAATGAATCATTTAACCATTTCTCACATTCAGATATGGGATAGATCTGTGAGAATCATTTAACCATTTCCCACATTCAGATATGGGGTAGATCTATGAGAATCATTTAACCATCCCTACATTCAGATATGGGTTAGATTTGTATGAATCATTTAACCATTTCTCACATTCAGAAATGGAGTAGATCTGTGTGCATCATTTAACCATTTCCTACATTCAGATATGGGGTAGATCGATGAGAATCATTTAACCATTTCCCACATTCAGATATGGGGTAGATCTATATGAATCATTTAACCATTTCCCACATTCAGATATGGGATAGATCTATGAGAATCATTTAACCATTTCCCACATTCAGATATGGGGTAGATCGATGAGAATCATTTAACCATTTCCTACATTCAGATATGGGGTAGATCGATGAGAATCATTTAACCATTTCCTACATTCAGATATGGGGTAGATCTATATGAATCATTTAACCATTTCCCACATTCAGATATGGGATAGATCTATGAGAATCATTTAACCATTTCCCACATTCAGATATGGCGTAGATCTATGAGAATCATTTAACCATCCCTACATTCAGATATGGGTTAGATTTGTATGAATCATTTAACCATTTCTCTCATTCAGATATGGAGTAGATCTGTGTGCATCATTGAACCATTTCCTACATTCACATATGGGGTAGATCGATGAGAATCATTTAACCATTTCCCACATTAAGATATGCGTTGATCTATATTAATCATTTAACCATTTCCCACATGCAGATATGGGGTAGATCTATGAGAATCATTTAACCATTTCCCACATTCAGATATGGGATAACTCTATGAGAATCATATAACCCTTTCCTACATTCAGATATGTGGTAGATCTATGAGAATCATTGAACCATTCCTACATTCAGATATGGGATAGATCTGTGAGAATCATTTAACCATTTGTCACATTCAGATATGGAGTAGATCTGTGTGCATCATTTAACCATTTCCTACATTCAGATATGGTGTAGATTGATGAGAATCATTTAACCATCCCTACATTCAGATATGGGTTAGATTTGTATGAATCATTTAACCATTTCTCACATTCAGATATGGAGTAGATCTGTGTGCATCATTTAACCATTTCCTACATTCAGATATGGGGTAGATCGATGAGAATCATTTAACCATTTCCCACATTCAGAAATGGGGTAGATCTATATGAATCATTAACCATTTCCCACATTCAGATATGGGGTAGATCTATGAGAATCATTTAACCATTTCCCACATTCATATATGGGGTAACTCTATGCGAATCATTTAACCCTTTCCTACATTCAGATATGGGGTAGATCTATGAGAATCATTGAACCATTCCTACATTCAGATATGGGATAGATCTGTGAGAATCATTTAACCATTTGTCACATTCAGATATGGAGCAGATATCTGAGCATCATTTAAGCATTTCCCGCATTCAGATATGGGGTAGATCTATATGAATCATTTAACCATTTCCCACATTCAGATATGGGGTAGATCTATATGAATCATTTAACCGTTTCCCACATTCAGATTTGGGGTGGATCTATGAGAATCATTTAACCATTTCCCACATTCAGATATGGGGTAACTCTATGAGAATCATGTAACCCTTTCCTACATTCAGATATGGGGTGGATCTATGAGAATCATTGAACCATTCCTACATTCAGATATGGGATAGATCTGTGAGAATCATTTAACCATTTCTCATATTCAGATATGGAGTAGATCTGTGAGAATCATTTAACCACTTCCTTCATTCAGATATGGGGTAGATCTATATGAATCATTTAACCATTTCCCACATTCAGATATGGGATAGATCTGTGATAATCATTTAACCATTTCCCACATTCAGATATGGGGTAGATCTATGATATTCATTTAACCATTTCCCACATTCAGATCTGTGAGAATCATTTAACCATTTCCCACATTCAGATATGGGGTAGCTCTATGATAATCATTTAACCATTTCCCACATTCAGATATGGGATAGATCTGTGAGAATTATTTAACCATTTCCCACATTCAGATATGGGGTAGATCTATGAGATTCATTTAACCCTTTCCTACATTTAGATATGGGGTAGATCTGTGATAATCATTTAATCATTTCCCATTGAGGCTTCGAGGCAGACAATTTTTGAAAAAATTGTCAGAAAAGAAGAAATTGCTCATAACGGGCCATTTCCATTTTTTCGAATATATTTTCCAGTGAATTCAGTAATGCTACTTTCATTTATAGAGATTTCTCACATATTGAAAACATTTTGACAATAAGGTGAAGTTATTGAAAAAAGCAATTACTCCTTTTGCAACAATGTTTTCAACTTTTTTTCCCCAGAAATCATACCATCATTTATAGAGATGGTCCAGCATTTTGCCGAGATATTTTGTCAGTGGTTTACTGAAGTTTTGTTTTATATACGACAAATCTGCAGCGACCACTTTGAACGTATTTTGTCAAAAAATAGAAAATCTCTTTAATTGAATAGATAACCTATGACTAAAAGTGGAAAACATTGTGGCAAAATTTCTGCATCAGTAAACATGTGTATTTGAGAAAGCCTTGTGGTAAAGGCATCAGTAAACATGTGTATGTGAGAAAGCATTGTGTCAGAGGCATTAGTAAATATGTGTATGTGAGAAAGCATTGTGACAGAGGCATCAGTAAACATGTGTATGTGAGAAAGCATTGTGGCAGAGGAATCAGTAAACATGTGTATGTGAGAAAGCATTGTGACAGAAGCATCAGTAAACATGTGTATGTGAGAAAGCATTGTGACAGAGGCATCAGTAAACATGTATATGTGAGAAAGCATTGTGACAGAGTAATCAGTAAACATGTGTATGTGAGAAAGCATTGTGACAGAGGTATCAGTAAACATGTATATGTGAGAAAGCCTTGTGGTAGAGGCATCAGTAAACATGTGAGAAAGCATTGTGGTAGAGACATCAGTAAACATGTGTATTTGAGAAAGCAGTGTGGAAGAGGCATCAGTAAACTTGTAAGAAAGCCTTGTGGTAGAGGCATCAGTAAACATGTGTATTTGAGAAAGCATTGTTGCAGAGGCATCAGAAAACATGTGTATGTGAGAAAGTATTGTTGCAGAGGCATCAGTAAACATGTGTATGCGAGAAAGCAGTGTGACAGAGGCATCAGTAAACATGTGTATGTGAGAAAGCAGTATGGCAGAGGCATCAGTAAACATGTGTATGTGAGAAAGCATTGTGACAGAGGCATCAGTAAACATGTGTATGTGAGAAAGCAGTGTGACAGAGGCATTAGTAAACATGTGTATTTGAGAAAGCAGTGTGACAGAGGCATCAGTAAACATGTGTATGTGAGAAAGCAGTATGGCAGAGGCATCAGTAAACATGTGTATTCGAGAAAGCAGTGTGACAGAGGCATCAGTAAACATGTGTATGTGAGAAAGCAGTATGACAGAGGCATTAGTAAACATGTGGATTTGAGAAAGCAGTGTAAGAGGCATCAGTAAACATGTGTATGTGAGAAAGCAGTGTGACAGAGGCATTAGTAAACATGTGGATTTGAGAAAGCAGTGTAAGAGGCATCAGTAAACATGTGTATGTGAGAAAGCATTGTGGCAGAGGCATCAGTAAACATGTGTATGTGAGAAAGCAATGTGACAGAGGCATCAGTAAACATGTGAGAAAGCATTGTGGTAGAGACATCAGTAAACATGTGTATTTGAGAAAGCATTGTGGCAGAGGCATATGTAAACATGTGTATGTGAGAAAGCATTGTGTCAGAGGCATCAGTAAACATGTGAGAAAGCATTGTGTCAGAGGCATCAGTAAACATGTGTATGTGAGAAAGCATTGTGGCAGAGGCATCAGTAAATATGTGTATGTGAGAAGGTAGTGTGGCAGAGGCATTAGTAAACATGTGTATGTGAGAAAGCATTGTGACAGAGGCATCAGTAAACATGTGTATGTGAGAAAGCATTGTGACAGAGGCATCAGTAAACATGTGAGAAAGCATTGTGGTAGAGACATCAGTAAACATGTGTATGTGAGAAAGCAGTGTGACAGAGGCATTAGTAAACATGTGTATTTGAGAAAGCAGTGTGACAGAGGCATCAGTAAACATGTGTATGTGAGAAAACAGTATGGCAGAGGCATCAGAAAACATGTGTATTTGAGAAAACAGTGTGACAGAGGCATCAGTAAACATTTGTATGTGAGAAAGCAGTGTGACAGAGGCATCAGTAAACATGTGTATGTGAGAAAGCAGTATGGCAGAGGTATCAGTAAACATGTGTATGTGAGAAAGCATTGTGTCAGAGGCATTAGTAAATATGTGTATGTGAGAAAGCATTGTGACAGAGGCATCAGTAAACATGTGTATGTGAAAAAGCATTGTGGCAGAGGCATCAGTAAACATGTGTATGTGAGAAAGCATTGTGACAGAAGCATCAGTAAACATGTGTATGTGAGAAAGCATTGTGACAGAGGCATCAGTAAACATGTATATGTGAGAAAGCATTGTGACAGAGTAATCAGTAAACATGTGTATGTGAGAAAGCATTGTGACAGAGGTATCAGTAAACATGTATATGTGAGAAAGCCTTGTGGTAGAGGCATCAGTAAACATGTGAGAAAGCATTGTGGTAGAGACATCAGTAAACATGTGTATTTGAGAAAGCAGTGTGGTAGAGGCATCAGTAAACTTGTGAGAAAGCCTTGTGGTAGAGGCATCAGTAAACATGTGTATTTGAGAAAGCATTGTTGCAGAGGCATCAGAAAACATGTGTATGTGAGACAGTATTGTTGCAGAGGCATCAGTAAACATGTGTATGCGAGAAAGCAGTGTAACAGAGGCATCAGTAAACATGTGTATGTGAGAAAGCAGTATGGCAGAGGCATCAGTAAACATGTGTATGTGAGAAAGCATTGTGACAGAGGCATCAGTAAACATGTGTATGTGAGAAAGCAGTGTGACAGAGGCATTAGTAAACATGTGTATTTGAGAAAGCAGTGTGACAGAGGCATCAGTAAACATGTGTATGTGAGAAAGCAGTATGGCAGAGGCATCAGAAAACATGTGTATTTGAGAAAGCAGTGTGACAGAGGCATCAGTAAACATGTGTATGTGAGAAAGCAGTGTGACAGAGGCATTAGTAAACATGTGGATTTGAGAAAGCAGTGTAAGAGGCATCAGTAAACATGTGTATGTGAGAAAGCATTGTGGCAGAGGCATCAGTAAACATGTGTATGTGAGAAAGCAATGTGACAGAGGCATCAGTAAACATGTGAGAAAGCATTGTGGTAGAGACATCAGTAAACATGTGTATTTGAGAAAGCATTGTGGCAGAGGCATATGTAAACATGTGTATGTGAGAAAGCATTGTGTCAGAGGCATCAGTAAACATGTGAGAAAGCATTGTGTCAGAGGCATCAGTAAACATGTGTATGTGAGAAAGCATTGTGGCAGAGGCATCAGTAAATATGTGTATGTGAGAAGGTATTGTGGCAGAGGCATTAGTAAACATGTGTGTGAGAAAGCATTGTGACAGAGGCATCAGTAAACATGTGTATGTGAGAAAGCATTGTGACAGAGGCATCAGTAAACATGTGAGAAAGCATTGTGGTAGAGACATCAGTAAACATGTGTATGTGAAAAAGCAGTGTGACAGAGGCATTAGTAAACATGTGTATTTGAGAAAGCAGTGTAAGAGGCATCAGTAAACATGTGTATGTGAGAAAGCAGTATGGCAGAGGCATCAGTAAACATGTGTATTTGAGAAAGCAATATGGCAGAGGTATCAGTAAACATGTGTATTTGAGAAAGCAATATGGCAGAGGCATCAGTAAACATGTGGGAAAGGGTTAATGGTACAGATGACTAACATCTAGCAGCCACTTGTCAGGCTGTTAACCCTTTCACATACAACAAATCTGCAGCAGATGACTTTGAAATCATAGTAACAAAAACCTGAAAAATCTCGATAAAAGATAGCTTAATTGTTAAATAAAGTTGAAAACATTGTGGCCAAAGGAGAAATTGCTCATCATGAGCAATTTCACCTTTGGGCACAATGTTTTCAAAAGTCGTGTGCTGCTATTGCATCTAAATGCGTCTGCGGGTTGGAAAGGGTTAAAGGAAGGTTTGACTCATTTAGTTGTTTACTGTTAAACTCATCACATGGACTAAGAATATATTTTTATTTCAGGAGAATGTGTTGAAGTAATTATGTAATGTAGAAGATGGGCCAAGATATTTCCACATTAGTCGATCATATTCCAAATGTGACCTTCACCCCACAAATCAACATTACACTTGTACGGCTGCAGAAAGTTCGACCTACAACAAAACTGAGTAAGTTTCACTTTCCCTGATATCATATGCCATTTTAAGTTTGTTTGTTTTCCGAAAAAAAAAAGGGTGTGTTATTGTGACACCCTTGGTGTTGTCATCACCTTACATCATAACTCAAAAACAGTTACACATGTTCAAATGAAACTTGGTACACATGTTCCTAGAAACAATATGCATATTTATACTAAGTTACATAACTCTGGGTTTAATAATTATTCAATTATGTCCCTTTTTGTACTTAGTAAAAACAGTTCTTGTTACAGTTGTCTGCTATAGGAACATAATGAGGAAATGTGACATTTGGAAATTTTAATGTAAAATACATTCATGTTATTGAAATATATGTAAGAAATGCAGAAAAATATTTTTTAAGCAAATTTCTACTTTTCCTGTAATGTTTCTACGAAGCCATTCTCCCTGCAGAAGTGTCAAACCTTGTCTTCTCGAGAAAATGCAGCCTTGAAAAAAAGCTTGTGTGAATTCAAAATGTCATTAGCATGATTTTCAGACATCAAAGAATCACTATGGGATATGATGGAATTTGCTCTTCATGCAAAGTTAAATCTTTACTTTCATTAGTTGCTTTCAAAGTAGAATGAACATACACTGTGAGTTGGTTTTAATTCTTTCCCGCGTGAAGGACCATCTGCACCAGATAATTTCTGTAAACATTTTGACAAGAGGAGAAACTCCCTTTGACTCAATAATTCAAACTATATATTAAAAGATTATACATTTTATTTATATATATGTTCCATATTTTCACTTATATAGTTGTTTGATAGAGAATCATCATTATGATTAACCCTTTCCCTCATATAGACGCTTTCTCTGTAGCAGACAGCTTTTTGAAAACATAGTGACAAAAGAAGAAATTGCTACAAAACGAGCAATTTCTCCTTTTGCCATAATGTTTTCCACTTTTAGTCATAGGTTATCCATTCAATTATAGAGATTTTCTATTTATTGACAAAATATGTTCAAAGTCATCTGCTGCAGAATTGTCGTATGAGGGTAAGGGTTAAGAACTGAACATCTTCCTATGTAACTCAAAATTAAATTATCAGCTGGTTTCCATTTTTCTATAAAGTACATCTGGCGGTGTTTAAGTCTTTTCCTGTTTAATCCTTTCCCACATACAACAAATCTGCAGCAGACAACGTAAGAAAATGTAGTAGCAAAATTGTAACAAATCTCCATATATGAAAGTTTAATTATTTCATAGAGTTGAAAACATTGTGACAAAAGCTAAAATTGCTAATTTTGAGCAATTTCTACTTTGATCACAATGTTTTCAAAAGTCGACTGATGCTGAGGTGTCAGAAAGCGTCTACATGTCAGAAATGGTTAACCCTGCATCAGCTGGAGAAAACTTTCCATTTTTCAGCAGCAGATGACTTTTAAAAATATCTTTTCATAGAGGTAAGTTGCTCTCTTTGAGCAATAATTATTGCTCCTTTTTCCCACTATGTTTTCAACTCTGTATAAAAAAAATGCTTCTAATTTTTCAGACTTGACATATTTTACCTAGTGCAGCTGGCTCTGAAATTGACCCTTTCCCACATACAACAAATCACCATCAGACGACTCTAAAAGTATCTAGGTAAAAATCTGGGAAATCTTAATTGAAAGTATTATTATTGAAAAGAGCTGAAAACTTTGTGGCAAAAGGAGAAATGAGCAACATCTCCTTTTGCCAAAATGTTTTTAAAAGTCGCCTGCTACAGAGGCGTAAGGGAGCAGCTGTTTGTGGAAAAAAATATAACACAATTTGGTAAATGAGTAATTTGTTCTGCAAACAGTGTTCTTGAAGATAAGCCTGTTCTAGAATGATTGATTACTGATCTGATCCAGACTTGTGAAGCCGATATTTAGCTGATTCCCTGATATTATGTTTCATAGAGTCAATATTTAGCTGATTCCCTGTTTCATAGAGTCAATATTTTGCTGATTCCCTGATATCATATTTCATAGCGTCGATATTTAGCTGATTCCCTGATATCATGTTTCATACAGTCAATATTTAGCTGATTCCCTGATATCACATTTCATACAGTCAATATTTAGCTGATTCCCTGATATCATGCTTCATAGACCCGATATTTAGCTGATTCCCTGATATTTTGTTTCATACAGTCAATATTTAGTTGATTCCCTGATATAATGTTTCATAGAGTCAATATTTAGCTGATTCCCTGATATCATGCTTCATAGCGTCAATATTTAGCTGACTCCCTGATATCATGCTTCATAGACCCGATATTTAGCTGATTCCCTGATATCATGTTTCATAGCGTCAATATTTTGCTGATTCCCTGATATTATGCTTCATAGACCCGATATTTAGCTGATTCCCTGATATCATGTTTCATAGAGTTAATATTTAGCTGATTCCCTGATATCATGTTTCATAGCGTCGATATTTAGCTGATTCCCTGATATCATGTTTCATAGAGGCGATATTTAGCTGATTCCCTGATATCATGTTTCATAGAGTCAATATTTAGCTGATTCCTTGATATCATGTTTCATAGGGTTGATATTTTGCTGATTCCCTGATATCATGTTTCATAGCGTCGATATTTAGCTGATTCCCTGATATCATGTTTCATAGAGCCGATATTTAGCCGATTCCCTGATATCATGTTCCAAACAGTCAATATTTAGCTGATTCCCTGATATCATGTTTCATAGAGTCGATATTTAGCTGATTCTCTGATATCATGCTTCATAGCATCAATATTTAGCTGATTCCCTGATATCATGTTTCCTAGAGCCGATATTTAGCTGATTCCTTGATATCATTTTTCATAGAGCCGATATTTAGCTGATTCCTTGATATCATGTTTCATAGAGCCGATATTTAGCTGATTCCCTGATATTTTGTTTCATACAGTCAATATTTAGCTGATTCCCTGATATAATGTTTCATAGAGTCAATATTTAGCGGATTCCCTGATATCATGCTTCATAGCGTCAATATTTAGCTGACTCCCTGATATCATGCTTCATAGACCCGATATTTAGCTGATTCCCTGATATCATGTTTCATAGCGTCAATATTTTGCTGATTCCCTGATATCATGTTTCATAGCGTTGATATTTAGCTGATTCCCTGTTATCATGTTTCATAGCGTCAATATTTAGCTGATTCCCTGATATCATGTTTCATAGAGCCGATATTTAGCTGATTCCCTGATATCATGTTTCATAGAGTCGATATTTAGCTGATTCCCTTATATTATGTTTCATAGAGTCGATATTTAGCCGATTCCCTAATAATGGCTGATATCATGTTTCGTAGAGTCGATATTTAGCTGATTCCCTTATATCATGTCTCATAGAGTCCACTGCTTTACAAACTTTTCAGAAAAGATTTGAATGATTTAATGTCTAATTGTTATATATAGATCTAAACATTGTGGGAAAATAAAAATATATTGACTTCGAGCAATTTCTGCTTTTCCAAATAAGTTTTTAAAGTTGTCACCTGCAGAGAGAGAATTATTCAAAAGATACAAAAGTCAAGCCAGTGGTTCTATGGTTCTCTTTTCTCTACATTATCAGATTAATTCAAAATGTGAAACTCCCTGAACCATCTGAGTTATATTTCGAACATTGTTAGACATCAGTTGTTAATTAGTTCTGGCATCTGTATTCAAGTGGTCCAGGAACCTAGGCAGAGAATACCTGGGCTTATGTAATGGCTGTTTGAAGAGCTGAAAATTACCTCTCTATGCATGCGTCCATTTTCTGAGGTTCTCTCAAGATTAATTACAGTTTTGGGTTTTATTATGGCTCCCTTATTTCTTTACTGACTCTGGTCTTTTCTGTTTTGGGGTGACATATTGTTTTTACGCAGTCTGTCTGGTCACACTTTGGTTTGCACTCAATAACAAAAGGGGTTCAGACTCCAGTCTACAAACTGCATGCAATGATTATTCTAATTGAGTAGATGATACCTTTACGGTTAAAAATCAAGGTCACAGGAACCTGTCCATCACACTTTGATTTCTGCTGAATAACAGGAGTTCCATAGTACCCAGATTCTTTAAACTTTATGAGATGGTTGGTTTTATTTGTTAGATGATTGTTTAATTTTTGGGTCGCTGGGTCAAATGTCCAGATCACAATTAAGGGACCTTGAAGGACCTTGAAGGTAAATTACATTTCCCCTCAATACCTCATGAACCCTTTGTCCCAATGTCTTCAAGCTTCATAAGATAATTGGACTTATTTAAGTTTAACCCTTTCCTTCTTATAGATGCTTTCTGACGCCTCTGCAGCAGATGGCTTTTTAAAAACATAGCGACAAAAAAAGAAATTGCTCAAACTGAGCAATTTCTCCTTTTGCCACAATGTTTTCCATTTTAGTCATAGGTTATCCATTCAATTATAGAGATTTTCTTTTTTTCGACAAAATATGTTCAAAGTCATCTGCTGCAGATTTGTCATATGAGGGAAAGGGTTAAACTGGATTCACTATGAGTAGTTAGCAATATAACATTTTGATATAATGTAAATATTGTTGTTATGAATGGAAATCATTTTTTGAAGCCTTGATTGAAAGGTTTGAGCCTATATATGATCTAGAACTTCTACTGTTATATCAAAGAAATGGTGAAAACTGAAATGAGCAACTTTTCAACTCTTCCACTTAAGTTTGAAGATGCTTAGCCCTTTCCCTCATATAGACGCTTTCTGACGCCTCTGCAGCAGACAGCTTTTTGAAAACAGAGTGACAAAAGAAGAAATTGCTCAAAACGAGCAATTTCTCCAATTGCCACAATGTTTTCCTCTTTTAGTCATAGGTTATCCATTCAATTATGGAGATTTTCTATTGTTTGACAAAATATGTTCAAAGTCGTCTGCTGCAGATTTGTTGTATGAGGGAAAGGGTTAAATATGTATGTCAATTATTTTCAAAGTTGAGACTCTTTTTTTTAAAAGACAGCCTTGGTGGTGTAGTGGTAGAGTGTCCACCTTGGATGCGGGAGGTCGCTGGTTCAATCCCTGGCTGGGTCATACCAAAGACTTTACAAATGGTAGTAATGGCTTTCCCTCCTTGGTGCTCAGGGTTGCGGGGTTAGCATGACGACTGACTTGCTGGTGCCAGGATAAATGGACCAGTATAGTACTGGTAAATTACCCAGGAAACGTTGTGATATAAATGAAAAATAGTTGAAAGTGGCTTAAAATATCATACAAGTTAAAATTTGTCATATTGGATAAAGAAAGGGTAAAGTTTTAATCTGGAATTGTTTTATAATTGCTGGTCTGGGTGAAGACAAATTAGTTTATGATTAACCAGATAGAAGGTATTTATGGGTGGTCCTCCAAGATTAGGTCATTTGCCTTTTCCCTTTGACAAATAACTTTGAAATTTATCATATAGATATGAACCTTGTACAAACATTTTAAAAACAGCAGTAGTCTTATTTTATGAAATTCTTATCGCCATCACCATGTACAAAAATTTCCTTTGATTGCTGTAATATTGATACAATACCAATATATTTTTTATTGTATACAAAAAAAAAAAAAGATGTCATGTACTTTGATATTGTGCCTTCTATTTTCCATTTGATAAAAGGATGTGCAGTATCTGTTGATTATGCTCACATTGATATTTTCAATGGCTGATAAGGACATAAATATTTCCATACAGTAAAGTTTGAAGCGCTGCTCAGATCCAACGTATGATGAATTTAAAGACTAGCCTTCAATGTTTACATCATTTGTAGAATTTCATGTTATTACACAAGTTGGAAAATCATTAGGCCAGTAAAATACCAATCTGGTCTTTTCAAAGACAATGACATTTGCTAAATTATACGCTTAACATAATTAGTTGCTTGTGATTGTCTTGACATGGTATATAAGTTTATCTAATCTATTTAATATTTGTACTTTTCATGTTTAAATACAAAAAGTTTATTGCATTAATAAGGGAAACTATTGTGTTTGTAAATCATCACTTCCGCAGAGTTCTGCCCTCACAAGCTCAGGCAACTCTGCCAAAGGAACTTGTCCCACAAAACATTTTCCAATACAGATGCAATATCAAACAATATTAAGATGATCAATGTTGTCTAACCCTTTCCCTGAATTAGACGCTTTCTGACGCCTCTGCAGCAGACGGCTTTTTGAAAACATAGTGACAAAGGAAGAAATTGCTCAAAACGAGCAATTTCTCCTTTTGCCACAATGTTTTCCACTTAAAAAAAAGTCATAGGTTATCCATTCAATTATAGAGATTTTCTAATTTTTGACAAATTATGTTCAAAGTCGTCTGCTGCATAATTGTCGTATGAGGGAAAGGTTTAATACATAACTGTTGATCCTTCTGCATTGAGAGCTCAAAAAAAAATCCTTTTTCCTAAACATCAGTGGATGACTTGTTAAAACATTGTGAGATAAGGAGAAATTACTCCTCATGACCAATGTCCCCATTTGCCACAATGTTTATAAAAGTAATATGTGTGTTGCAGACGCATCAAATTGTGTTGGTATGTTGGGAAGGGTTATAACAAATTAATAAAAAAGAGCCACATTATCTGAAATAAAGCTTTCAGGCTTTAAAGTTTATAATGATTCTTTTAAATCATGCTGTATAAACTTATAATTCCCTTTATGCGATGACTTGTATGAAAGAAACACCATTATAACACATATGTGTAAAAATGCTGGTGCACTGTTTGCAGCAGGGTATATGTATAGCGGCTGTATGCAGATATATAATATTGTTTTCTCAGCCAGCCAGATTCAAACATAGTATACATAGTTAACATGACTGTCAGGATTCAAACATAGTATACATAGTTAACATGACTGTCAGAATTCAAACATAGTATACATAGTTAACATGACTGTCAGGATTCAAACATAGTATACATAGTTTACATGACTGTCAGAATTCAAACATAGTATACATAGTTAACATGACTGTCAGGATTCAAACATAGTATACATAGTTAACATGACTGTCAGGATTCAAACATAGTATACATAGTTTACATGACTGTCAGAATTCAAACATAGTATACATAGTTAACATGACTGTCAGGATTCAAACATAGTATACATAGTTTACATGACTGTCAGGATTCAAACATACAATGTAGTATACATAGTTTACATGACTTTCATATTTCAAACATAGTATACATAGTATATATGACTCTCAGGATTCAAACATAGTATACATAGTTTACATGACTGTCAGAATTCAAACAAAGTATACATAGTTTACATGACCGTCAGGATCTTTCAGGTCATCTGCGACATGTAATAAATCTGCCGTAGATGACCTGAAAAAATCTCTACAAAGGAAAGAATAATTATTGAATACAGTTGAAAAGATCGATCTTATTAACACTTAACCCATATAAACGCTTTCTGACGCCTCTGCAGCAGACAGCTTTTTGAAACATAGTGACAAAAGAAGAAATTGCTCAAAACAAGCAATTTCTCCTTTTGCCACAATGTTTCCACTTTTAGTCATAGGTTATCCATTCAATTATAGAGATTTTCTATTTTTTTTAAAAATATGTTCAAAGTTGTCTGCTGCAGAATTGTCATATGAGGGAAAGGGTTAAGATCATTTCAGCTGAGGCTCAAGGTGATTTATTCTGATCATTCTCTGTCCATTGTCCATCGGCATCATCATCTTAACTGTTAGCTTAAAGCGACATTTCCTCTTAAACCACTGGACTAATTTCAATCAAACTTCACTGGAAAGTTCCTTGGTGGTCTTCTTTCAAAGTTGTTCAAAGATTTAAATTCTCTGAAGAAAGAGCTTAGGTTGCTGTGGCATCAGAAAAGGGGGAAAATGGCCAATCTTTAAAACTCTTCACCTCTAAATCCCCTTGTTTGATTCCAATATAATTCTAGAGAAATGTTCCTTGGGTAACCCTCTACACACATTGTTCAGGTCATATTGATTTGTTGAAAAACATGGCAGCAAAGCGGCATTAGAAAAGGGGCAAAATTACAATTTATTCAAAATTCCTTTTTTTATGAAAGTGAAGTTTGATTTCAAGATAAATGTGTAGGAAAGTTCCTTCATTTACCCTCTACATTATTTTTCCAAACAATAATGCTTGGTTTAAAGGCATAGCATACAGGTGACATCTGAAAAGGGGCACAAGTAACTTTTCCTCCTTATCTAATGGACCAATTTCAGCCAACCTTAATAGAAATGTTACTTTTGAGGTCCAGCTGTTTTGAAATTGTTCAGAGATATGACTTCTATGCAGGACTTTGGTTTTGGCAACATCAGAAAGGGAGAAAAATGCTATTACTTTAAGTTTCTTCTTCTCTGAATCTGCTTGTCTGATTCCAAGATAATTTGGTAGAAATGGTCATTGAGTGACCCTCTACAAAATGTATTTAAGCCATATTGATTGGTTGTAAACATAGCCGCCAGATGTATCAGGGGCAGACAGAGCTCTCATTAAAGTTCTCGTCTGATTTCTAGATAGTTTAGCAGAAGTGATCCTTTAGTGGCTCTGTACATAATTTGTTCAAGCCATATTGATTGGTTGAAAAAAGATAGCTGCTAGGCGGCATCAGAAATGGGGTAAAAGGAACTTTTAGCTTTAAATGACATCTCCCCCTAAACCAATGGACCAATATGAACTAATAACTTCATAGGAATGTTTCTGTGTTTTTCCTCTTCCAAATTTGTCAAAGATTTAATGCAATATTATAAATGTCCCTTAATTACTGATAAGCTGTTTTATTAGCAGTTCATTCCCGCTCTTGATCAAATATTTGCTATTAGCAGTAGCATTTGCTACTATACTACATGTATAACTCAGGTGATCGATTTAGGGCCACCTTGGCCCTCTTGTTTTTCATAAGTGGTCTACTGCAATTGCCTCAAAATGCGTCTGCAGGTGGGAAAAGTTTAACCCGTTCCCTCATACAACAAATCTGCAGCAGACGACTTTGAAAATATTTTGTCCAAAAATAGAAAATCTCTATAATTGAATGGATAACTTGTGACTAAAAGTGGAAAACATTGTGTCAAAAGGAGAAATTGCTTGTTTTAAGCAATTTCTTCTTATGTCACTATGTTTTCAAAAAGCTGTCTGCTGCAGAGGCGTCAGAAAGCGTCTATATGAGGGAAAGAGTTAAATCAATCTTGTTTTCTGAAATCCTTATTAGACTTTAATACCTATATTGTTGGTACTCAAAATAATCGTCTCACAGAGCCAATTCTTTTGAGTAACCACTTAAACAGATTTTTTTCTAAATTACAGAGATATTATTGCCTGACAAAAAACTGTTCACTCCTGATATATCCAGGGGTCTGCATTTTGTATTAACCCCAAATCTACAGTGTGGAGCAGCCACCTAACGGAGAGGTCTGCATCTTACAAGATTCCTTAATTGATTTTGGCAGGTCTGCAGTTGTTGGCTCACATCATTTCCACACTTGCTGCAAGCTGCAAGAACTCCTGAACAAGGTTAATTAACTGAAGATAGAACAGACAGATTTCAGTTCATCCTTAACACAGCATATCAGAGCTGTATTATGAATGTTTCAAATAACACATTTTTGTTTCATCATTTGATTCCTTCTCTATTGTATTGGTACTTTTCATTATTATCTTGATAATTCAAAGCTTCATATAAATAACACTGTCTCTATATTAAGACATAGCCTAGTCTTTACTCAGCATAGGATGAACAAAGTGCAATCCATTTTTAGCATGACTATTCGAAGAATAAGGTTGCTATTGCACTTGCCCATGCATCGGTGTCGGCGTCTGGGCGTCTGCATTGGTTAAAGATGTTTTTTACAAATACTAATATCTTCTATACTATAAAACATATTTTCCTCAATCTTGGCATACTTGTTTCTAATGACAATATAGATAACTGCAGCAAGTCACATAACTGTTTGTACTTAGATTTTGTCACAAAAACATAACCTAAGCTATTACTTTGCCATTTCTCAATATGTCTTTATCAAACTTTTAAATTATTTTGTTTATGACAACTGGGTTGTGAAGCAACCAGAATCTTTGTGCCAATATCGCATTTGGTAAAGTTATGCCCCAATTTGTACTTGGATTTTGTTATGATAACTTAAAGTCAGCAATAATTTTGCCATTTCTTGATATTTCTTCATCAAACTTTTAAATTGTATTGCTTTTGACAACATGGTCATCATGCCTGTCAAAGAATTATGTGGAAAAGTGTTGGTGGTACAACAAATCTGCAATAGACAAACTTGAAAAACATGCAAAATGTGAATGAACATTTTGGTAAAATGAGAAATTACACAATATGAGCAATTTCTTCTTTTGTCACTGTTTTCAGACATCTGCTGCAGATGCGTCAGAGTGCATCTTAACCCATTACTTTTAAAACTACTCATGTGAAGTAAGAGATTTTTGCTCTGAAAAAGTTACAGAAATAGAATTATGGTGTGAAATAAGGGAATTTGTTCCATTTAGATATGTATATGTCTTGTGGTCTTTTTCTTATGTTTTAAAAGATATGGAAAATGTCAAAAATTGGAAGTAAAATCATAAAACAGAGCTGTAAACATTGATGCAAATGGAGAAATTGCTCAATTTCTTCTTTTGCAACATTGTTTTTAAGTCATATGTTGCAATTGAGTCAAAATGCGTCTGCATGTGGGAAAGGGTAAATGAAAGTGGAAATGTGCACTGTGTATAGGAATTTGTTCATGATAAGTGATCCTCTAAAGTTTTCTGTTGCAGTAGAGCAAAAAGTTACCTGTATTTTGGAAAAGAATGAATGCAACAATTATCTTAACCCTTTCCCTCATACGACAATTCTGCAGCAGACGACTTTGAACAAATTTTGTCAAATAATGGAAAATCTCTATAACTGAATGGATAACCTATGACTAAAAGCGGAAAACATTGTGACAAAAGGAGAAATTGCACGTTTTGTGCAATTTCTTCTTGTGTCACTATGTTTTCAAAACGCCGTCTGCTGCAGAGGCGTCAGAAAGCGTCTATATGTGGGAAAGGGTTAACACTAGAGGGAAAGTTTTAATAAACAAATGAGTAAATGGTTAAAAAATGTGCCATGAGCAGAGAGTATTTATGGAAAAGTAATTGTTGGCAATCATTCTCGGTAAATTACCTGTCTGAGTTAATACTCAACTCAATAACCTCATATACTTGCTTAATCCTTTACTGTATACATACAACAAATATGCAGCAGACAACTTTCAAGATAGCTGCAGAAAATATGTTATATCTCTATAAGTAGTTTTTTTAAGATTGACTTGAAAACATTGTTACAAGCAATTTGTCCTTTTGCCAAAATGTTTTCATCCGTTGCCCCATCAAACATATGTAATTGCATCTGCATGTCAAAAAGGGTTAAACCTTTCACTGATATTTCTGTCTTTAGCTTTTAACCCTTTCCCACATACACAAAAACTGCAGCAAACAACTTGAAAGACATTTAGGCCAAATTATTGAAAATCTCTAAAAATGAAAAAAAGATTTGAAAACATAGTGAAAAAGTTGTCTGCTGCTGATGGGTTAAAATTAGTCTGCACAAGGAAAAGTCTAAAATTATTATAATTCAAAGCACTGAAAGCACAAATGGTATACAAACAGTGTTGAAACAATGTTTCACCGACCTGTAAACAAACCAAACCAAAAACAATTGAAACAACAAAAATTGCCTGCCGATAACCAATACCGTATTATCAAAGTTTTAGGCTATTCTGGTATAACCAAAATAAAATCATGAAGGACAAATTATTCACAAAGAACCAGCCAGATCCGCCCATGCAAGACTGGATTATGGCCCTTGAAATTGTCAAAATTGCTATAATAGAGCTTGTGAACACAATAGAGGCTCCATTTACTATCCGATATTCACCAAACTATGATAGTAGTTAAATATTGATGAGATCTCGGTTCCTTTTGCAAACCAGCCAGATCCGCCCATGCAAGACTGGATTATGGCCCTTGAAATTCTCAAAATTGCTATAATAGAGCTTGTGAACACAATAGAGGCTCCATTTACTATATGATCTTCACCAAATTTGGATAGTAGTTAAATATTGATGAGAGCTCAGTGCCTTTCGAAAAGCAGCCAGATGTGCTTTTGCATGACTGGATTATGGCCCTTGAAATTGTCAAAATTGCTATAATACAGCTTGTGAACACAATAAAGCCTCCATTTACTATCTGATCTTCACCAATCTTAGATAGTAGTTAAATATTGATGAGAGCTTGTTTCCTTTCACAAACCAGACAGATCCGCCCATGCAGACTGGATTATGGCCCTTGAAATTGTCAAAATTGCTATAAAACAGCTTGTGAACACAATAGAGCCTCCATTTACTATCCGATCTTCACCATACATACATGCTCTGGATTGAAAATGACCAAAGAACCATCCCAGTAGAGCATAGGCCCTCATGGGCCTCTTGTTTATTTGAATCACGCTGATAAATGACAGACAATCAAAAACATGCTAGATTTATGGTTATTGAGCACTGCACATCTGCAGGTCATAACTTACCTATAAACCAAGTTTGAAATTGAAACATTATTCAGACAATGGCCTAAGAAAAAGCATGAAAATGGAGATTACACCTAAAAAAACAGATTTATGTTCGTAATATTGTATCGTTCTCCTGATCACGATGTACAAGTGTGACCAGCTTGAAATGAATCTGCAAAAACAGAAACAAAGTTTTGACTAATTAATGCAAACCGCGACAGACAGACACTTGGTCTCTCCGGATAAAGTAAACTAAACTTGGAGAACCACTCATAAACGAACAAAAGCCTCCCACGTGTGTTGCATGCGAAAGTCATATGTTGAGTGAGAACATGGTAGGACAAAAAAGCTAGAGTTGTGGTAATTCTGCACTGTAACATCTATAGGTCATAAGTTACATATAAACCAAGTTTGAAACTGATAAGATGGAAATGACTAAATCAGGAAAAATGGAGATAACTCCTAAAAAAGCAGACCAGAGTTATGTTCCTAGTATTTGTCCGTTCTCCTGATCACAATGTATAAGTGTGACCACTTTGAAATAAATCTGCCAAACAGAAACAAAGTTTTAACCAATTAATGCAAGCCATGAAGGACAGACAGACGGATGCACAATCAGTCAGACAGCCAAGACATGTGTATGTTTGGGAAAGGGTTAATATGTTATGGTACTGGTAATGTATTTGTTATCACATGTGAGCTGCATATAGCGACTTAGGGTTAAATTGAATCTCTGAAACGGGACCATACATGGTAAATTGACGAAAAACTAATTAGGCACCAGTTTTAATTTTTATTTGTAAAATAAATACATCTAGGACTAAATTACATGTTTACGGATGTTGACGTATGTTGAGTCTTCAATTTACGCAAATGCAAATACATTAAGACCCAAATTAGCTATAAGCGAATCGCATGTAAAATAAATCTTGACCAAACGGTTATCACTCGTATGTATGCTGAAATTAACTAATCCCTTATTTGAAGATTGACTTTATATTTCCTAGTTTGATCAATATACGGACAGACAGTAAAGGGAATGAAGGAAAATATTGACATTTGAGAAAATTCAACATAAAATGCATCCTGTTTTACTGACAATTTCCCAGTGGCTGTGAGAACGTTACCATTCTTTCATGGCGTGTATAAACAGTAAGACAATCTCTCTATGGGCGACTACAGGGTCTTTGTAAACCTTGACCACATAGACTAGATCTACAGCAAATGACATTGAAAATGTCTCGGCTAAAATATCGATCTGTATAAATGAATGTATAGTTATTGAATAGTGATGAAAACATTGCTCATTATCATCCATCTGTGAAGATTAGTTACGTCAGCAATTGCTCCGTTTCCCAAAATATTTTCAATATTTGTATGTAACTAAGTAGCTATAACGGAAACACTTCAATACTTTCCCGCTTACAGATGCTTGTTGACGCATGTACAGCAGAAGGCATTTGAATGCAGCGTGACAAGAGGAAAAAGTGCTTATCGTAAACAATTTCTTCTTTTTCCACAAAGGTTTCAATTATTTTCAATAATTATACTTTCATTTACAGATAATTTTCCCTAGATATAAGGCAAAATTGCTCATTATCATTAATCTGTTTCAGGTGATTCAAGATGTGATGAAGGAGGAATTTCTCATTGTCAGCTCCATTTTCCTCAATATTTTCAATATTCGTATGTTATAGTATCTTTCACGGAAAGGGTTCAGCTATTATGGAAATGATTTACAGATGCCTTTTGACACATGTGCAGCAGTCGACATTTGAAACATCGTGATAAAATGAGAAATTGCTTAAAGTGGGCAACAGACTATTACTAGCTTAGTACTGGTTTGTTTTATCCAGGGATTATGAATAAGTGAACTGTTGCCGTGATATAACTGAAATAATGTTGAAAGTGGCGTAAACACCCCAATAAAACAAACAAAACACCTTTTTGTTGAATGTTATCTAAGTCGTCTGCAGCAGATTTGTTGTATGTGGGAAAGTGTTAAGAAACTAAGTATGATTAAGTGTTACCAAGAGTGTTGCTCAAGATTAACACATTCCCACATGAAATAAGTCTGCAGCAGAAATATAGAAAATAAAATCAAAAATTATTAAGCAGAGTTGAAAACATAACGAAAAATGGAGAAATTTCTCAGCATGAGTAAATTCTCCTTGCTGCAATGTTTCAAAAGTCTTTTGTTACAGATGTGTCAAAATGCATCTGCAGTTGGGTAAGGGTTAAACAGCAGTGACTGCTTTTTCTGCAATGTTATTTATTGATTACCATTTGTATAGTATAAAAATCAAAGGAGTAAATATTCTGGTAGAGTTGTTTTTACAGTCAGGTGTTGAAAACCTGAACCTATCAATTGTACTCATTAGTTTTTACCTGTACTGTCATTTGTTGAGCAGGCTTTTGTTAATTATTTTGTTCTACCTGCAAGTAGGGGAATTGGGTTTGTTTGTCTGCTCATGCAAATGTTCATCAATGCAATTTTAAAACAATTATTTCTCATTTTCCTATTCTAGGATACAGATGACTTTTAATGTCTTTGCAGCAAAAGCCCATTGGAGAAAATTGTAGATAAATGAAAGAGGGATTTTTTATTTTTTTTAGAAAAAATCTGTTTTTCCAACTGTCAAGCTTAAATCCCGGCTCTGCCAACTTTCTTTCTGATGATTGACAATGCGACATGCGTCATTTGTCATTCGTCTTCCACCAATAGGCTAAGTCTATGTGGAAAAGCAGCCAGTTGCTTGGGAAGATTGTTGTGTGGAGTACTGGTGTGAGAAAACCAGGAAATGCATGAGTAGGTGAACCTGAGAAATTGTTAAAACCGGCGTTAAACCCCAATCAATCAAATCCAATTGTCGTATGTTAACTCTTTCCCATACAACATATCTGCAGCAGAAATCTTTGACAACATCTGGACAAAACCATGGAATATCACTTTAAATGAAGATATATTTACTGAACAAAGTTGAAATCAAAGTGAAATACTAGTAATTTGTATTTAACTCAACTCTTTCCCACATATTGATGTTTTCTGATGCCACTGCAGCAGACAACCTTTCACAACATTGTGTCAAAAGGAAAAATTGCGCATCATGAGCTATTTCACATTTTGCCACAATATATTCAACTTTATTCAATAATTGTTCTTTGATTTATAGGGAGTTTCAATATTTTTGACAAAATATTTTCAAAGTCGTCTGCTGCAGATTTGTTGAATGTGGGAAAGGGTTAACATGATGTTTTGCTTTACTCTCAAATGATTTTAGATCTTGAACTTAAAAGTCATTCATGTTTCTGAATATATTGTTTCCCTTTGTCAGTTAATGTTGAAGCTTGTTATGATTTGGATCACTTTCCTTTACATTCAAAACTTCCTTCTTTTTAGGGGAAGAGAGGCAACTCTTGCCATTAATGTATCAATGAACAAAGAGTTATTTCCCTTAAACAAATTTAAATAAGAGTTATTTCCCTTAAACAAATTTAAATGGCAAATTAAATTTCTTGATACATGATTTTTTAGCTCACCTGAGCTTTGCTCAAGGTGAGTAATTGTGATCGCCTTTTGTCCGGCGTGCGGCTTCTCCTCAGTAACCAGTTGGTCAATTGGGATGAAACCTCACAGAAAGCATCCTCTCAATGTCCTCACCAGAATTCTTTCAATTTTTGAGATCCATGCAGAATTCTGGTTTCCATGGCAACCAAACGAAAAAAAACTTAAAAACAATTTCTTCTCCTAAACTGGTTGGCAGATTTTCAAATAATTTTGTAGACATGTTCCTTGGGTCAGATTCCTTCAAGTCATGTTGATTGGTCTTAAAACATGTCCGCCAGGGGTGGAGCTTTTTTTGTCTTATATGGCTAAAGTGGAAACTTAAAAAATCTTCTACTCCAAGCCATGTTGATGGGTCGAAAGACATGGCCACCAGGCTGGGGCTATTTTACCTTATATGGCTATGGTGAAAACTTAAAAAATCTTCTCCTCCGATAGTGTCAGGCCGATTTTCAAATAAATTTGTAGAAATGTTCCTAGGGTGACCCTCTATCAGATTCCTTCAAGCCATGTTGATTGGTCAAAAACTATGGCCGCTTATATGGCTAAAGTGAAAAAGAAAAATATCAGGTAAGCGATTCAGGGCCATCATGGCTCTCTTGTTTAAAAATATCAGGAGAATTTTGGGACAATGTATAATTATCAATTGGTTCAAATGTAAATGAAGGAAGTTAAATTCTTATCAGTGTATACAGTCATGGTCTCATAAAATTTGACAAAAGTATGTGTTTAACCACAAACTAAGATTATACATAACGAGCCTTGTAAATGTTACCTTGCTTAAGTGAAAACAAACAATTACATGAAACTAAAGCTAACTTTAAACCTGCAATTTTATGCATATCTAAAAAATAGTATTTAAGTCCAAATAAACTTCCATTCCAGGCAGTATCACAAAAGTTGCAAAATGATAACAAAAAAAGAATTCCATTGTTTTAAAAGTGATTGTCTGATTTCAAGATGATATAGCAGAAATGCTTAAAGCCATATTGATTGGTTGAAAGACATAGGAACAAGGTTGCAATAGAAAAGGGGTTTAATTCACTTTAACCCTTTCCCTCATATAGACGCTTTCTGACGCCTCTGCAGCAGACAGCTTTTTGAATGAATGAATGTATATTGTTTTATGGCGTATCGACAGCTAAGGTCATTTAGCGCGCAATTAAATTTAATTATTCATGATCCCTGGGTAAACAAACCAGTACTAGGCTAGAAAATGTGCCTTGCCCAAGGGCACTCCACCATGACCGTAGTGCCGCAACTGGGGATCGAACCCGGGACACCCAGTTTCGAAATCCCCGATGCTAACCACTCGACCACAGCGGATTCCTTTTTGAAAACATAGTGACAAAAGAAGAAATTGCTCAAAACGAGCAATTTCTCCTTTTACCACAAGGTTTTCCACTTTTAGTCATAGGTTATCCATTCAATTATAGAGATTTTCTATTTTTTAACAAAATATGTTCAAAGTTGTCTGCTGCAGAATTGTCGTATGAGGGAAAAGGTTAAGCTTCAAATGGAAGCTTCTCCCAATCCTCTGGACCAACTTCAACCAAACTTCACAGGAATGTTCCTTTTAAATTATTTTCCTCTGAATCTGTGACGAAGTATCGAAAGCGTTACTAAGGTGATGCTTTTCCTGACAATGGCGACGGCGTCAAACATTTGCGTTTAGCTTAGCATTTCAGTTTTTTTTGCTTTTTCTCAATAAGTTCTTGTGCCAGGGCTTTCAAACTTGAATCATAGTTTGTTTTATAAAAAAATCATTTTGACTGAGCAGTTTTTCCTTTTGCCACAATGTTTTCTAATTTTTTCAGTGATCATACCATCCTTTTTAGAGATTTGCCATGTTTTTACTTACCAGTAGATGCTTTATGTTTTTAAAGTTGTCTTTTAATGATTTCTTGTATGTTGGAAAGGATTGATTGTTAAAGATATTCACAAACAATGTTGACACATATGCCTCACCTAGTTTGCTTCCTGTTGTAAATGCATTAACCCTTTCCCTGATATAGACACTTTCTGATGCCTCTGCAGCAGATGGCGTTTTGAAAACATAGTGACAAAAGAAGAAATTGCTCAAAACGAGCAATTTCTTCTTTTGCCACAATGTTTCCCACTTTTAGTCATAGGTTATCCATTCAATTATAGAGATTTTCTATTTTTTGACAAAATATGTTCAAAGTCGTCTGCTGCAGAATTGTCGTATGAGGGAAAGTGATCAGATGCAGAAAAGAATGGGAGGATGAAACTTTTATTTGATTCATCATTACAACAAACAATTAAACTTCCTCCTTCTGAGCTGGTGTTGAATACTGATTGTATTAAGTTACTGTAACTACTTTGTGCATACATTAGCATTTACATAACTAAAATATTGTAATTGTTATAGGGATAAAATATGGAGGTTGAATTTTGGGATGACATAATTTCAGCGGTTGATACAAATTTCTGGGGTATAAACTTATATATTCATTTAACATGTTAATTAGTGAGGCTTTAATCCTTGCCCACTTATAGACACATTCTGATGCATCTGAAGCCGACCACTTTTGAAAAAATTGTGGGTAAAAGAGAAATTGCTTATGATGACTAATTTCTCCTTTTGTCGAATATGTTTTGTTAATATGTTTTCAACTATATTAAATAATCAAAATTTAATTTTGTAGAGAATATTCATATTTTGGCATTAATTTTGTGTTTTCGTTACAGAGTTGTCTTCTGTAGATTTGTTGTATGACGGGAAAGGGGGGTTGATAGTTGTTATTCAGATTTGTATAAATATATTTCAACATCATAATTTTGTTGCTCTATATGTTCAAATAAATGTTATAAGGACTTACATTTGCAAGACTAGCTGTAAGCATTCATGTTATTATATCCCGTCATAGTCAGATGTGATATTGATTTGGCATTGTCTGTCTGGAGTCGTATGAAAGGCATTAAAGTTGGATGGATTTAAATTATATGATTAAGTAAATCAACAATGGGAAATGGGACACAGCAAGTACCACAAAGATATATAGCTCAGAAACACCAGATATCCATTGATCCAATATTGTATTATGTATCATATAATCATGGTTATTTTCACATTTACATTGTATTATGTATCATATAATCATGGTTATTTTCACATTCACATGTTTTTATGTATCATATTAGCATGGTTGTTTCATATTAACATTGTATTATGTATTGTATAATCATGGTTGTTTCACATTTACATTGTATTATGTATCATATAATTCACATTTACATTGTATTATGTATCATATAATCATGGTTATTTTCACAATTACATTGTATATGTATCATATGATCATGGTTATTTTCACCCTTTGCCACATTGATATACTTTCTGACGCCTCTGTAGCAAGCGACATAATATATATACTTATATATAATTTAAAACAAAGAAATATATAGTATAAGAATAAATTATATAGTTAAAAAAGAGAAAAGACACTTACAAACCAATGAAGTGTCTTTATCCTTCTTTGATATATATATATATAAAAACCAAGAAAAACATATATAATATATTCAAACAAATTTTACAAACATATTATATGTATAGAAAAACATGTTTATAACTTATAATTTTAAACAAGTACACTATTGAGAGAAGAATGAACACCAATCACCTTGATATCATTGGAAGTACTCGTCGTCATATATATATTATACTATTGGAAGTACTCGTCTTCATATATCTATTATACTATTGGAAGTACTCGTCTTCATATATCTATTATACTATTGGAAGTACTCGTCTTCATATATCTATTATACTATTGAAAGTACTCGTCTTCATATATCTATTATACTATTGGAAGTACTCGTCTTCATATATCTATTATACTATTGGAAGTACTCGTCTTCATATATCTATCATACTATTGGAAGTACTTGTCTTCATATATCTATCATACTATTTGAAGTACTCGTCTTCATATATCTATCATACTATTGGAAGTACTCGTCTTCATATATCTATTATATCTATTATACTATTGGAAGTACTCGTCTTCATATATCTATTATACTATTGGAAGTACTCGTCTTCATATATCTATTATACTAATGGAAGTACTCGTCTTCATATATCTATCATACTATTTGAAGTACTTGTCTTCATATATCTATCATACTATTTGAAGTACTCGTCTTCATATATCTATCATACTATTTGAAGTACTCGTCTTCATATATCTATTATACTATTGGAAGTACTCGTCTTCATATATCTATTATACTATTGGAAGTACTCGTCTTCATATATCTATTATACTAGTGGAAGTACTCATCTTCATATATCTATTATACTAGTGGAAGTACTCATCTTCATATATCTATTATACTATTGGAAGTACTCGTCTTCATATATCTATTATACTATTGGAAGTACTCGTCTTCATATATCTATTATACTATTGGAAGTACTCGTCTTCATATATCTATTATACTATTGGAAGTACTCGTCTTCATATATCTATTATACTATTGGAAGTACTCGTCTTCATATATCTATTATACTAATGGAAGTACTCGTCTTCATATATCTATCATACTATTGGAAGTACTCGTCTTCATATATCTAGTATACTATTGGAAGTACTCGTCTTCATATATCTATTATACTATTGGAAGTACTCATCTTCATATATCTATTATACTATTGGAAGTACTCGTCTTCATATATCTATTATACTATTGGAAGTACTCGTCTTCATATATCTATTATACTATTGGAAGTACTCGTCTTCATATATCTATTATACTAATGGAAGTACTCGTCTTCATATATCTATCATACTATTGGAAGTACTCATCTTCATATATCTATTATACTACTGGAAGAACTTGTCTTCATATATCTATTATACTACTGGAAGTACTCATCTTCATATATCTATTATACTATTGGAAGTACTCATCTTCATATATCTATCATACTATTGGAAGTACTCATCTTCATATATCTATTATACTATTGGAAGTACTCATCTTCATATATCTATCATACTATTGGAAGTACTCATCTTCATATATCTATTATACTATTGGAAGTACTCATCTTCATATATCTATTATACTATTGGAAGTACTCATCTTCATATATCTATTATACTATTGGAAGTACTCATCTTCATATATATCTATCATACTATTGGAAGTACTCATCTTCATATATCTATCATACTATTGGAAGTACTCATCTTCATATATCTATTATACTATTGGAAGTACTCATCTTCATATATCTATTATACTATTGGAAGTACTCATCTTCATATATCTATTATACTATTGGAAGTACTCATCTTCATATATATCTATCATACTATTGGAAGTACTCATCTTCATATATCTATCATACTATTGGAAGTACTCATCTTCATATATCTATTATACTATTGGAAGTACTCATCTTCATATATATCTATTATACTATTGGAAGTACTCATCTTCATATATCTATTATACTATTGGAAGTACTCATCTTCATATATCTATTATACTATTGGAAATACTCATCTTCATATATCTATTATACTATTGGAAGTACTCATCTTCATATATCTATTATACTATTGGAAATACTCATCTTCATATATCTATTATACTATTGGAAATACTCATCTTCATATATCTATTATACTATTGGAAGTACTCATCTTCATATATCTATTATACTATTGGAAGTACTCATCTTCATATATCTATTATACTATTGGAAGTACTCATCTTCATATATATATATCATACTATTGGAAGTACTCATCTTCATATATCTATTATACTATTGGAAGTACTCATCTTCATATATCTATTATACTATTGGAAGTACTCATCTTCATATATCTATTATACTATTGGAAGTACTCATCTTCATATATCTATTATACTATTGGAAATACTCATCTTCATATATCTATTATACTATTGGAAGTACTCATCTTCATATATCTATTATACTATTGGAAATACTCATCTTCATATATCTATTATACTATTGGAAGTACTCATCTTCATATATCTATTATACTATTGGAAATACTCATCTTCATATATCTATTATACTATTGGAAATACTCATCTTCATATATCTATTATACTATTGGAAGTACTCATCTTCATATATCTATTATACTATTGGAAGTACTCATCTTCATATATCTATTATACTATTGGAAGTACTCATCTTCATATATATCTATCATACTATTGGAAGTACTCATCTTCATATATCTATTATACTATTGGAAGTACTCATCTTCATATATCTATTATACTATTGGAAGTACTCATCTTCATATATCTATTATACTATTGGAAGTACTCATCTTCATATATCTATTATACTATTGGAAGTACTCATCTTCATATATCTATTATACTATTGGAAGTACTCATCTTCATATATCTATTATACTATTGGAAGTACTCATCTTCATATATCTATTATACTATTGGAAGTACTCATCTTCATATATCTATTATACTATTGGAAGTACTCATCTTCATATATCTATTATACTATTGGAAGTACTCATCTTCATATATCTATTATACTATTGGAAGTACTCATCTTCATATATCTATTATACTATTGGAAGTACTCATCTTCATATATCTATTATACTATTGGAAGTACTCATCTTCATATATATCTATTATACTATTGGAAGTACTCATCTTCATATATCTATTATACTATTGGAAGTACTCATCTTCATATATATCTATCATACTATTGGAAGTACTCATCTTCATATATCTATTATACTATTGGAAGTACTCATCTTCATATATATCTATCATACTATTGGAAGTACTCATCTTCATATATCTATCATACTATTGGAAGTACTCATCTTCATATATCTATTATACTATTGGAAGTACTCATCTTCATATATATCTATTATACTATTGGAAGTACTCATCTTCATATATCTATTATACTATTGGAAGTACTCATCTTCATATATATCTATCATACTATTGGAAGTACTCATCTTCATATATCTATTATACTATTGGAAGTACTCATCTTCATATATCTATCATACTATTGGAAGTACTCATCTTCATATATATCTATCATACTATTGGAAGTACTCATCTTCATATATCTATCATACTATTGGAAGTACTCATCTTCATATATCTATCATACTATTGGAAGTACTCATCTTCATATATCTATTATACTATTGGAAGTACTCATCTTCATATATATCTATTATACTATTGGAAGTACTCATCTTCATATATCTATTATACTATTGGAAGTACTCATCTTCATATATCTATTATACTATTGGAAGTACTCATCTTCATATATCTATCATACTATTGGAAGTACTCATCTTCATATATCTATTATACTATTGGAAGTACTCATCTTCATATATATCTATTATACTATTGGAAGTACTCATCTTCATATATCTATTATACTATTGGAAGTACTCATCTTCATATATCTATTATACTATTGGAAGTACTCATCTTCATATATATCTATTATACTATTGGAAGTACTCATCTTCATATATCTATTATACTATTGGAAGTACTCATCTTCATATATCTATCATACTATTGGAAGTACTCATCTTCATATATCTATCATACTATTGGAAGTACTCATCTTCATATATCTATCATACTATTGGAAGTACTCATCTTCATATATCTATTATACTATTGGAAGTACTCATCTTCATATATCTATTATACTATTGGAAGTACTCATCTTCATATATCTATCATACTATTGGAAGTACTCATCTTCATATATCTATTATACTATTGGAAGTACTCATCTTCATATATCTATCATACTATTGGAAGTACTCATCTTCATATATATCTATCATACTATTGGAAGTACTCATCTTCATATATCTATCATACTATTGGAAGTACTCATCTTCATATATCTATCATACTATTGGAAGTACTCATCTTCATATATCTATTATACTATTGGAAGTACTCATCTTCATATATCTATCATACTATTGGAAGCATGAAACAACACTTATGAAAGCATTGTGGCTCATGATGAGCAATTTCTCCTTTTGGCACTTGTTTTCATCTTTTTCCAGTAATGATACCTTCATTGGTAGAGATTTGCCGTGTTTTTGTCTAGATGTTTTCAAATTCGTCTATTACAGATTAGTTGTTTGTGGGAAAGGGTTAAACAAATATGTTATGAATGTTATCCACAGAAACAGAGAACTTTGACCTTGCTAAAGAACTACATGACTGGACAGCAGCTGACAACGCTAACGATGATGATGATGATGATGATAACATCACAACTAAACAAGATAGTCTTGAACCCTACAGCCATTACAGAACAAGGCTTGGTTCCCCGTCAGTCAACAGGCGTTCTTTTACTGAGGAGGAGATCATGAGGTTTACATGTAAGTATCATTGCTGGTTCCCTTTTCTATTTCCGTTTCAGTGTTTGCCCTTAACCCTTTCCATCATACGACAATTCTGCAGCTGAAGAATTATAACAAGAGATTTTTCATATTGTTGCCAAGATGTTTTCAAAGTCATTAGCTGCATATTTGTTGTGGGAAAGGGGTTAAATTTATTCGGGATGCATTTTGGAAATACAGTGTGCTTCTTAAAAAATTTGATCACTTTGACCTTGACCCTTTTTAAAGTCAAATCTTGTTGGGGCATTGTTTCCTATGCTATCACACCTAGAGTAACTATAATAATAATAATAACGACTTTATTTTATGAGGCTACACATTTGGGTTGTCCCAATCTTCCATGTGGGCCTCAGAGTTACATTATATACACAATGTTAT
Source organism: Serripes groenlandicus (assembly GCA_031761405.1). Taxonomy (NCBI): domain Eukaryota; kingdom Metazoa; phylum Mollusca; class Bivalvia; order Cardiida; family Cardiidae; genus Serripes; species Serripes groenlandicus. The sequence continues at coordinate 71,533,856 of JASEVX010000007.1, read as the reverse complement.
ACATATAAACAGTTCAAAATAAAAGCAAATACAAATTGGTAACAAAATAAAAGATTACTTAATTTCAAGAATTACAAGAAAACGTCCACGCTAAATATAATTTCTTAAAAGAATTTAATAAATTTGCAGTTCTAATTTGAAAGGGAATATCATTCCAAATTTATGGTCCTGAATAGGTAAGGGATTTTCTGAAAAATTCTAGTTTTGGTTTTGGTAATTGTAACAGCTTGTTATCAAAGGATCTTAGACCTAACTAACTTCAGTATGAAGATGCATCTTAGGAATATTCTCTATCTTATACCAAAATTGGGTCAATGTGACCTTGATCTTGACCTCTGACCCTGTTTGGAAAAAAATATTGGTTTATAACTTATTTCCTATGAGTTACCAAAATTGGTACTAAGACTCATTTTGGGAAGATCAAAATAGGCTCACTGTGACCTTTAAAGAAAACCATGCATCATCAGTAGAGTGTGTGTGTGGTGGACGAAATGGTGGTTGATGTGACCTTGACCTTTAACCTTTATCACATGCTTGTGTTCAATGACTCAACTGGTGATTTAGTCTGGAGTAACCTACCCCTACCATTACAGTTTACGATCAGACATACATCAATAAAGGCGCACTTTTTAGAAATGCTTTAGCTATCAAAAGGCTATAGAGGCAACCTTTTGGTTTACCTTTCAAACTATGAATGTAGCTTGATTCATTATTTATGTATTGAAAATAATTTTGCACAAATGCTCCTTTGGTGATCCTCTACAAGGTTAGTTCAAATTATTTGTATATGACGGGGATCGTTTTCCTTATGTATAGGGTAAGAGCATTAATAACTATTAAAATTCTATTAAATCAGGTGAGGAATAAAGGTCAATCTTGGTCCTCTATTTTACTTGTTAAGTGTAAGTTATTACCGTCATCACAAAAAATGCAGTTATAATGGCATTTTTAGCTTGTCTGTTTTTATAAGTAAAAATGTCAGGGTATTGTGATTCTCTTGGCGTCGGCATAATCAGCTTCAAAAAACTTTAACCTTACCTCATAACTCAAAAACCTTCCAATATTTTCAAATGAATCTTTGTACGCATATTCCTAGAAACAATACAACTTAGAAAAACAGAGGAGCATTGGCATTTGCTCAGCGGCGCTCTTGTTTCCCTTACAAATTGCATCTGACTGCAGCATAAACACTATTCACTCTTCCATATAAATTTGTAATCAGCACAGAAACCAAAGTTGCGTTAACAAAGGAGAAATTATTTTACTATAACACACATAGTTCGTGAAAATAACCAAATATTGTATATAAAACTAAATTTCGTCAACAGATTTCAGCAGGTTGCATCATTATTTTGTCTTAATGCAGCAGCAAAGGTAAACAACAAAGCATTAATTGTAAGTCCCCTAATATCAATGCAAAGAATGATGAAGTCCCGTTGATTAAATGGTGAACGTTAGCAAAGGGGTGCGGGGGGGGGGGGGTAGGGGCATAATGTCTGACAAACATCTCTTGTTTTGCTATAGTTTTAGAATAGGTAAAATTGTATAAAAAGAATAAATAAAATAAATAAAATAATTAAAACAAATACAATATGAAATCACACAAAATTGTTGACATCTGGACATAAAATGTACAATAATTAGTATTAAAAGCATTAGTCAGGTCTGATTGAGGGCCCTTGAGCAGGGCACATTTCCTAGTTTCATTCTGCATAGTCAATAGCTACCCAAGGAACAGGGATTAATGCACCATTTAGTTTAACTCTTTCCCTCATACAGACGCTTTCTGATGCCTCTGCCATAGAGGCCTTTTATAAACATTGTGACAAAAGGAAAAATTGCTCATTAAGAGCAATTTCTTCTTTTGCCACAAATGTTTTCAATTCTTTTTAATAATTAAATCCATTTATGGAGATTTTCTACATTTTGGGCAAAATGTTTTCAAAATCGTCTACTGCAGATTTGTTGTATGTGGGAAAAGACTAAGACAATGGCGATATAGCATTGAAACAGGATAAAGCCTTAATAAATCAAAGAGTCAGCAGAATAACTGTAACAACAAGATTATTGTTAATTTATTCAAAATCCTGTAATATATAAGTTTTTGCTGAAATATCATTGAATTCATATTAACCCTTTCCCACCTGCAGACGCATTTTAATGCAATAGCAGCAGACGACTTTTGAAAACATTGTGGCCAAAAGTGAAATTGCTCATAAATAAGCAATTTCACCATTGGCCACAATGTTTTCCACTTATAGTCATTGGATATCCATTCAATTATAGAGATTTTCCATTTCTTGACAAAATATGTTGTCTGCTGCAAATTAGTTGTATGTGGGAAAGGGTTAATGTGACATTTATTAATTGTTATTACTCATCTCTTCAACCCTGTCCTTCATACAGGAAACCTACTGCAGATCCCTTCGAACAGATGGAAAATCACTTTTATTTAAAATGAAAATAGTATTGAATTAGGATTGAAAAGATTTGGGCAAAAGTAGGAAGTGCTCATTAATTGCTCATTTTGAACAGTCGTCATCAAATATATAAACGGTAACCTTAGTTGTCTGCTTTAGGGACATATATAAACGGTAACCTTAGTTGTCTGCTTTAGGGACATATATAAATGGTAACCTTAGTTGTCTGCTTTAGGGACATATATAAATGGTAACCTTAGTTGTCTGCTTTAGGGACATATATAAACGGTAACCTTAGTTGTCTGCTTTAGGGACATATATAAACGGTAACCTTAGTTGTCTGCTTTAGGGACATATATAAACGGTAACCTTAGTTGTCTGCTTTAGGGACATATATAAACGGTAACCTTAGTTGTCTGCTTTAGGGACATATATAAACGGTAACCTTAGTTGTCTGCTTTAGGGACATATATAAACGGTAACCTTAGTTGTCTGCTTTAGGGACATATATAAACGGTAACCTTAGTTGTCTGCTTTAGGGACATATATAAACGGTAACCTTAGTTGTCTGCTTTAGGGACATATATAAACGGTAACCTTAGTTGTCTGCTTTAGGGACATATATAAACGGTAACCTTAGTTGTCTGCTTTAGGGACATAAGAGAAGGAAAATGTTATAACTGGAAATGGCATTTTGATGCAGATTTGAATACTGCAGTGTTGGAAAGGAGAATTTACTCATTATAAGCAATTATTCCTTTTTTCCCATACTTTGTTTGAAATTTTATGTTGGAAAGTAGATCATGTGACTAACTGTGACAAAAGATTTATATGTTGGAACGTAGATCATGTGAGTAACTGTGACACAAGATTTATATGTTGGAAAGTTAGATTATGTGAGTAACTGTGACACAATATTTATATGTTGGAAAGTAAATCATGTGAGTAACTGTGACACAATATTATTATGTTGGAAAGTAGATCATGTGAGTATCTGTGACACAAGACTTATATGTTAGAAAGTAATTCATGTGAGTAACTGTGACACAAGATTTATATGTTGGAACGTAGATCATGTGAGTAACTGTGACACAATATTATTATGTTGGAAAGTAGATCATGTGAGTAACTGTGACACAAGATTTATATGTTGGAAAGTAGATTATGTGAGTAACTGTGACACAATATTTATATGTTGGAAAGTAAATCATGTGAGTAACTGTGCCACAAGATTATTATGTTGGAAAGTAGATTATGTGAGTAACTGTGACACAAGATTATTATGTTGGAAAGTAGATCATGTGAGTAACTGTGACACAATATTTATATGTTGGAAAGTAGATCATGTGAGTAACTGTGACACAATACTTATATTTTGGAAAGTTAGATTATGTGAAGATATATATGTTGGAAAGTAGATTATGTGAGTAACTGTGACACAATATTTATATGTTGGAAAGTAGATTATGTGAGTAACTGTGACACAAGATTTATATGTTGGAATGTAGATTATGTGAGTAACTGTGACACAAGATTATTATGTTGGAAAGTAGATCATGTGACTAACTGTGACACAAGATTTATATGTTAGAAAGTAGATTATGTGAGTAACTGTGACACAAGATTATTATGTTTGAAAGTAGATAATGTGAGTAACTGTGACACAAGATTTATATGTTGGAAAGTAGATTATGTGAGTAACTGTGACACAAGATGTATATGTTGGAAAAAGTTAGATTATGTGAGTAACTGTGACACAAGATGTATATGTTGGAAAGTAGATCATGTGAGTAACTGTGACACAAGATTTATATGTTGGAAAGTAGATTATGTGAGTAACTGTGACACAAGATTTATATGTTGGAAAGTAAATCATGTGAGTAACTGTGACACAAGATTTATATGTTGGAAAGTAGATCATGTGAGTAACTGTGACACAAGATTGATATGTTGGAAAGTAGATCATGTGAGTAACTGTGACACAAGATTTATATGTTAGAAAGTAGATTATGTGAGTAACTGTGACACAAGATTTATATGTTGGAAAGTAAATCATGTGAGTAACTGTGACACAAGATTTATATGTTGGAAAGTAGATTATGTGAGTAACTGTGACACAAGATTATTATGTTGGAAAGTAGATCATGTGAGTAACTGTGACACAATATTTATATGTTGGAAAGTAGATCATGTGAGTAACTGTGACACAAGATTGATATGTTGGAAAGTAGATTATGTGAGTAACTGTGACACAAGATTTATATGTTGGAAAGTAGATTATGTGAGTAACTGTGACACAAGATTATTATGTTGGAAAGTAGATCATGTGAGTAACTGTGACACAATATTTATATGTTGGAAAGTAGATCATGTGAGTAACTGTGACACAAGATTGATATGTTGGAAAGTAGATTATGTGAGTAACTGTGACACAAGATTTATATGTTGGAAAGTAGATTATGTGAGTAACTGTGACACAAGATTATTATGTTGGAAAGTAGATCATGTGAGTAACTGTGACACAATATTTATATGTTGGAAAGTAGATCATGTGAGTAACTGTGACACAAGATTGATATGTTGGAAAGTAGATTATGTGAGTAACTGTGACACAAGATTTATATGTTGGAAAGTAGATCATGTGAGTAACTGTGACACAAGATTTATATGTTGGAAAGTAGATCATGTGAGTAACTGTGACACAATATTTATATGTTGGAAAGTTAGATTATGTGAGTAACTGTGACACAAGATTTATATGTTGGAAAGTAGATTATGTGAGTAACTGTGACACAAGATTTATATGTTGGAAAGTAAATCATGTGAGTAACTGTGACACAAGATTTATATGTTGGAAAGTAGATTATGTGAGTAACTGTGACACAAGATTATTATGTTGGAAAGTAGATCATGTGAGTAACTGTGACACAATATTTATATGTTGGAAAGTAGATCATGTGAGTAACTGTGACACAAGATTTATATGTTGGAAAGTAGATTATGTGAGTAACTGTGACACAATATTTATATGTTGGAAAGTAGATCATGTGAGTAACTGTGACACAATATTTATATGTTGGAAAATAGATCATGTGAGTAACTGTGACACAAGATTTATATGTTGGAAAGTAGATTATGTGAGTAACTGTGACACAAGATTTATATGTTGGAAAGTAGATCATGTGAGTAACTGTCGCACAAGTTTTATATGTTGAGAGAGATGTCAATTGAAGCCCCCCCCACACACACATTTAGACAATATCAAACCCGATAAAATTTTATATTTTAAATTACTAAATTTACATATACAATAGAATTTATGATTGGAGTTTGAACCACGTACACCCCACTACCTCATTTTGAATGACATGATCTCATATTTTAATGACATCACAGCATATTTCAATGACATCACAGCATATTTCAGTGACGTACCATTACCATATTTTGAATTTTAATCCGTCCTATTTGAACTGTGCATGACCATCTGCATATTTTTACGCCAGAAAAAGTGCAAGTATACAATAAAGTTTCATATGCCTCATTGTCTATAATTGTTTATTGTCTATATTGACAAGATAAAGTTGATGCAACGCATCAATGTTGCCGGAAATCCATACTGCAGTTATGCATAACACTTACATTATAGTAGTTGAAAAAACAGTTATTTACTGAGGGGCATATTGGAACATCAGGGGTGGGGTCAATTGAAAATGTATCATAACTTGCATCTTTTTGTCAACGAAGTGAATGTCCTTCATTGAAATATAATTTAAGCCTTTCGTTGTTTATGATCAGTCTCCATTCTAAGGTAAGGTTGACCATACACACAGCCAACTAATTATTGATCATAAACAGTAATGGAAATGAGTTACATTATCTTGCCAATCATTAGTCTTAGTATACATACAGTGCTTTCATTACGCAATAATTATAAGATTTGTGAATTCCACATACACTTTTCAAGATGTTTGTCAAAATATTTGAATCTTATTATTTATTAATAAAACCACAAAACAGACAATTTTGGATTTTCATGCAATAGCACGTCATTTTATCTTTCCCCTATTTAAGTCCACATTGGACACCTATTTAACTGTTTAGCTGATATTATATTTCGACGGTGGTCTAATTTATAAATATTGGACTACATTTTAACATTTGTCAAAGTATGATATAATTAGGATGCCAAGCTAATATCATTTTGAGAAAAAGAGAAAACTCATTTCTTCAGCAATTTAACCCTTTTACCATTGTTTTAAAAGTAGATTGCTGCAAAGGTGTCCAATGTGACTTTAACAGGAGAAAGATAAAATTACTTATTATTGCATGCAAATCCCAAAGTGTGTAGTTTTATTGACAAATAATAAAATTCAAATTTTCTGACAAAAACATCTTGAAAAGTGTATGTGGAATTCACAAATCCTAAAATTAGTCCTTAATTAACTCTTTCCCTCATATAGACGCTTTCTGATGCCTCTGAAGCAGAAGGTTTTTGAAAACATAGTGACAAAAGAAGAAATTGCTCAAAACAAGCAATTTCTCCTTTTGCCACAATGTTTTCCACTTTTAGTCATAGGTTATCCATTCAATTATAGAGATTTTCTATTTTTTGACAAAATATGTTCAAAGTCGACTGCTGCATAATTGTCGTATGTGGGAAAGGGTTAATGAAAGCACTATACCGTATATGATTGACAAGATAACTCATTTCCATTACTGTTTACTGGGCCACTAATACCCAGCTGTTTATGGTAAATAATTGTTTGGCTGTGTGTACGGCCAACCTACCTTACAATGGAGGTTGGTCATACTCAATGAAATGCTTCAATTCTATTTCAATGATGGACATTAACTTCATTGACAAAAGAATGCAAGTAATGATAAATGTTCACTTGAACCCACCCCAGATGTTCCAATTTTTCAACTTCTATAATGTAAGTGTTTTGATCTTTCCTTTTTTACATAGGATAAAAATTCTAGCTGTTAAACTTTAACAAAAAACTATAATTGAACACATGTGAGAAAAAAGAATAGTTTGCTTGTAATATGTAATTATACTTGTTAATTCATATGTATTCTTGGCTAATAAGTACTCTCATTTTTCCAGACTTACATTTCATATATATGTGTCAAAAAATATCAAAAACAGTAGAGGAAGGAAAGATGCAGTTAAAAGTGAAATGAAGGTCTCGGTTAGTTATTATAAAACTATTCAATGCCTCATGCAACACATCTGTTATGCAAAGATATGGAAAATCTCTAAAATGAACATATAATGATAATAGAATTGAGAACAAAATGCTTCATATGAAGAAATTATTCATGTTTTTAAAAGTCCTCGGCTTCGAGAAAATCCATTATCATGTTGGTATGGATTAACCCTGTTCCACATATAGACACTTTCTGATGCCTTTACAGAAGACAACTTTTGAAAGCAATTTGGCAAAAGTAGAAATTTCTCCTTTTGCCACAATGTTTTCAACTCTATTTTGATTATTGAACTCTCATTTAGACGTTTTGCCAATATGATTTCAAAGTTGTCTGCTGCAGATTTGTTGTATATGGGAAAGGATTAAAAAAGCATATTAAAAAAAATGGTTATTAACTTCATAACAGTGAGAGACAAGGGTGAACCTATAATGGTTAGCAGATCTATGAAATATATTGACTCTGTATGTGAAAGTTAGACAGACTCGATCTCTGTGTTCTACACTGAATGTCGGGGGAGGCAGGAGATATTGGACACACAATATCAGATCAATTCCCAACATCTTTTCAATATAATGTGCCTCTGTCAGTGTTTATTGCAAGTTCACGTCTCTGGCGTTTTTACTTCGTCCCAATACCAGGGGATTAGTGGGGACTGTTTTTTCGCGTATTTCAACAATAGGGATAATTGCATGAATATTTAATGATGTTACATGCTATGGTACAACGATAGACATTTTTCATTGAAGATTGCATTCAACTCTGTCAAACCTGCATTGCATTCTAAATGTTGATGGATTGTATATGGAATGACAGATAATGGAACTGGATTGAAAAAGTGATGTGATTGTATTTTGATTGCATTTTAATCAGTTTTGTCTCAGATTTAGAATTTATTTCTGGATCTTATTGCGTAAAATGATGGATGGATTATAATTATGTTAAAATTTGTGTTAGTTTGTGAAGTAAATGTTCAATTCTTTGTCCTTTATTAAACCCTTTCCCACTTAACAGCAACAGATTGGCAAAAAAACAAAAATCTCCATAAATGGGCGTTTAATTATTATATAAAGTTGAAAACATGTAGCAAATAACGAGCAATTTCGTCTTTTACCGTAACGTTTTCAAAAGACGTCTGCTGCAGAGGCGTCAGAAAGCGTCTGTTTTTGAGAAGGGTTAACCATTTCCATACAAAAGATCTGCAGCAGACACATTTAAAACATCTAGGTAAGACGGTGGAAAGTCTTCAAATATTAATGTATATTTGTCGAATAGAGAAATGCTGTAGTAGATGCATCAAAATATGTCGGCAATGGTTGAGCCTATTTAGCAAGCACTTGGTACATGTAGCTTCTTTTTTTCTGCAATGTTTTTCCTTACTGAAATATATACACTGAAGTTCAATGAAATATATACACTGAAGTTCAATGAAATATATACACTGAAGTTCAATGAAATATATACACTGAAGTTCAATGAAATATATACACTGAAGTTCAATGAAATATATACACTGAAGTTCAATGAAATATATACATTGAAGTTCAATGAAATATATACACTGAAGTTCAATGAAATAGCAGACCTGATGATTGCAAAATATTGCTTAGTAAGAAACAGGTCTTCGACTCACTCAAAGTCTTTTATCATAGAAAAAAGTTCCTCTTGAGTCTTTCCCCCATGCAGATACATGTTAACCAATCTGCATAAGATGACCTTTTAAAAAAACATTGTGGAAAGGGGAGAAGTTACTTGTAATGAGAAAAGTAATGAATGCATACTTTGTTCAACCCTTTCCCACATACAACAAATCTGCAGCAGACGACTTTGAAAACATGGTGACAAAAACCTGAAAAATCTCCATAAAAGATAGCTCTATTGTTAAATAAAGTTAGAAACATTGTGGCCAAAGGAGAAATTGCTCATCATAAGCAATTTCACCTTTAGAAACAATGTTTTTAATTTCTGCTGTTATTGTGTCAAAATGCTTCTACAGGTGGGAAAGGGTTAAATTGGAAAACATACTTTTTGACAAATAAACTTTGCAATAAAGAGCAATTCCTGGTAGTATAACCTAAAAAGGGGAATCATATTCAAACACATTTTGACGCATCTGCAGCAGATCAATTTTGAAAACGTTTTGGCTAGTTCTCCATTTACCGCAACGTTTTCAACTCTATTCAATAATGATACTTTCACTTATATTGTTTTTTCCATTTTTTGCCTAGATGATTTCAAAGTCATCTGCTGCAGATTTGTTATATGTGGGAAAGGTTTAATTCATTCACACATACAGACTGACGCTTTCTGACGCCTCTGCAGCAGCTAGGCGAATTTTGAAAATATCGCGACAAAAGGAGAAATTGTTCATGCCGGGCTGTAGCTTTTCCGGGGAGACTTACCAAATTCCGGCACCCCGGAGTATTTGGACACATTTCCAGCATTTCCGCATTTTAACATTAAATTACTTGGTTTTTTCCATGGTTTTTCCATGGTTTCCGTGTATTTTCCGTGTATTTTTGTATTTTCTGTTATGAGTCCCTGGAAAAGCTACAGCCGGGCAATGAGCAGTTTCTTCTTTATCCACAATGTTTTCAACTCCATTCTAAAACTTAACTTTTAAGATGAACTTAAGATTTTTCTCATTATAATTTTATGGTGTTAAAACAAGGAAAAGTGAGACCTCTCACGATGACCATATTCTCTTTATTCTGCATTCACTCAACTCTGTCTCTTAATTAACCCTTTCCCTCAAATAGACGCTTTCTGACGCCCCTGCAGCAGACAGCTTTTTGAAAACATAGTGACACAAGAAGAAATTGCTCAAAACGTTTAGTCATAGGTTATCCATTCAATTATAAGTTTTTCTATTTTTTGACAAAATATGTTCAAAGTCGTCTGCTGCAGAATTGTTGTATGAGGGAAAGGGTTAAGAGACAAGAGTTGCTGCATGGAAATACAGCTTGGGGTTAACAGGTTCCTATACCACAATCTGCAGCCGACCGTCCACATAGAAAACATCAATGCAAACATTAGAAAAGCATCAATAAATGAAAGTGTAACTTTTGAAATGTGTAGAAAACATTTTTTTCTTTTTAATCGTCTGATGCAGATGCTCGAAAACATGTCTGCAAATTTGAAAAGGGCGAATATTAAAGTCTTTGTTGTCTGCCATTTCAATAAAGCAGAATTTTCACATTGTCTGGGTTATGAAGTGAATGTTAATGTCCATGAAATCATGAAGTGATCAATTTCTTAACAGAAATTAAGCATCCAACCTCCTGCTAGGCTCAGATTATAACAGACTTGTTTGTTTGTTTTATGGTTATATACAAACTAACATGTTTTTGTTTGTTTTATGGTTATATACAAACTAACATGTTTTGTTTGTTTTTATGGTTATATACAAACTAACATGTTTTTAATTTCTCTGTAACGGGTCAATTTGTTGTGACAAATGGGTTGTGTGTTCCTGACCGAAGTCTTGCTTAACCCTTTACCACATATGACAAATCCACAGCAGAGAACTTCAACAACTTATGGGCAAAAACTAGCAAAATCTCTGTACAAAATAAAAGTCATTATTGAATAAAGTGGTAATATTGGGGCTAAAGTAGAAATTCTCATTATGAACAATATCTCTTTTTTGCCACAATGATTTTATTTAGTTGTCATCAGCATTCAGCATGCATCAGTATATGGAAAGGTGTTAGATATTTCCCTGATTTTGATGATGTGCATGTAAGAAGCAATTATAGGTTTTGCAAACTTTGTGGAATAAGAAGAAGTTGTTAAAGTAAGCAATTTTGTGGAATACAAAGAAATTGTTCAAGTAAGCAAGTTTATGGTATAAGAAGAAATTGGTCAAGTAAGCAATTTTATGGAAGAAGAAGAATTTGTTCAAGTTAGCAATTTTATGGAATAAGACAAAATTGTAAAAGTAAAAAAAATTTAGTAAAAAAAGAAATTGTTCATGAAGCAATTTTGTGAATTTAAATAATGTGTTCAGGTTATGAATTTAAGAATTTTGTGAAATTAAATAAAGTGTTCCAAGTTATGAATTTATAAGAATTTTGAGGACGAAAAGAAATTGGTAATAATTTTCTGTAATAAGAAGAAACTGTTCAAGTAAAGTGTTCCTATATGGTAAAACTGGTCTGTCAAGTGGTAATCACATGATATATTTCAAATAGTGTTGAAACACCATTCAAACATGAAAATCAGACATTCGATTTCCACTTTGATGTAGCAATTTCTCCTTTTCTCATAATGTTTAAAAAGCTGTTTGCTGGTACACCCGGCTGTAGCTTTTCCGGGGACTCTTAGAAAACAGAAAATACAAAAATACATGTACATGGAAAATACAGGGAAACCATGGAAAAACCATGGACAGAAACAAGGAATTTAATGTAAAGATGCCGAATGGCTGGAAATGTTCAGTATACTCCGGGGTGGCCACGGAATCATTCCAGTGTGTCCACAGAACCGTTCCGGGGTGTCCATGGAATTTCCGGCTTGTCCACTTAAATGTGCTGGAGTTTCCATGGAAAGTATCAGATTATCCCAAAGTATCCCTGGAAAGTTGTCCGAATACTCCAGAGATTCTCCATGGATTTTCGTAAAGAGTCCCCGGAAAAGCTACAGCTGGGTAAGACATCGTAAGGTGGCTGTATTGTGCAAAAACTATATGCTCATTTTGAGCAATTTCTTCTTTTCCAACAAGCCTTCTACTACAGAGTCATTTAAAGGCATATGTATAATGGAAAGATTGAATTATCCTCCACTTAAGGAGGTTGGACTAGATTTGACGTTGTCTGTCTGGAGCCATTTCTAGGGCGCAGTTGGAAGGATTTGTGGCAAGTATGTACCTTGTTATCTCCCTTTAATCTATTATATTGTATATGTAATGTATATCAGGTACACATCACATTGAAAATCCAATCTTCATAAAATTTCCTCAGAACTTTCATCTCAATAAAATTTGCATCAAACTCTAAACTGGGTCACATTGGGTTAAAAAAAAGATCACTAGGTCAAATCTTGAACAATCTGAAGCCAAATTAAATCAACAAAAGGGTTCATCAGAAGATTCATTTGGAATGTTTATAGAGAGGAGCGCATCCCTAGGGCTGTGACTTAGGATGAGAGCTATATTTGGTTGTACACCGAGGCTTAGCTCACATAAAACAGGGCTTCGTATCAGCATATGTTGGCCCACAGTGAGTAGCAGAGGGAGCAGGCTTGGCCACAAAGGGCTTTGGCTACCTCTTTTGCTTTTTGACAGGGTTTGGCTTTTTAAACGTAGCTCAAGAAGACGCCAAGCACTTATGGCCCTTTGTAAAAGAGGATGCAGCTTGTGCCAAGAGGCGTCTAGCCGGGTCTGAAGAATCAGATGCAGCAACATAGGCAACCCTCCCACCAAAGAGGAGGCCAGACAATGAGGACGCAGTACTCAGCCTATCCCTGCTGCTTGGAAGCAGAGAAGACAACTTATTTAAAGTAGCATCTTGTCTCAGGGACAGCATCTCTGTGGCGCTTTGTAAGTTCAAGGCCATGAGATGCCCTTATCAAAGGCTTCTAGAATCCTAGCCTGGGCTGGTTACTCTTTTCTCTTTGAGTAACAAGGAAGGGCTGCAGCAAAAGTGTCATCATGGTAAGATACCATGATGCCAAGCCGCACTCTGGCCTCCCACTTCTCGAATACCTTCGTAGGTACAACTACCGAAGAGGGGGCGGTCCGGTCAAATATGAAGAGTCTCTGTCCAAGGGGAGGACCTTCAGACAGAAAATTTCCTTAGACGAGCTATGGGTTCTAAGAGAAACCCATTCTCTCGGCAGAGCAGAAGGGATGCTTCACGCTGATGTGCAGGGGTCTAGGATCTCATGGTCTGAACCTGTTCAAGAAATCTGCCCACATTATTCGCCTGCGGGAACAAAAGCTGGTGAGGTGAATCCTCCGCAGTCAACTCCTATAGTCCCATGCTCAGCGACAGCTCTGTCCTGACCCTTATCCTCCTCTTCTTTGTCTAGCCCAACAGGACGTCTTAACCATAGCGGGTTGGTGGACCAGTGGGTCTCTTTCAGAATCAAACATGGCATCCTGTGAGAGAGCTATAATTGATAATTCATCCTCCGAAAGCGAATCACTTCCCGCAGGAGAAGGAGGTTGCACAGGGTCATTCATAGGGACCAAGCTCACAATGTGTGATGGTCTCAGCTTTCCTTTTTTCAGAGCTCATGTAGTGGGCTTGATTAAGGGGTTGCCTATCAAAAGACTCCCTCCTAGAGAGGTGTCCCTCCATGATATGTTGATCCCAGTAAGCTGTAAGCAGTCTTAGGGGAATGACTCCTAATGGAGAAAGATTCCTCTTGCCTGTAAGGTGGGTTGAAATCGTCATCGCGTTCTATTAACTTGTACGAGGAGCGGTACTTAGGAATGAGGTACTCCCTAGAAATGTACTCTCTTCCTCCTGGAGACCGGCAAATCCTACCTGACTCATTCCTAGCAGAGTTTGACAGGTATTCCCGGTACCCATTGCCCCTTGACCGGTGACTGGGGCTCTTTGGAGGGTAGGTAATATCCACCAGGTGAGATTAAGGAGGCTGACCTGCAGGGGCCACTGGAGGCTGTTGGGTAGCGGCGCTATCTACAGCTGACTGTTCCTCTTAACACGGGGCAGGGCCAGCAGAAGCTGAAAGTGGGACAGTCGTGAAGAACAGAGAGTGAACAGCTCACTCACTCCTGCCCTTTAATGTTACAGAGTTCACAGAGGAAAACCCCTCAAACTCTGAACTGCTCTCGGAAGAAGACAACACCTCCTTAGAGATTGGGCGCCTCTTCCAATTTTTGTAGGTTCTGCACTTGATGCACGTCTTCCAAGCTTGCAAACAGCACAAGGCGATTCCTTTGAGCACATAGTTCAAGATATACAGGTCAGATGTGTTTCCCACGTGGCCTTTAAATGACCAAATGAGACATGCACGTGATCGTCCTTGACAGACTTTGACATAAGGAACTTGAAGTAAATAATACAGTTAACTAGTAAAGAAACCGATAATAGTTTATAATGGGGAAACTGCAGACCATCTTAGAAGAATTTACTTCAGTAAAATAAATCAATATGGTATAGGCTTGAACAGAATAGTGGAACGGGTTGGGAACCCGACCCGCGAAGGTCAAAGTGAAAAGCTGTAAAAGAATACACAGAATTAAATAACAAGGTTATTCAACTAAATAGTAGTTGACAATTTAAGCTTTATATGGATGGAAAAACAGCAATGGTGAAGTGCCTTCAAAATACAAGGACCAATATAGCTCAATTCAACACTTACATGTACTAACATGTACATTTAATTGTTTTGTTTTGTTAATTAAATAATCATAAGTATGGAAAAACTGTTAATTAAATAACAAAATTGTAGTTATACCCCCGCAAACGTAGTCGGTCGGTCGGTCGGTCCTTCGGTCGGTCTGTCCGCAAAATCTATTTCGTTGTACTGCTCCTTCAGTTTCTACCTGATTTACTTGATACTTGGCATAAATGTCAATCAGGAGTAGTAGATGTGCAAGACGCAAATTTCATGTCCCTGTGACCTTCACCTTGACCTCTGACCTTGAAATAGGATTTTTTTTGTTAAAATCTAATCTGTTGTACTCCTCCTTCAGTTTCAACCTGATTTACTTCATACTTGGCATTCATACTTAGCATAAGTGTTAATCAGGAGTAGTAGATGTGCAAAACGCAAATTTCATGTCCCTGTGACCTTCATCTTGACCTCTGACCTTGAAATAGGATTATTTTTTATTAAAATCTAATCTGTTGTACTCCTCCTTCAGTTTCAACCTGATTTACTTCATACTTGGCATAAATGTTAATCAGGAGTAGTAGATGTGCGACACGCAAATTTCATGTCCCTGTGACCTTCACCTTGACCTCTGACCTTGAAATAGGATTTTTTTTGTTAAAATCTAATCTGTTGTACTCCTCCTTCAGTTTCAACCTGATTTACTTCATACTTGGCATTCATACTTAGCATAAGTGTTAATCAGGAGTAGTAGATGTGCAAAACGCAAATTTCATGTCCCTGTGACCTTCATCTTGACCTCTGACCTTGAAATAGGATTATTTTTTATTAAAATCTAATCTGTTGTACTCCTCCTTCAGTTTCAACCTGATTTACTTCATACTTGGCATAAATGTTAATCAGGAGTAGTAGATGTGCGACACGCAAATTTCATGTCCCTGTGACCTTGACCTTGACCTCTGATCTTGAAATAGGAATTTTGTTTGTTAAAATCTAATCTGTTGTACTCCTCCTTCAGTTTCAACCTGATTTACTTGATACTTGGCATAAATGTTAATCAGGAGTAGTAGATGTGCAAGACGCAAATTTCATGTCCCTGTGACCTTCACATCTGACCTTGAAATAGGAATTTTTTTTGTTAAAATATAATTTGTTGTACTCCTCCTTCAGTTTCAACCTGATTTACTTGATACTTGGCATAAATGTTAATCAGGAGTAGTAGATGTGCGACACGCAAATTTCATGTCCCTGTGACCTTGACCTTGACCTCTGACCTTGAAATAGGAATTTTGTTTGTTAAAATCTAATCTGTTGTACTCCTCCTTCAGTTTCAACCTGATTTACTTGATACTTGGCATAAATGTTAATCAGGAGTAGTAGATGTGCAAGACGCAAATTTTATGTCCCTGTGACCTTGACATAGGAATTTTTTTCTTAAAATCTAATCTGGTGCGACATACTCCTCCTTCAATTTCAACCGGATTTACTTGAAACATGGCAAAATGGAGCCATTTTGTGTGGCATCAGCCTGTCTGTCGGTCTGGCGGTCGGTCCAGATAAAAGGAGCCGTTTTGTGTTTGATATCATCTTAGTATTTCTTTTTGATACTGATATTCAAATTGTCTGAGTCAAAGATAATACTGTGAGATATAATATGTGTCAGGGGTTGGGGCGGGGGTATTAATCACCTTTAGTGATAGTTCTAGTTTGTATTAGAATTGGAGGAAATGCCTTTATAAAATTAATATAATGTTATTATACTTAATAAGTTTTTTATATATATTAATGATGTTAAAGCAGCGTAAAAGTAATTTGGCCGAAAGATCCTTTCTGAAAAAAATGTCTGGCTGGAATGTCTACGCCAATAAGTCCTAGGCCGAAACGTCCGGGCCAAAACGTCCGGGCCAAAACGTCCGGGCCAAAACGTCCTGGCCGAAACGTCCGGGCCAAAACGTCCATTGGCCTAAACGTCCGTCCACCCTTAAAGTATCATCAGCTTACATGAAAACATGTGAGGGGAAAAATGCAACAATTGAAAATATATGATATTAAAACAGGATTGAAAGATTGGGGGAAAAGGAGATAAACTTGTTTTTAGCTGCAGAGCTGTGAATGATTGTCTGTATCAGGGAAAGAGTTAACCCTTTCCCACATAATATAGACGCTTTCTGAAACCCTTGCAGCAGACGACTCATAAAGAGCAATTTCTCCTTTTGCCACAATGTTTGCACCTTCTTTTTAATACTTATCTGTCATTCATTGAGATTTTTCTTGTTATTGCCAGTATATTTTCAAAGTCGTCTGCTGCAGATTTATTGTACGTGGGAAAGGGTTAGCTGTCATAAGAAAACTGTACATGATGAATTAGAGGTATGAATCACCAGTTATATATTTTAATTCATTTGACATCATTTTGTACTAGAACCTTGCTTATATAATCATTATTCATGCTTGTATCCTGCATACATGGTGCGAGGGGGACATTTGATATATTTCATTGCTGTCAAAAAAAGAATGGAGTGAATTAACTGTGGCTTCATTATAAATTGTGTATATACATATTTATTAAGATATTATTCATAAAGAGTAAGTGTATATATATATATATATATATATATGTATACCAAATGACTTAGAAATTGTCTGCAGAAAAATATTGAAAAACTCATATAAAAGTTAAGTATTAGAATAGAGTTGAAAATATTGTGCCAAAGGGTAAAATAGTTTATTTCTCCTTTTGTCACAATGTTTTCAAAAAGTTGTCTGCTGTCAAGAAGCATCAGAAAGCGTCTACATGTGGGTATGGCAGAGAGGATGGAAAAAGGGGATTATATACAGCTGGAAAATGGAAAGTTTAATGAAGAGATGGATGAAAATATTTTAGTAAAGAAGTATTGCTCGTTTTCTCACTTTCTCACAATGTTTTCAAAATATGTATGCTGCAGAGGCATTGGATGTAATATGTCTGTATCAGGTAAAGTGTTTTATGTGGCATTTCTAATTACTTTTCACTGTTCTGTACTTATAATTTAAAGTTTGCGAGGAAAATTGAATCATAACATTACAAATATAGGAATAATTAAATTACGACAATATGACAAAATTAATAACTTTTTTACAAAATTCTATCAGGTATATGAATTTGGAAAATATTGCAGAAATGGGTGTAAACTTAAATCAAGGCAGCTATTCAACATTATTGATTAAAGATTAAGATTTGTGGCAAATTTTAGTGAAAATGGATTCCGTGGATTCAGTGTGAATTTGGATATTAGTCAACAAAATGGAATAATGGAGAAATACTGAAGACAAATACATGTTAAACAGGAAAACATTGTTAAGATTTCTTAATGGAATTATTACTTGTTATGCTTGATGCTTAAATAGCGTTGAAAATGTATAAGAGGTTAAAAGACCGGATAAGGAAACCATCGAAAGAGAGCGAAGAAGGCACAGGTAAGATGGTTCCTAAACCTATGTTGTTGTTAGCCAACCTTTCATACATACACTAACCGTTTCCCTCATATAAACATTTTCTGACGCCTCTGTAGCAGACAGCTTTTTGAAAACACAGTGGCAAAAGAAGAAATTGCTCAAAACGAGTAATTTCTCCTTTTGTCACAATGTTTTCCACTTTTAGTCATAGGTTATCCATTTAATTATAGAGATTTTCTATTTTTTGACAAAATATGTTAAAAGTCGTCTGCTGCAGAATTGTCGTATGAGGGAAAGGGTTAAAACTGCAGCAGACAAAGTTGAAAACATTTAGGCAAACAATATATAAAACTCTCTTATAACTTAATGTGTAATAGTTAAATAAAGTTGAAACATTGTGGCACAAGGAGACATGAGTTCTTAACCCTTTCCCTCATATAGACGCTTTCTGACGCCTCTGCAGCAGACAGCTTTTTGAAAACATTGTGACAAAAGAAGAAATGGCTCAAAATGAGCAATTTCTTCTTTTGTCACAATGTTTTCCACTTTTAGTCATAGGTTGTCCATTCAGTTATAGAGATTTTCTATTTTTTGACAAAATATGTTAAAAGTCGTCTGCTGCAGAATTGTTGTATGAGGGAAAGGGTTAATGTTTACAAATGTGTCAAAATGTGTCTGTGAGTAGGAATGTTTAACCTTGACTGTCATATAGATGACATGTAACATCCGTCCAACAGGATTAAGGAAAACACTAGTGAAAAAAGGAATGTTACTTCTGACAATTTTTATTCCATCAATGTTATAATTATTTTGTATTTTCCGTTGTAGAAATTTCATTCTTAGATGTTTTCGAAATGGAAATTTCTCTAACTTGTTTGGGTTTTTATTTTCATCTCATAACAAATGATTAACCCTTTATACGACAATTCTGCAGCAGACGACTTTGAACGTATTTTGTCAAAACATAGAAAATCTCAATAATTGAATGGATAACCTATGACAAAAAGTGGCAAACATTGTGGCAAAAGGAGAAATTGCACGTTTTGTGTAATTTCTTCTTTTGTCACTATGTTTTCAAAAAGCTGTCTGCTGCAGAGGTGTCAGAAAGTGTCTATATGAGGGAAAGGGTTAACAAATCTTTTCGTTTAAAATGATAATATTCCCACTTAGGATATATCTGGAGTCATTGTATTTTTGAGAGAGGATGGAACAAGACAAAGTGAAAAAGATATAAATTTACAAAAATTTGTCGACTTCTATTATGTAGATATTGCAGTATTTTATAGAGGGAGATAACTGCTGTCTTTCTACATTTTGTATTTCTGATGCAGTTGCAGCAAATAAATATCAAACTGGAGAAGACTTAAAGACCATCATTTCAAGAACATTATTTGTATGGTGCTTTACTCATCTTTAAACAATTTTTCATGTAATATAATTTCTTGGGTAAGTTTCAAGTACTATATATACTAGTCCATTTATGCTCTTTTATGCAAAGGGGGCAGCACGAATTTTTAGTCATATATAGTGTAAATATTTACACTATATATGACTAAAGATTCGTGCTGGCCCCCTTTTTTTTTTATAGCTATATGGAAATCTTTAAATATCTTCTCTTACAAGAGTACGTGGCTGATTTTCAAAAAAAATTGTAGACCTGTTCCTTCTATAAATTTCCTTCAAGTCATTTTAATTGGATAAATTAATACGAGGCCGCCAAATAGCAGTTTTTTTTGTTGCTTTATATGGTTCAGTGAAAACTTTAAAAATCTTCTCATCTGAAATGATGTGACCTTATGAAGGAGGAGCGTCACTGGCCCTCATGAGCCTCTTGTTTCTTTTCCCTCTATGTTTTCAAATTACATCTGATGCACAGAAGTAGGTAAAAAAAAAGTTGTCTATACAAGGTAGACTTAATCTTTCCCTCTTGCAGATGCATTTTGATGCATTTGCTGCAGACTACTTTTGAAAACAAAAGAAGTCCTCCTGTCTCAATGTTTTTAAATGTCTCAAACTGTCTCAATGCACTTAACTGTTTAATGATTTAAACTGTCACAATGTTTTTATAAGTTTCATTTATTGAGATTTGCAATAGTTTTGCCTATCTATTTTTAACCCTTTCTCTGCAGCAGACGACTTTGAACATATTTTGTCAACAAATAGAAAATCTCTGTATTTGAATGGATAACCTATGACTAAAAGTCTAAAACATTGTGACAAAAGGAGAAATTGCTCGTTTTGAGCAATTCTTCTTTTGTCACTTTGTTTTCAAAGAGCCGTCTGCTGCAGAGGAGTCAGAAAGCGTCTATATTAGGAAGGGTTAAAGACATCTGCTGATGCTTTGTTGTTTATTGGAAAGTGTTAACACTTTAAATCACTTTAAACAGTATATTTAACCCTTTACTGCATGTAGACGCTTTCTGACGCCACTGCAGTGGATGACTATTGAAAACAATGAGACAAAAGAAGAAATTGCTTTATATGAGCAATTTATAATTTTGCCACAATGTTTTTTAACAATATTCAATAATTATTCTTTTGTATTTAGAAACTTTTTATATGTGGGAAAGGGTTAATATGAGAAATGTCTAGCCATAGCTTCTCAGATTTGTTGTATGTGGGCAAGGGTTAATATGAGAAATGTCTAGCCATAACTTCACAGATTTGTTGTATGTGGGAAAGAGTTAATGTGAGAAATGTCTAGCCATAGCTTCACATATTTGTTGTATGTGGAAAAGGGTTAATATGAGAAATATCTAGCCATAGCTTCACATATTTGTTGTATGTGGGAAAGGGTTAATATGAGAAATATCTAGCCATAGCTTCACATATTTGTTGTATGTGGGAAAGGGTTAATATGAGATATGTCTAGCCATAGCTTCTCAGATTTGTTGTATGTGGGAAAGGGTTAATATGAGAAATGTCTAGCCATAGCTTCACAGATTTTTTTTGTATGTGGGAAAGGGTTTATATGAGAAATGTCTAGCCATAGCTTCTCAGATTTGTTGTATGTGGGAAAAAGTTAATATGAGAAATGTCTAGCCATAGCTTCACAGATTTGTTGTATGTGGGAAAGGGTTAATAAATATTTAGCCATAGCTTCACAGATTTGTTGTATGTGGGAAAGGGTTAATAAATATCTAGCCATAGCTTCACAGATTTGTTGTATGTGGGAAAGGATTAATATGAGAAATGTCTAGCCATAGCTTCTCAGATTTGTTTTATGTGGGCAAGGGTTTATATGAGAAATGTCTAGCCATAGCTTCTCAGATTTGTTGTATATGGGAAAGAGTTAATATGAGAAATGTCTAGCCATAGCTTCACAGATTTGTTGTATGTGGGAAAGGGTTAATACATATCTAGCCATAGCTTCACAGATTTGTTGTATGTGGGGAAGGGTTAATATGAGAAATGTCTAGCCATAGCTTCACAGATTTTTTTGTATGTGGGAAAGGGTTAATATGAGAAATGTCTAGCCATAGCTTCTCAGATTTGTTGTATGTGGGAAATAGTTAATATGAGAAATTTCTAGCCATAGCTTTACGGATGTTAAGTTTCATGTAGAAATTGTATGATATTGTGTCCTTAATCATGATTTCTCGGAAACTTTTGTGGGAAAAACAGAAATGACTTATATGGATCGTTAGCTCTATGTGTCTGTGCGTGTGTCCATAAACAATTGCTTGTGAACGTGATACAGTCTTCAGTTTTGATTTTATCTCAATCAAACTTATACACTAGTTAGATATCCATGAGAGCTCGGTTCCTTTCCCTAAACCAGCCAGATCCGCCCATGCAAGACTGGATTATGGCCCTTTAAATTGCCAAAATTGCTATAATACAGCTTGTGTACACAATAGAAGCTCCATTTACTATCTGATCTTCACCAAACTTAGAGAGTAGTTAAATATTGATGAGAGCTCGGTTCCGTTCGAAAACCAGCCAGGTGTGCTCTTGCATGACAGGATTATGGCCCTTGAAATTGTAAAAATTGCTATAATACAGCTTGTGAACACAATAGAAGCTCCATTTACTATCTGATTTTCACCAAACTTAGATAGTAGTTAAATATTGATGAGAGCTCAGTTCCTTTCGAAAACCAGCCAGGTGTGCTCTTGCATGACAGGATTATGGCCCTTGAAATTGTAAAAATTTCTATAATACAGCTTGTGAACACAATAGAAGCTCCATTTACTATCTGATCTTCACCAAACTTAGATAGTAGTTAAATATTGATGAGAGCTCGGTTTCTTTCAAAAACCAGCCAGGTGTGCTTTTGCATGACAGGATTATGGCCCTTGAAATTGTAAATATTGCTATAATACAGCTTGTAAACACAATGGAGGCTCCATTTACTATCTGATCTTCACCAAACTTAGATAGTAGTTAAATATTAATGAGAGCTCGGTTTCTTTCGAAAACCAGCCAGATGTGCTCTTGCATGACAGGATTATGGCCCTTGAAATTGTAAAAATTGCTATAATACAGCTTGTGAAAACAATAGAGGCTCCATTTACTATCTGATCTTCACCAAACTTAGATACATGTAGTAGTTAAATCTTGATGAAAGCTCGGTTCCTTTCGAAAACCAGCCAGGTGCGCTCTTGCATGACAGGATTATGGCCCTTGAAATTGTAAAAATTGCTATAATACAGCTTGTGAACACAATAGAGGCTCCATTTATTATCTGATCCTCACCAAACTTAGATAGTAGTTAAATATTGATGAGAGCTCGGTTCCTTTCGAAAACCAGCCAGGTGTGCATTTGCATGACAGGATTATGGCCCTTGAAATTGTAAAAATTGCTATAATACAGCTTGTAAACACAATTGAGGATCCATTCACTATCTGATCTTCACCAAACATACATGCTCTGGATTGAAACCATCCCAGTAGAGCATAGGCCGTCATGGGCCTGTTTTTTTTTAAAATATTGAGAAAAAAGGGGAAATTGCTCAAAACGAGCAATTTCTCCTTTTGCCACAATATTTTTAACTTTTTTCAGTATTTATTCCTTCATTTACAAAGATTTTCCATGTTAATCCAAAGATATTTTCAAATGTCATAGCATTTTGTTTGCATCTACATTTTTTCATGTGCTATTTTCCCATGATGACAAAAGAAATAGTTAAAAAAACAAGACCTTCACTAAATGAGAAGGTCATGTTGAAATATCATACAGATAAACTTATAAAATCCCCTTATGATAAACTGCATGTAAAACCATGGCGTTATCTAGCTGTAATATGAAAATGCAGTGTTTAAAGTTGCTTGAAATTATTGGTAAAGTTATCATTTTTAGAAAAAGTTAACTCTTTTCTCGTGCATCTGCATTTGGGAAAGGCTTAAAATATATTTCATATCAGGCTAATGGTCTGTTTTTAACCCTTTCCCTCATACGATGATTCTTCAGCAGACGACTTTGAACATATGTTGTCAAAAAATAGAAAATCTCTATAATTGAATGGATAACCTATGACTAAAAGTGGAAAATATTGTGGCAAAAGGAGAAATTGCTCGTTTTGAGCAATTTCTTCTTTTGTCACTATTTCTTTAAAAAGCTTTCTGCTGCAGAGGTGTCAAAAAGCATCTTTATGAGGTAAAGGGTTAATTGATCAGACAGATATGAAACAGGAAGAAAATGATTATAAATAACCCATACAAGGATTGTAACAAACTATTGAAAGCAGGATATTATTTGTGTTCATATTTACTGAAAGTTTATGTCAATATAGCATAGATATATCACTCTAACAAACCAACAGTATAGAGTAAGAGATTACTTTTCTTTTTAGCTCGACTTTTCAAAGAAAAGGCTAGCCATACTACTCGCCTCGGCGTCGGCGTCGGCGTCAGCATTGGTTAAGGTTTTTGTACCAATACCCTTTTTTGTCAAAACCATTACAGATTTTGCTTTGAAACTTACAACACTTATTCACCATTATTACCTCCATCAACAAACAATAGTACATAACTCTGTCAAGGTTTTTGTAAGAATTATGGCCCTTTTTTTTACTTAGACTTTTGGTTAAGTTTTTTGTACCAGTTCACTTTTTTCAAAACCATTTTCAGATATGGCTTCGAAACTTACAACAGTTGTTCACCATCATTTCTTCTATCAACAGACAGGAGTACATAACTCTGTCAAGTTTTTTGTGTAAGAATTATGGCTCTTTTTTTTACTTAGAATTTTGGTTAAGTTTTTTGCACCAATTTACTTTTTTTCAAAACCATTACAGATATTGCTTTGAAACTTACAACACTTGTTCACCATCATTACCTCCAGCAACAGACAAGATTACATAACTCTGTCAAGGTTTTTGTAAGAATTATGGCCATTTTTCGCCTTAGAATTTTGGTTCAGTTTTTTGTACCACCTCACTTTTTTTCAAAACCATTAGTGATTTAGCTTATAAACTTATAATACTTATTTATCATCATAACCTCCATCAACAGACAAGGGTACATAACTTTTGTTTAAGAATTATGGCCCTTTTTCGATTTATAATTTTGGTTAAGTTATTCATACCAGACCAAATTTTTTCAAAACAATAGCTTAAACACTTACAAAAATCTTTTTACCATATAAAGTACTTTGCTTATAAATAATATGATAAAGTACTTGGTTATGTTTTCTCTATCACCCAAAAAAGATTGGTTTTATTAGCAAGCACAAAAAAGTCAAGCGTACTGGCTCCGACAGCTCTTGTTGGTTATAGATGTAATGGTTAATTAAATCATTTGCTCACCTAATGATTATGTTTTTAGCTCACCTAAGCATGAAGTGCGAGTTGAGCTTTTGTGATCACTCACTGTCCGTCATCATCGTTGTCATCAACGTCGTTGTCCTGCGTCGTTTGTCTGTTAACAATTACCTACAAATGACTTCCCCTACTAAACCAATAACTTCACGGGGATGTTTCTTAGGTCCTATTTTAAAGTCGTCAAAGAATTTAATTCCAAGTAGAGCTTTGGTTGCTGCGGCATCAGAAAAGGGGGAAATTGCCAAAACTTTAAAAATCTTTTCATCCAAAAGTACTTGCTTGATTTGAAAATAATTGTGCACAAATGTTCCTAGGGGCACCTTCTACCAAGATTGTTCAAATTGTTTCGATCCATTGAAGAACATGGCCGCTAGGAGGCGGAGCTTGTTTTCCTTATATGTGCATTGTAAAATATTTAACAATCTTCTTGTCAAAAAGTACTGGCCAGATTTAAAGATAATTTGGCACAAATGTTTCTTGGGGAACCTTCTACCAAGATTGTTCAAATTAATCTGATCGATTGAAAAAACATGGCCGCTAGGAGGCGGAGCTTGTTTTCCTTATATGTGCATTGTAAAATCTTTAAAAATCTTCTTGTCCAAAAGTACTGGCCCTATTTAAAGATAATTTGGCACAAATGTTCCTTGTGGGACCCTCTACCAAGATTGTTAAAAATAAGTTGGCACAAATCTGCCAAGGTTATTCAAATAAATCTGATCCGTTGAAAAACATGGCCACCAGGGGGGTTACTTGTTTTCTTTATATGTATAGAGTGAAAACTATTGAAGTTCTAATAAATCAGGTGAGCGATATATGGCCATCATGGCCCTCTTGTTTACTGACTGCCATCAAATTTTATTAAGGCTTTTTCTCTTAACTCATTTTATCTTATTGACAATAACTTTGAAAATTAATTGATGGTGTCCTGGAAAATAGGTGGACACTGTCTCACTACATTTGAATTAACACCAACTCCAAAAACATTCACCAAACAACCATGTAACTACATGCATTTGTATGCGGTCAATTTACTAAGACTTCACAATTAAAAAATAGGAGACAGAATCCTTTCATAATCTGGTCTTATTTATTTTTAAGGTAACAATTGTGTTGTTAAGTTTTGTTTCCAAGGAGATTCAATGATACATTTTTAGATCACCTGAGCCGAAGACTCAAGGTGATCTATTCTGATCACTCTCTGTCTGTTGTCCGTCGCCTGTCGTCCGTCGTTAACTTTTAGCTCTAAACATCATCTCCTTACATCATCTTTTACTATTTTGTTAACAGTGTCCACTCCTTGCAGTTTCATTTGCACTCCTGATCAAATTAAATTTTCTCAGATATTTGCAGTTAAATATTTGCTACTATTTGCTATCACTCAGGTGATCGATTTAGGGCCATCTTGGCCCTCTTGTTAACCCTTTCCCTCATATAGACGCTTTCTGACGCCTCTGCAGCAGACGGCTTTTTGAATACATAGTGACAAAAGAAGAAATTGCACAAAACGTGCAATTTCTCCTTTTGACACAATGTTTTCCAATATTAGTCATAGGTTATCCATTCAATTATGGAGATTTTCTATTTTTTGACAAAATATGTTCAAAGTCGTCTGCTGCAGAATTGTCGTATGAGAGAAAGGGTTAAAGATGTACTTTGAAATCCTTGACCTGATATAACCCTTGTATGATAGATTGAATATATTAGTCTGCAGCATGTTGAACATTTAAAGTAAAAGTCAGTTCACATACACATATATATTTAATCCTTTCCCACATACAGGGTCAGTTCACATACACATATATATTTAACCCTTTCCCACATACAGGGTCAGTTCACATACACATATATATTTAACCCTTTCCTACATACAGGGTCAGTTCACATACACATATATATTTAACCCTTTCCTACATACAGGGTCAGTTCACATACACATATATAGTTAACCCTTTCCTACATACAGGGTCAGTTCACATACACACATATATTTAACCTTTTCCTACATACAGGGTCAGTTCACATACACATATATATTTAACCCTTTCCCACATACAGACTCTTTCTGACTCTTATGTTTAAACAAAAGGAGAAATTGCTCATCATATTTTAAACTCTATATATTCAATTATTATATTGTTATGTATAGAGTTTTCATATTTTCGCCAAGAAGTTTTCAAAGTTGTCTGCTGTAGATTTGTTGTAAGTGGTAAAGGGATATAGTTCTTATTGTCCTGTCAGTCATGTGTCTGCCACACATACTTGGAGAATATGCAACTTTTAACCCTTTCCCACATACAACAAATTTGTTTTCAAAATTGTTGCTGCAGATTTGTTGTATGTGGGAAAGGGTGAAGTTGTAGAAGCATCTATCTATGGTTATAACCAAAATTCAACTTTACATGAATGACCATTTTGTTTGATGGGTCATACTTACCAGGTCATGCATGATATTTTCTGTGTTCGTTATTATTTGATGGATATTATGTCAGATCTGTCAGTTTGACAGCTTTAACCCTTTCCCTCATATAGACGCTTTCTGACGCCTCTGCAGCAGACAGCTTTTTGAAAAAATAGTGAGAAAAGAAGAAATTGCTCAAAACGAGCATTTTCTCCTTTAGCCAAAATGTTTTCCACTTTTAGTCATAGGTTATCTATTCAATTATAGAGATATTCTATGTTTTGACAAAACATGTTCAAAGTCGTCTGCTGCAGATTTGTTGTATGAGGGGAACCCTTTCCCACATACAACAAATCTCTAGCAGACAACTTTGAAAACATGAAGACAAAAACATGAATAATCTCCATAAATTAGTTTTTTTCATTAGATAGAGCTGAAAACATTGTGGAACAAGTAGAAATTCCTCATTAGACCAATTTCTCCTTTTGCCATAATGTTTTCAAAAAGTCTTCTGCTGCAGAAGGGTCAGACAGCTTCTGTATTTGGGAAAGGGTTCATCACTATTTACCACAAATAGCTAGAATTCCTGCATGATTTGCTTAGAAAAATAGAATTCTGGTAGTCAAATATCCCTTTCAACACACCTTGTTCTGTTAAACAGTGATTTTCTAACATTTTGACTAAAAGAGGAAAACATAATGGCAAAAGGAGAAATTGCTCGTTTTGAGCAATTTCTTCTTTTGTCACAATGTTTTCAAAAAGCTGTCTGCTGCAAAGGTGTCAGAAAGTGTCTGTATGAGGGAAAGGGCTAAACAGTGATTTTCTAAAATTTTGGTATGAAAAAATATGCTTTAATTAACATTCAAATTATCTGTAACTGAAAAAAAAAAGATTTTTATTAATCAATTGCTGCTACATATAGGACATTAACTCTTTCCCTCATACAACAGTTCTGCAGCAGACGACTAAGCTTGAACGTATTTTGTAAAAACATAGAAAATCTCCATAATTGAATGGATAACCTTTTTTGAAAACATAGTGACAAAAGAAGAAATTGCACAAAACGTGCAATTTCTCCTTTTGCCACAATGTTTTCCACTTTTTGTCATAGGTTATCCATTAAATTATGGAGATTTTCTATGTTTTGACAAAATACGTTCAAAGTCGTCTGCTGCAGAATTGTCATATGAGGGAAAGAGTTAAGTAAATATGAATAGATATTTTCCAAATATTCTGCTTGATGTTTTCAAAGTCCTCTGCTGATTATTCTTTGTATGTGGGAAAGGGTAAAACTGACATGCATTAGATGACAAATTGTTTTTACCCTTTCTCTCATATAGACACTTTCTGACGCCTCTGCAGCAGACAGCTTTTTGAAAACATTGTGACAAAATAAGAAATTGCACAAAACGTGCAATATCTCCTTTTGACACAATGTTTTCCACTTCTAGTCATATTCAATTATAGAGATTTTCTAAATATTTTAAAAGTCGTCTGCTGCAGAATTGTCGTATGAGGGAAAGGGTTAACTATGTTTGAATAAATATGCTTTATCCCTTTGCCACAAGAAAATAATCTGTAGCAAACAAAGTTGACAACATCTACCTTAATTGATATTCGAAAGGGGATCATCATTGAAGAATATATATAGTAGAAAACATTGTGACAATAGGCAAAATTGTCATCATTGAAGAATATATAATAGAAAACATTGTAACAATAGGAAAAATTGTTATCACTGAAGAATATATAGTAGAAAACATTGAGACAATAGGAGAAAGTGTCATCATTGAAGAATATCTAGGAAAAAACATTGAGGCAAAAGGAGAAATTGTTGACATTTTCAAAAGTCATCTGCTGTAGATGTTTCAAAATACATCTGAAAGTTTTAAACTGTTTCTGGACTAATCAATTTGTTTAGAAAGGTTTTTCGTGACATTTGAATGACATTTTACATCCCTAAGGGTGATCTACTAATCACCTTAAGAAATCCTCAAACTCCAAAATAGTGATATAACTGAAAAAATATTTCACCAACAAATATCTTTTCTGAAAATCTACATTATAATTGATTTAATGCGGAAATTAAATACAAAGTTGATTACTAGATTTCAAAACATTTAAAGTCTTTCACACCTGCAGTTGCATTTACAGCAGATGACTTTTTGAAAACCTTTTTTCAAAAGGAGAAACTGCACATAATTACATTTTTGTAATTTTTTTTTTCTTTTTCCACAATTATGTTTTCAGCTCATATAAGTAATAACGATTTTGTCTACAGAGATTTTAGCATATATATATATTCATTTTCAAAGTCTTTGGTTGCAGATTTGTTTTATGTGGGAAAGGGTTAAGGAGATAATAATGTTAATGTTTTACCTGACATGCTTCATAAACCGGTGAGGAAGTCTCTTCTATTTGTCTTCAACCCTTTCCTTCATACAGACGCTTTCTGACTCCTCTGCAGCAGACAGCTTTTTGAAAACATTGTGACAAAAGAAGAAATTGCTCAAAATTGCCACAATGTTTTCTACTTTAAGTCATAGGTTATCCATTCAATTATAGAGTTTTTCCATTTTTTGACAAAATATGTTCAAATTCGTCTGCTGTAAAATTGTTGTATGAGGAAAAGGGTTAATTAACCCTTTCCCTTATGCAGGTGTATTTTAAAGTGTTTGCCATAAAAAACTATTTAGCAATAAGGAAAATTGCTATAAATGAGCACTTTCTCCTTTTTCCATTCATCATGATTTCTACTTTTCACACAACGTTTTAATAGTTATGTGCTGCAAAGGCATCCAAAGTTGTCTATATCTCAGAAAAATCTTCAGCCCTGGAATTATCTTATTGCTCAAGGTATTTGTAAAGTTTCAATGTTATGACCCTTCCCCTGATATATATGAAATTAGGCTTCAATATACAGCAGACAACTTTTAAAAGATTGTGGGAAAAGGAGATATCGCTCATTTTTCCACAATATATTCAATACAGTTTCCGAAATAAACTTTTTCTTCAGATGTTGCATTATATTCCTTAGTTAAATTGTTTTCAAAGCAGAAGTCTCTAAGAAATATGGAGTAAACATTTAATAGAAAGATAAAAATATATCCAATTGAAATACATTGCACATTCAGTTAAAAAAAAAATCAAATTTAACTTCCTGATACATTCAGTTGAATATAGAACAACTTGAACTTTTACATGATCTATTCTGTTTCAAGACACTAAAGTCTTACAGATTAAAAACATCCGGAGAAAAGAAAGGAAAATCTTAACCCCCTTCCCACATGCAAACACATTGGGCCCATAAACTAGATTCCCCAGTATTTCTTAGTGTTTTTGTAATTTGTTGTTGGTGAGAAAGGGTAAATAAATGATTGTTATATGCTAAAATATATTAAGAAAAAAGATGCTTGAATAGATGCATCAAAAGTGGTTTGTACACGGGTAAGGTAATTAACAGTTTGACCTTAGTCTCAGGTACAAGCTTGTCACAGTTTTATAGTGCAGTTCTAATCGACTTTCAATTTGTCTGAGGAAGAAATTTCTATCATAGTGAAAATAGGAAGTAAAATCTCAATGAAGATAAAATATGGCTTATCCTTGAACAATTTTTTTCCTTTTCCAAAAATATTTTTTTAAGTTATCTTTTGCAGTAGACCACTAACAGTGGGCTTCAGGAAAGGATTAAACAAAAGTTGAATTATCTAATATCATAACACTCTTCTGCAATGAATGGTTTTGAATGTTTGAGGTGTCAATTACTCTTTTTAGCTCACCAGAGCATGAAGTGCTCATTTACATGAGTTGTTTTTGATCATGTGCCTGTCTGTCTGTCTGTCTGTCATCAGCAATTACCTTGACAAGAGTTGCTGCAAGATGTAGCTGTTTGATTCGAAAAACACGAAACCCGCTTTTAAATATAAGATATAAATATATGATAACGATAGTTTTTAAGTTAAATACGTAAAACGAAAACAAAAATACCTTTATCCAACGTGTTGACCTCGATCTACCAAAATTATTATTATTATTATCGCAAAATTTAGCACAATAACTTCGCATTTATGAAAATATTCCCATTTTCCTGTTATTAAAACCCAGGTGGTTCCCAGTGATGATACATAGACTCCGCTCTGGTATACTGCTTGTGTTCAGTTGTGTGACTTCGGGTCGAAGTCAAGAGAAAAGATAGAGAAATGTAACTGGAACAGGAATAAATATAACTTCTACAGCCTTGCTGTGGAAGCCTGCTTTTATAGCGACGTTGGTAGAGTGGTTGACCTTTTTCGTAAAGTCAAGAAACGATCATTGCGTTTAGTGCCTGGATGGGTGACCTGCGATGGCTTAACGCTGGTACATGTTACACTATGGTTTTAATTTACATTTTAATTATAAAAAAAATACTCGCATATAAATATACTGGTTCACTAATCTAATCTTCTATTACAAACTCGAACGAGAACCAGTCTAGTAACGAACTGCTACGGAAATATCCGAGAGCTGATTGAAAAATACAGCGCATGCGCAAGCCCATTGCACCAGTGACAGTCTTTTCACAACCAATATATCCACTGGTGCTGAGGCACCCGCACAATAACACTGTACAGGCAACTTTTTGCATCCGATCCTTATGAAACTTTTTCGGTCTTGATGATTTTTGGGACCGTTGTCGACAGACATCCGTTTCAGAGTCAACAAACTACACAATTAATAAACAGATGTTTGGAGTAACTACGTTCCTTATAACACAGGCAGATACGCCAAAACAAATAGTTCTATTAAGCAAAGTAATTTTCACGCCAACAGTTTGCCCATAGGTTTTTGAATTGACTATGTCAACAATATTCAGACCAGATTCCATTATAACCACTTCCAAGTTTGCAATGCTCGTGCGAGGGGTGGGATTGATAATCACACAAGGGAAGTAGCCAGCATGTTATTGTAGATTTAAGTGTGAAAATCTGCAGGATGTAACATAATTACATAACATGGACTTTTAATTGATGGTCATTAAAGATAGAAAAAGACAATTTACATAGTTTTTGTTGAAATTATTAATAAACGGGAGGACTATTATGGTCCGATTTCGCTCACCTGTGTTACAGAACTTAGATAGTTGTCAATGTACATATGAGGAAATCAAACCCCTGCTACAAAGCAGTATAATGGCTCAAATTGTCATTTTTCTACTTTTAATAATCTTTAAGATACAATTATGATAAATGACCCTCTAATGCCTGTAACACTCAACCTGAAGGTGTTAATCACCTAGCAAGATCTGTGTAGTAAATGGTCATTAACATCTGATCTTAAACAATGCACCTTTTTCTGATGACTTATGCACTGAGGTTTTTGCAGCGAAATTTTCTTCTTAGCCATTTTTAGCCAACAAAGTTTTCATTTGATTTTTTCCAATTACCTCTTGTGCATACACATGCAACCCCCTGTCTGACCTTTATTTACTAATACCAACACAACCGTCCAATTGGTACTTTAAGTGCTTTGATTAGTTCTAATATTATTCATCCCAGGTCAGAAACTAGGTCATTAAGCCAAAATAAGGTAGATTTTGTTAACCATTTTTATGCCGCATTTTTAATCTTTGTCTGATTGTTGATCTTGATGATAACATGGCTAAGTTCGAGTAGAGTCAGATTGAGTCAAAAAGAAGGTCACTAGGCAAAATTTAAGAAATATCTTGTTGTCTCTCTATTGGTCTGGAAGCAGCATGTTTCATTTGTGTATCAAATTACAAAATCAAGTATTATATACATGAACACCTTATACAGAGCCATGGTATTTAGGTGAGCCTTACAGGGCCACCATCATGGCTCTCTTTTCTCCTTATTGGTGAGTCTTACAGGGCCACAATGGCTCTCTTTTTTACTTATTGGTGAGTCTTACAGGCCCACCACCATGGCTCTCTTTTTTCGTTATTGGTGAGCCTTACAGGGCCACCATAGCTCTCTTCTTTCCTTATCGTTGAGCCTTACAGGGCCACCATGGCTCTCCTCTTTCTTTATTGGTGAGCCTTACAGCTACCATGGCTCTCTTCTTTCCTTATCGGTGAGCCTTACAGGGCAACCTCCATGGCTCTCTTCTTTCCTTATCGTTGAGCCCTACATGGCCAAGTTGGCTCTCTTCTTTCCTTATCGGTGAGCCTTACAGGGCCACCACCATGGTTCTCCTCCTATCTTATTGGTGAGCCTAAGGCCACCATGGCTTTCTTCTTTCCTTATTGGTTTGACTTACAGGGCCACCATGGCTCTCTTCTTATTGTTGAGCCTTACAAGGCCACCATCATGGCTCTCTTCTTTCTTTATTGGCGAGCCTTACAGAGACACCATGGATCTCTTTTTTCCTTATCAGTGAGCCTTACAGGGCCACCATGGCTTTCTTCTTTCCTTATCGGTGAGCCAAACCGGGCTACCACCATGGCTCTCTTCTTTCTTTATCGTTGAGCCTTACAGGGCCACCATGGCTCTCCTCTTTCTTTATTGGTGAGCCTTACAGCTACCATGGCTCTCTTCTTTCCTTATCGGTGAGCCTTACAGGGCAACCACCATGGCTCTCTTCTTTCCTTATCGGTGAGCCCTACAGGGCCAAGTTGGCTCTCTTCTTTCCTTATCGGTGAGCCTTACAGGGCCACCACCATGGTTCTCCTCCTATCTTATTGGTGAGCCTAAGGCCACTATGGCTTTCTTCTTTCCTTATTGGTTTGACTTACAGGGCCACCATGGCTCTCTTCTTATTGTTGAGCCTTACAGGGCCACCATGGCTCTCCTCTTTCTTTATTGGTGAGCCTTACAGCCACCATGGCTCTCTTCTTTCCTTATCAGTGAGCCTTACATGGCCACCACCATGGCTCTCTTCTTTCCTATCGGTGAGACTTACAGGGCCACCATGGCTCTCTTCTTTCCTTATTGGTGAGCCTTACAAGGATACCTGCATGGCTCTCTTCTTTCCTTATCAGTGAGCCTTACAGGGCTACCACCATGGCTCTCTTCTTTCCTTATTGGTGAGCCTTACAGGGCAACCACCATGGCTTTCTTCTTTCCTTATCGGTGAGCCTTACCAGGCTACCATCATGGCTCTCTTCTTTCCTTATTGGTGAGCCTTACATCCACCATGGCTCTCTTCTTTCCTTATCAGTGAGCCTTATAGGGCTACCACCATGGCTCTCTTTTTCCTTATTGTTGAGCCCTACAGAGCCACCATGGCTCTCTTCTTTCCTTATCAGTGACTTTTAAGGGCTACCACCATGGCTATCTTATTTCCTTATCAGTGAGCCTTACAGGGCCACTATGGTTCTCTTTTTCCTTATTGTTGAGGCCTACAGAGCCACCATGGCTCTCTTCTTTCCTTATCAGTGACTTTACAGGGCTATCACAATGGCTCTCTTCTTTCTTTATAGGTGAGCCTTACATGACCACCATGGCTCTCTTCTTTCCTTATCAGTGACTTTACAGGGCCACCACAATGGCTCTCTTCTTTCCTTATCAGTGAGCCTTACAGGGCCACTATGGTTCTCTTCTCTCCTTATAGGTGAGCCTTACAGGACTACCACCATAGCTCTCTTCTTTCTTTATTGGTGAGCCTTACATCCACCATGGCTCTCTTCTTTCCTTATCAGTGAGCCTTATAGGGCTACCACCAATGCTCTCTTTTTCCTTATCAGTGAGCCCTACAGGACCACCACCATGACTCTCTTATTTCCTTATTATTGAGCCCTACAGAGCCACCATGGATCTCTTCTTTTCTTATCAGTGACTTTACAGGGCTACCACAATGGCTCTCTTCTTTCTTTATAGGTGAGCCTTACATGACCACCATGGCTCTCTTCTTTCCTTATCAGTGACTTTACAGGGCTACCACAATGGCTCTCTTCTTTCCTTACCAGTGAGCGTTACAGGGCCACTATGGTTCTCTTCTCTCCTTATACTGAGCCTTACAGGGCTACCACCATGGCTCTCTTCTTTCCTTATCGGTGAGCCTTACATGGCTCTCTTCTTTCCTTATCAGCGAGCCTTACATGGCTCTCTTCTTTCTTTATCAGTGAGCCTTACATTGCTCTCTTCTTTCCTTATCAGTGAGCCTTACATTGCTCTCTTCTTTCCTTATTGGTGACTTTACAGGGCCACCACTATGGCTCTCTTCTTTCCTTATTGGTGACTTTACAGGGCCACCACTATGGCTCTCTTCTTTCCTTATTGGTGACTTTACAGGGCCACCACTATGGCTCTCTTCTTTCCTTATTGGTGACTTTACAGGGCCACCACCATGGCCCTCTTCTTTCCTTATCAGTGAGCCTTACATGGCTCTCTTCTTTCCTTATCAGTGAGCCTTACAGGGCCACCACCATGGTTCTCTTCTTTCCTTATCAGTGAGCCTTACAAGGCAACCAGCATGGCTCTCTTCTTTCTTTATCGGTGAGCCTTACATGGCCACCACCATGGCTCTCTTCTTTCCTTATCAGTGAGCCTTACAAGGCAACCAGCATGGCTCTCTTCTTTCCTTATCAGTGAGCCTTACAGGGCCACCACCATGGCTCTCTTCTTTCCTTATCAGCGAGCCTTACATGGCTCTCTTCTTTCCTTATCAGTGAGCCTTACATGTCTCTCTTCTTTCCTTATCAGTGAGCCTTACATGTCTCTCTTCTTTCCTTATCAGTGAGCCTTACATGGCTCTCTTCTTACCTTATCAGTGAGCCTTACATGTCTCTCTTCTTTCCTTATCAGTGAGCCTTACATGGCTCTCTTCTTTCCTTATCAGTGAGCCTTACAGGGCCACCACCATGGCTCTCTTCTGTCCTTATTGGTGAGCCTTACAGGGCCACCATGGCTCTCTTCTGTCCTTATCAGTGAGCCTTTCAGGGCCACCATGGCTCTCTTCTTTCCTTATCAGTGAGCCTTACTGGGCCACCATGTCTCTCTTCTTTCCTTATTGCTTGTTATTTATTGGTTTAAATCTTTCCCTTTCCCACACAATTTGAGGCATCTGAACCAGTAGACTTCTGCCACAATGTTTTCAAATATTGACCTTGATGCTTTCAATGTTGTCTTCTGCAGTTTTGTTATATGTTGGAAAAGGTAAGCCTCTTGTGCTATGTTGAGACTTGTCTGGTTTGATCAAAATGAAACACTTTATTTCTCATTTTAACTCTTTCCAATTAACAACAAATCTGCAACAGATGATAAATGAACATTTCTATAAATGAAAGTACATGTATAATTATTGTATAGAGTTGAAAACATTGTGACAAAAAGGGAACTTGCTCATTATGAGCAATTTCTCCCCTTTTGTCGCAATGTTATGAAAAGTTTCCTGCTGCATACACATCAAAATGTGTCAGCAAGTATACATGTAGGAAAGGGTTAAGCAGTTTCTCCCTTTTGAATTATGTTTTCAAACCTTTGCATTTTGGGTGTTGAAATGGCTGTCTATAATAACACAAAATGGGCTTGAACAAACAGAATAAATATTCTGAAATAAAACCAGTAAATGGGAATGAACCTTTTAACTCAGAAGTTTCTAAATTGGACTTGTCCTCATTCAAAATCAGGCTACTCCACTTTCCTTGTAATATGGGTTTTGAAATATTTTGATAAGTAAAAATGCAAACAATGCTGATTTCAGGTGAGACGGCCTTTTACAAGCTGACTCGCCTGCATGTGTATTATTTACTAAAACCTCAATATTGCAAATGTTGCTGAAAAAGTTAAGTTACATAATCTGATCACATGACTTTAACCCTTTCCCTCATATAGACGCTTTCTGACGCCTCTGCAGCAGAAGGCTTTTCTTTTTGAAAACATGAAGACAAAAGAAGAAATTGCTCAAGATGAGCAATTTCTTCTTTTGTCACCATGTTATCAGCTCTATTCAATTATTGTACTTTCATTTAAAGGTAGTTTTCAAATATGTTCGGGTATGGTTTTGAAGTCGTCTGCTACAGATTTGTTGTATGTGGAAAAGGGTTAAATGTAATATAGGTGATTTATAAAAGGAGTATTATATGTTGGTGATAAGTATTGTCAGTATATCCCTTGATATGTAATTTAACCCTTCCTTTCCCACATACAGTTTCTATCTGGTGCCTATGCAGCAGTCAATGTTTTAAATCACAATGAGCAATTGCTCCTTTTGCCACAAGGTATTCAATAATGATGTCTCCCCTCTTATAAAAGGGAGACATATTATTTTTGCTCTGTCTGTCTGTAACAAATTGTGTCCGCTTTAAAATGAATTGTCACAAATGTTCACCATATTAAGACAATGTGAAGAGTGCATGTAACAACCACTTTGGTTCAAGGTCAAGGTCGCAAATAGAGCTCAAAGGTCATATGACTGTATTTCGTTTTTACTCAGTAACTTTTGAAACGCTTGAAAGATTTTGAAATAACTCGCCACAACACTTCACCATACTGACACCTTGGC
Organism: Serripes groenlandicus; assembly: GCA_031761405.1. NCBI lineage: Eukaryota > Metazoa > Mollusca > Bivalvia > Cardiida > Cardiidae > Serripes > Serripes groenlandicus. Next base: position 71,495,883 of record JASEVX010000007.1, on the reverse strand, counting down.
AGAGCACATGTTACAAACACTTTGGTTCAAGGTCAAGGTCGCAATTAGAAGTCAAAGGTCATATGACTGTATTTCGTTTTTACTCAGTAACTTTTGAAACGCTTGAAAGATTTTGAAATAACTCGCCACAACACTTCACCATACTGACACCTTGGCAGAGCACATGTTACAAACACTTTGGTTCAAGGTCAAGGTCGCAATTAGAAGTCAAAGGTCATATAACTATATTTCGTGTCCACTCAATACTTTTTGAATCGTTTGAAGGATTTTGAAATAACTCACCACAAATAGTCACCATACTTAGACAATGAGCATAGCGCATGTTACAAGCCCCTTGGTTCTTGGTCAAGGTCAATTAGAGGTTAAAGGTCATATGACAATATTTCGTGTCTGCTCAATAACTTTTGAATCACTTGAAGGATTCTGAAAAAAATCACCACAAATATTCACCATACAGAGACAATTAGACTGGCAACAGTCCTTATGGTTATTTTTCAATGTTACAATGGGGGAGAACTCTAATAGACAAAATATGCATTACTCTGATTATCGTCCTTAGGACTTGACCATAAGTTTCAGACACCAGTTGAAATGCAGCATATAATAATAAACATAGAGCCTTGTGCCAGGCTAAGAGACAATGTGCAGAGCGCATTTTACAAGCTCTTTGGTTCAAGGTCAAGGTCGCAATAACAGGTCAAAGGACATATGACTATATTTTGTGTCTGTTCAATAACTTTTGAACTGTTTGAAGGATTTAAAAAAACTCATGACAAATGTTCACCATATTGAGATTATGTGCATAGCGCATATTACTAACTTTTTTGGTTCAAAATCAAGGTCGTAACTAGAGGTAAAAGGTCAGATGACTATATGACAAAGCATTGACCATATGATCCCCCGAAATCTTTTCATAAAAACTACCACTCCATGAAGATTCAGTGTACCAAGTGTCAAGTACTCTATTCAGATTCCTTACAGGAACTTTCCTAACAAACCTGCAGTAGGCCTGTGGTGGCATGAAAAAACACCCCTCTCTTGAGTACATTTAGTAATCATTTTGTAAACACATTTCACAATCAAATATGAAATTTAATTATTTCACTTGACAAGAACTCCATATTCTGTTTCAGTATTACAATGAATTGACAAACTGCAATGGGGGGAGACAAATGTTTTTGTGACAAAAACAACCATCTAGTTGTTATTTCATTTTTAGAGATTTTCCATACTTTTGCCTAGATGTTTTCAAAGTTGTCGGCTACAGATGCAGATGAATTGTATGTGGGAAAGGGATATATTATACATATCTCATTCTCTGTGGACATTGACTTGATCTTTGATAAGGGCAATTTTATACGAAAATGGTTGATTGATTGATTTAATTGATTGGGGTTTAAAGTCATTTTCAACCATTATTCAGTCATATCATGGCGGCCAGTTCACCAACTCATGTGTTTCCCAGCTTTCTTACACCAGTGCTCTGCACACAACACAAATCCGCTGTGGTCGAGTTGTTAGCGTCGGGGATTTGAAACCGGGTGTCCAGGGTTTGATCCCCAGTCGCGGCACTACGGTCATAGTGGAGTGCCCTTGGGCAAGGCACATTTTCTAGCCTAGTACTGGTTTGTTTACCCAGGGATCATGAATAAGTGAACTGTCGCCCTGATATAACTGAAATAATGTTGAAAGCGGCGTAAAACCCCAATAAAACAAACAACATACTTTCCAAGCAACTGGCTGCTTTTCCACATAGACTGTTAGCACATTGGTGAAAGATGAATGACGCTTGTCACAGTTACTTTTGTCAAAGAAAGAAAGAATGTTGGCCAAGCATGCAAAAATTGATGTTTCAGTCTGATTCGTATCTTCACTGTCTGCCATCTAGTCAAACAGAAATCATGGAAGTCTTTGAACATCAGTTTTGACAACGACAAAATACATCCACAATCTGCTTTTTTTAACAATGTTTTTTTTGTGAGCTTGATTATTTTAGGCCAGCTGTATACATTGTTGTTAATGGTTTGACCAAATGAGGTATTTATGATGTACAGTAAGATAAGCATATAAAAGTCTTCACAATGTGGGTCAAGTTATAACTGTACCTGTATATAACTATTTTGCTTTTTGTGCAATTAGGTTATCCCAGAGGTTGCGGACAATTAGATTAAGTAATAATTGTGTGAAAATAAATATAATCTGAGTAATGCAGGTTGGTCAAATAATTTGAATCATTGATTAATTTATATATTGTTATACATTGTTATACATTATTGATAAGGGTGAAATATGATAAATGAACCAATCTTGTTCAGGAAGTTTTTTGAAGGTTTTAACTGAGATAAATTAATATGATAGTGTGTATAGATACACATAGTTGTGTCTAATGCTGTTCATATGGGATTAAATTGAAAAAACCACTCTAGGATATAAATTGTGTAAAATATGTTGTTTATGTACTTATATCTAAGTAATATAAACTGAAAGCTGTGAACAGATCTACAAATGTTGGTAAATATCATATGCTCCTTAACCCTTTCCCTCATATAGATGCTTTCTGATGCCTCTGCAGCAGACGACTTTTTGAAAACATAGTGACAAAAGAAGAAATTGCTCAATATGAGCAATTTCTCCGTTTGACGTAATGTTTTCCACTTTTAGTCATAGGTTATCCATTCAATTATTGAGATTTTCTATTTTTTGACAAAATTTGTTCAAAGTCGTCTGCTGCAGAATTGTCATATGAGGGAAAGGTTTAACACTTTACCACATTCAACAAATCTGCTGCAGACGACATAATAATGAACACTGAATCTCTATAAATGAAGGTATAATTACTGAGAAGAGTTGACAACATTGTGGCAAAAGAAGAAATTGCTTGTTTTGAACAATTTCTCCTTTTGTTCCATGTTTTTAAAAGTCATTTGCTGCAGAGGCTCCAGAAAATATCTATTGTGGGAAAGGGTTATTTCAACTCTTTCAAATTTATTTCTTCAAATTCGGATATAATTATTGAAAAGGCACAAAATAGAATAAGAGTATGGAGATATGACAGTCAGGACATATATGTTGTATGTATTGTTGTTCATTTGTGATAACAATTTACCTAGGATAAATACTTCAGGATATTTAATGTTGTTGTTGTTATTATTGAAAGCGAATCTGTGAAGCCTGTTCCACAAGTAAGGAGCCAGCGAGACCAGCTGACTAGGCTATGTACTGTTGGCTAGGCTATGTACTGTTGGCTAGGCTATGTATTGTTGGCTAGGTTGTGTAATGTTGGCTAGGCTATGTACTGTTGGCTAGGTTGTGTACTGTTGGATAGACTGTGTACTGTTGGCTAGGCTGTGTATTGTTGGCTAGGTTATGTACTGGTGGCTAGGTTGTGTACTGTTGGCTAGGCTGTGTACTGTTGGCTAGGCTATGTACTGTTGGCTAGGATATGTACTGTTGGATAGGCTGTGTACTGTTGGCTAGGTTGTGTACTGTTGGCTAGGTTATGTACTGTTGGCTATGCTGTGTACTGTTGGCTTTGTTATGTACTGTTGGCTAGGTTATGTACTGTTGGTTAGGCTATGTACTGTTGGCTAGGTTATGTACTGTTGGCTAGGCTGTGTACTGTTGGCTAGGCTGTGTATTGTTGGCTAGGCTATGTACTGTTGGCTAGGCTGTGTACTGTTGGCCAGACCAGCTGACTAGGCTATGTGCTGTAGGTCTGACTAGCTGACTAGGCTATGTACTGTTGTACTTTTGGCTGCTCACATCTACAACTTTATCTGGATATTCCTAAAATTAGCTATAGACTCTTCCAAATGGAAAGCTGGACAAGTCCATTTTAGAAGGTCACCATTGAATTTGTTGCTTTTGAACCAATCTGTATATTATAAATACAAAACTAACTGTACAGGTAACAGTGTCAATTAACCCTTCCCCTTATACGACAATTCTGCAGCAGACGACTTTGAACGTATTTTGTCAAAAAATAGAAAATCTCTATAATTGAATGGATTACCTATTACAAAAAGTGGAAAACATTGTGGCAAAAGGAGAAATTGCACGTTTTATGCAATTTCTTCTTTTGTCACTATGTTTTCAAAAAGCCGTCTGCTGCAGAGGTGTCAGAAAGCGTCTATATGAGGGACATTTTCATTTTCATTTCCTAACATGCTTATTCTTCAAAACTGATCAATATGTTTGCTAAATCAGATACCTCATATCATATTTCAAAGATTCTCTGCTTTGATTTTGAGTTGAGAGTTGAGAGTTGCTGTCTCTCTGTAAAAAAAATTGCAAGAGTATGAAATGAAATTGAAAGAATTGTGTTTGATAAAAAGAGAGGAAGAAATAATTTGGTTAATTGACTGAAGCTCGATTATCTGTCAGTACACATTAGGTAGTCTTTTACCTTGGAGCACACAATTTGTGACATCTTTATGGCAGCAGCGGCCATCAAGGTTACATTGTGTGTATAGGTTAACACTTTACCTCTCATACAAATTGCACCTGAAGCCCAAAACATGTTAACTAAATTGCTAATATGCAACACTAGCTTTCATCTGTTTAGTCTTTTAACCCTTTCCCTCATACAACAATTGCAGACGACTTTGAACATATTTTGTCAAACAATAGAAAATCTCTATAATTCAATGAATAACCTATGACTAAAAGCGGAAAACATTGTCGCAAAAGGAGAATTTGCTCGTTTTGAGCAATTTACTTCTTTTGTCAATATGTTTTCAAAAAGCTGTCTGCTGCAGAGGCGTCAGAAAGCGTCTATATGAGGGAAAGGGTTAATGATAAAACTTGATTGATAAATAATCAAACATTTTAGTACCATAAGATATACTTTCTTTCTTAATTAACCCTTTCCCTCATATAGACACTTTCTGATGCCTCTGCAGCAGACAGCTTTTTGAAAACATAGTGACTCCTTTTGCCACAATGTTTTCCACTTTTAGTCATAGGTTATCTATTCAAGTATAGAGATTTTCAAATTTTTGACAAAATATGTTCAAAGTCGGCTGCTGCAGAATTGTCGTATGAAGGAAAAGGGTTAAACTAGGCAGACAATTGGAGTTTTTAACACTTTCCCACATACAACAAATCTGCAGCAGACAGTTTTGAAATATGGAAAAAAATTCTATAAATGAATTATTGACTCAAGAATTGCTGCAGACAGATGGGTAAAAATATATCTGCATGTGGGAATTGGTTAATTTTGGAAATAATTAATATGGACATTTATAGAGGAAAAGGCTGAAGTTTCATGGCTGTACCTTAACTTTAACCATTTACATGATAGAACACTTTTAGAGTTGACTTCTTGGAAAATATCGGAAGGAAAACATGAAGCATTAAGTTTGATAAATAGTTGAAAACTTTCTTTGAAAAGGAGAAATTTATCATTTTATCATTTTCTCCATTCACGAAAATCGTTTTGATGCAGATGCAAAGAATGTATTTTAACAAATTTTTTCTAAAACAATTTGGAAAAAATGGAAGCCAAATATTATCATATATTTAAGATTAATTTTGATCTTTTCCATATTCAGAGGGCCTGATCTCATTCTGCACCTGAAGAATTTTGAAATATTGAGACAATAGACAACATACTCATTATGAGCATTTTCTCCTTTTCAATCCTACTATTTTCAGGTATTGGGATTTTGCAAATGTTTGCTTAGATGTTTTCAATGTTGTCTGCTGCAGATTTGATGTATGTGGTAAAGGGTTAAAACCTGTCAATACCTTAATGGGTTAATGATTTATTCTGATAGATATACTGCTATTTTGATCCTTTTCTTCTTGCTTGCATACCAGAGTTGCTATCAAATTCTACAGGAAAGAGAATTTCATGTCACTCTAGAAGTTCTTTTTAGCTCACCTGAGCACAAAGTGCTCAAGGTAAGTTATTGTGATCGCCTTTTGTCCGGTGTGCGTCAACATCTTCTCCTCTCTGTAACCAGTGGTTCAATTGGGATGTAAGTTCACAGAAAGTATCCTCTCAATGACCTCACCAGAATTCCATCAAATTTTTGAGATCCATGCAGAATTCTGGTTTCCATGGCAATGAAATGAAACAATTCATCTTCTGGTTGGCCGATTTTCAAATAATTTTGTAGAAATGTTTCTTCTATCAGAAGGATGACCGTCTATCATATTCCTTCAAACCATGTTGATTGGTCAAAAAACATGGCCGCCAGGGGACAGGGCTTTTTTGCCTTATATGGCTATAGTGGAAACTTTAAAAATCTTCTCCTCTGAAAGTTTCTGGCCGATTTTCAAATAATTTTATAGAAATGTACCTTGGCTGACCCTCTATCAGATTCCTTCAAGCCATTTTGATTGGTTAAAAAACATGGCCACCAGAGGGCGGGGCTATTTTGCCTTATATAGCTAGTGAAAACTTAAAAAATCTTCTCCGACGAAAGTGTCAGGCCAATTTTCAAATAATTTTGTAGAAATGTTCCTTGGGTGACCCTCTATCAGATTCCTTCAAGCTATTTTGATTGGTTAAAAACATGGCCACCAGGGGGCGGGCTGTTTTGCCTTATATACTTATAGTTAAAACTTTAAAAATCTTCTCCCCCAAAAGTGTCTGTCTGATTTTTAAATAATTTTGTAAAAATGTTTCTTGGGTGACCCTTTTTTTGGATTCCTTCAAGCCATGTTAATTTGTCAAAAAACATGGCCACTAGGTTGCAGGCTGTTTTGCCTAATATGGCTTTAGTGAAAATTTCAAAAATCTTCTACTCCCAAAGTGTCTGGCAGATTTTTGAATAATTTTGTATAAATGTTCTTTGGATGACCCTCTTTGAGATTCCTTCCAGCCATGCTTATAGGTAAAAAAGCATGGCCGCCAGGGGGCAGGGCTGTTTTGTCTTATATGGCTAAAGCGAAAGAAAATAAAATCAGGTGAGTGATCCAGGGCCATAATATGGCTCTCTTTTTGTAATTTAAAGTTATTTAGTTTCGTTTTCCCTGCATTTTGTCTTAAACAGCTCCCTAGTGAAAATAAACAACTGGAATACCACTGGTATTCCACTGGTATACTTTGACGGTATTCCAGTGGCATTCCACCAGTATACCACTGGTATACCGGTGGAATACAGTCAAAGTATACCAGTGGAATATCACTGGTATACCACCAACCATTGAGATATACCAGTGGTATCATTCCACTGGTATTCCACTGGTATACCAGTGGTATACCGTTAGAAATAATGTCAAAGTATACCAGTGGAATACTGGTATATCACCAACCAATGAAATATACCAGTGGTATTCCACTGGTATACCAGTGCAATTCCAGCAGAATACCAGTGGATATCATTGAAATTCCACTGGAATTTCATTTCAATACCAGTGAAATCCCAATACAGTACATTCCAGTTAGTCCACAAATCTCAACTTTTCACTCCTGGTCAATCAAGTCAAATATAATTCCATCAAATATAGTCATAATAGGTTTAGGTGGTGTGTGTCAGCTGAGTCCCGGTAGCTCAGTCTATTGTGATGTGGGCTATCAATGCAAGGGTTGTGAGTTTGAATCCCAGCTCGGTCAACATTCTTTAAGTTGTTTGACAAAAGTCACTGTGACATGCATCATTCACCAATGGGCTGTTTAATAGTATATGTGGAAATGCGGCCAGTTGCTTGGAATGTATGTTGTGTGGTGTACTGGTGTGGTAAATCCAGGAAACGCATGAGTAGGTGAACTGGTTGCCATGATATGACTGAAAAATTGTTGAAAACGGGGTTAAACCCTTATCAATAAAACAGGTGGTGTTTCAGAAGAATATATACATATATAAATTTTCGCTCAGCAAAAAGACAACAAAAAAGCAAATCATCATTTTCGATATATGCACTTCTTTCAAATATATATTCACAATTTGAATGTTAATTCAGTCTATCCATGGGATATTTCCCGGACACAAACTTTCTTATTTTTCCTAAAACATCAACCCAATCTTCTGTCTCCTCTTCTGGATTTTGGCAGGAAATCTCTCGAAAATGAAACCTACAATTACATAAAATATAGTTTGTCATTTTTATCTGAATATAATTATACAATTGGAATGAAACTGCAAAGAGTGGACACTTTAAATGAAACAGCTTATCAGTAAAGGACATTTGTATAAAATTAAGGCATTGAATCTACTAAGGGATGTCCCCTTTACAAAAAAAATATTTGTTTGTATTTTATGATTACACAAGACATATTACACACCTTCAAAACACCAGAAAAAATTATGAAAATATTTAAAGATTTTGGCAAAAGAAACTCAAGCTTTTGTAAGACACTACTTAAATAAGATTGTGTCTATTGCAGCCATCTTTTATCTCTATTGAATTTGGCAAGTTGTAGTTTCCAATCAATTTCTAGTAAACATACACATATTTAGCTTTATGGCAGAGAGCAGTGCAACATTTACTATAACTCACTTCTTAATGCCTCAGTTTCATTGACATCCCAAGCGCTTGTCAAGATGAGTTCCATGATACTTAGGGCCAGCTTCTTCCTACTCTTGGAGATGTTAATGTAAGTCTCCAACTTTTCCATGGACATGTCCAACAGATGCCAATCCTGAAAAGTAAATGAAACAGTGAACATGGTGCATGTAAGCTTATAAACATATGACAATGGTAACATGTAGACCTGTATAATAACAAAGTCTATAGGTGTAACAATACAGTTAAAAGTGTACTGCAATATATAAAGCCATATAAAGGGCAATAACTCTGTAATTAGCTCAAATAGAGTTATGGTTCTTGCTCTCATTGTGCTATAAATAACCATTGCATGACGTTTTATTAAATTCCGTCCAGTAGTTTTTAAGTTATGATCCGGACAAGAAAACAGTGACAAAGGCAATAACTAGATCTGTATTAAGCTAAAGTAGCGTTATGGTTCTTGCACATAGTACACTTCTCTTCCTTTCCTTGTTCTCTACTTGTATTAAGTTGTATAAAGTTCCATCATATTTTTCAAGTAATGACAAGAAAAAAGTAACAAAGTGAAATAACTATGTAAGTAGCTCATGTAGAGTTATGGTTCTTGTACACTGCACTTCCTCTGATTGAGCTTTACCATTTAATGAAGTTTGGATAAATTCCATCCAGTAGTTTGCAAGTTAATGTTTGGACAAAAGTTTAACAACAATTTTAGGGCAATATCGTAGTTTCTCTGGACAAGAAAAAGGTTAGAAAGGGCAATAACTCTATAATAAGCTCAAATAGAGTTGTGGTTCTTAAAAACTGCCCCTCCTCATTGTGCTTTACCATTTTATGAAGTTTTATAAGATTCTATCTGGTAGTAGTCAAGTAAAAAAATATTGCTCTGGACAAGAAAAAAGCAACAAAAGGGCAATAATTCAATAATTAGTTCAAATAAAGTTTCCATTGTGTACACTGCACTTCCTCTCATTGAGCAAAACCATTTTATGAAGTTTTATTAGATTCCATCTTGTAGGTTTTAAGTTATTCTCCGGACAAGAAAAAACTAATAAATGGCAATTACTCTGTAAATAGGTAAAATAGATTCATGGTTCTTGTACATGCGTCTATGTGGAAAAACAGCCAATTGCTTGGAATGTATGTTGTATGGCGTACTGGTGTGAGAAAACCAGGAAACATATGCTTTGGTCAACTGGCCGCTGTGATATGACTGAAAAAATGTTGAAAACGTCATTAAACCCTAATCAATCTCTTCCTCTAATTATGTTCATCATATAAAGTTATAAAAAAATCCCTCCACTAGTTTTAAAGTTAAAATCCGGACAAACATTAAAACAAAGTACAGCAATCACAGGTGGTGGGGTAAATATTAAAATAAAATCCACATCATGACTCAATACAAAATGGCTAACCTTAGTTTCAATGATATGCAGCACATACAACTTTATATTGGTGAAGGTTTATCTATAATAGACTGTATAATCTCCCATCGGCTGAGCTCTGACAATCAATTCTGGTTTTACAATAAATCTCAAAACAACAAAACACTCTGTAGTCAGCCATATTGCCTGTTTAGCTGTTTGTCAAATCTATGAATTTGATTGGCTAATTCGATTTTGAATTTAGCTCCAGTAAAATTCCACTCAAATTCCAGTGGAATACCACTTGAGGTGGTATATTAATTAGAATTCCAGAGAAATACCACCTGTACTGGTATTTCAGATTCCAGTTCCAGTGGTATTTTGGTTATTCCACTGGTATTCCAGTAACATAGCAGATTCCAGTGGAATCTATGTGGTATACCACTGGAATCCCATTGATTTTTTTCACTTATATAACAAAGTTGTTACAAGTCTTATCTGTTATTATCCCCTGCCAAAGGCATATGGGATATTCATGCGTCTGTAGGGAGCAATATAATTATCTAAGGCAGTCTTGAAATATTATCAGAACATTTAGAGGTCACAATTTTATACAAAGTTCATGAATAATTATCAGAACAATCATTACCATCAAATTCCAGCCAGGTTTGAAATTGGATCATGTGGGGTCAAAAACGAGCTCACAAAGTAAAATTTTAGAATACCTTGTTAACTTGTGTCCTTTTTACTTTTCTTTCTCTGATAATGTAATTGTTCCTTCTGAACAGTTTCCATAATTCAGAAAATGCACATTTAGCAATTTCTCTTATTCAGACAATGCCCATTCAACAATTTCCATAATTCAGATAATGTGCATGCATGCCCATGCTGCAATTTCCCTAACTCAGACAATGCCCATCCAGCAATTTCCCTAATTCAGACAATGCCCATCCAGCAATTTCCCTTATTCAGACAATGCTCATGCAGCAAATGACTTTCAAACAAATTTTCCTTTGCTCACAATGGTATCAACTTCAGTTAACAAGGCGTAAGTGTGAAAGGCGTAACCTATTTATGGATACATCAATATGATATCAACTCTCCTATCTTGTTTGTAAACAAACTGCCCACTTGAACTTATTTGTTTGTCCAGTGTTTAAATGTATCAGAAAGACAATAAACATTTTGGAGATTATTGAAGAAGTTTTCGCAGCGTTTCCTTTGAAACAGGGGATTTTATACTGGTAAATATTTTTATGATCGCTTTTTTGTCCTGCATTAGTGCAAGAAATAAAAATGTAAATTTTCTCTTTTGCCTGAGAACAAAGGTAACGTAAAGACAGCAATTTACACAATTTCACGTGATATAATCATTTGAGTGTGTCCATGCATAAAAGGTACAAGTTGGCATTTCTGAACAGTGTAGGTTCAGATCGGCTCCATCTAATCAGAATCTACACAATTTGGAAGAAGCTTCTAGCAAGCTTATGTATGTAATATGTGAACTTAAAGATCCCAGAAGGGACAGCATGAATCGAGTCATTTCTGTGACCCGATCCAGAAAGAGTTGGATGATCTTGGATAGGGAATCAACTCTGTCCAAGGGGACCCAAATCACAGTAAGATCGATAAGGAAGGTCATGCCTACGAACGTGAACCTCTTTGCCGGAACGGTTGGAAAGAAGACCCACTCGCAAAAGCTAGAGACAGATCGTCGATCAGAAGTGACCGATTTGTCCTGTGTAGTAGCCAAGTACTGCAGGAGCTGAGGGCCCTGAACGCGTAGAAAAGCTCCTACAGCATTTATAATCTTCGTAAAGACTCTTGGGGTGAACTTGAGGCCAAAGGAAATGTGCTATGAATTGGAAAACTTCCCAGTTTAACACAAACCAAAATTTCTTCAAAGAGGGAGCGATCAGAACGTGGTAATAGGTGTCTGTTAGGTCTAGATCGAGAGACTGCTTAGTTGGTACTCCCAGTGCCCAGTGACTTTTGACCGGTCGTCAAGTCATTAGAGTTGTAATAGGGCTCTCTTGACTGGTAATTCTCTGACTGGTCCTGGCCTGTTTGCCAGGTAACCAATGGATAATAAAAGGAATCCTGCATGTAGGGCCAATAGGCCGATGATCAGGAGTTGGAACTTTAGGAGGCCAATCTGAAATTGGGCCTGATGGCCCGGTGGCATACGGAGCTCCTTGGAGTGTAGGTAATCTCTAACCATACCCCAATCTCCACCTGGTGACCAGTCCAAATACAGTTGAATACCAGGAGAGCAAGGAGGCGACCTGCTTTCCCGCTAAAATCAGGGCAGGGTCAGTCGAATCTTAAAGCGGGACAGCTTGGAAGGACGGAGAGAGAACATCCTCCTTAGAGATTTGGCGCCCCTCCGAATTTTGAAGGTTCTGCGCTTTTTGCACTTTTTCCAAACAGAAGAAGTCCAAAGTTTACAGACAGCATAAGGGAATTCCTGTAAGCACAAAGTGCAAGAAATGCAGGTCAAATGTGTGGCCCACGTGGCCTTTAAATGACCGCATGAGCCATGCATGTGATCGTCCTTAGATGACTTTAACATAATGACAATGGCGTCCAAGTTAAAATCCGTAGAAAAATAAAACCAAAAGAATGTAAATACATCACTTTCATCTATTTTATTTACTTTAATGAACAAATCAAGCCAACAAGTTAATTTTCTTTCAATTAATCGAGTCGGCTTTTCAGTTCAATGACAAGCCTTGACTATCAGTCGCTTGGTCAGTAGAACGTTATCAATTTATCAAAGATCATTCTTGAATTTATAAGAGAAAAAATGCGCCTTTTAATCAAATTTATTTAAGGTAATATGACATAGTAAAATTCCTTTCCGCGTTTGTCTGGGCCATTTCTCAGCAACTCCTGACTTGAATTCAATAAAACTTTATGAAAAGTTTCACTAACAAGAGGTGCATGTTACCACCATGTTCCAGTTCAATGATTTTTATTAGCTCAACTTTTGAAAAAACGAGAGCTATTGTCATGACCCTGGCGTCGTTGTCGTCGGCAGCGGTGTGGTTGTCCGGTTAAGGTTTTTTGTTGGTGGTGGCGTGGTAGTCTGGTTAAGGTTTTTTTGTTGGCGGCGTGGTTGTCCGGTTAAGGATTTTTGTTGGCGGTGGCGTGGTTGTCCGGTTAAGGTTTTTTGTTGGCGGCGGCAACGTGGTCATCCGGTTAAGGTTTCTTGTTGGCGGCGGTGATGTGGTCGTCCAGTAAAGGTTTTTGTTGGCGGCGGCGACGTGGTCGTCCGATTAAGGTTTTTTGTTCAGCTCAGCATTTTTTTTTTCTGTTTTCTCCCTATTAGTCGAGCGTCTGTGCCGTTTTTTTATAACCCTTATCTATATGATATGACATAGGAAAATTTTGTCGGGGCTATTTCTCAGCAACTACTGACTTGAATTCAATGAAACTTCATTGAAAGCTTCACTTATAAGAGGATATGTGCATCTTATTACCATTCCTGTGTCCTCACTATACTTTGGGGAGCATCCATAAGTTCCATCGATATCTTGTATAATAAACGTATTCAACTGTTTATCAAAGTCAATATTCATGTGCTAACATTTTCAGTCATTTCACCAGAATGTTATAAATTTGGAACAGTTCAAAATATAACATTACCTGATAATTATTTTCTATATGTAATTTCAGGTGAGAACGATGGATTCCCGTTACCCTGCAATGACAGAGAGCTAAAGGACTTTGATAAGGAAGTATTCAGAAACAATAGTGTTACATCGGGAACCAGCGGAGGTAAAAAGACGCGCAGGAAACACGATAGGAACCGGTCCAAGTCAGCAACCAGTGTACCAGATTTAACAGTCATTAGGTTGAAACTACAAAAATTACAATGTAAGTTTTTCTTTATAAAGCCATGTTGAGTACCCAACATTAACCCTTTCCCTCATACAGACGCAATTTGATGCCTCTGCATCAGATGAATATTGAAAACATTGTGTCATAATAAGCAAATTTCTTCTTATGACACATTGTTTTCATCTTTATTCAATGATTTAACCCTTTCCCTCATATAGACACTTTTTGACGCCTCTGCAGCAGACAGCTTTTTTGAAAACTGAGCAATTTCTCCTTTTGCCACAATGTTTTTCCACTTTTGGTCATAGGTTATCCATTCAATTATAGAGATTTTCCATTTTTTAACAAAAATGTTCAAAGTCGTCTGCTGCAGAAAGGGAAAGGGTTAACTTTCATCTACAAGGACTTCCCATACTTTAGCCTAGATGTTTTGCCCTGTTGCATATTGGTTGTATGATGGAAAATATTTATTGTAGGAGAATGTTGTCAACCTCCAGTGTGTGAACAAAATACATTTGGAAAATAAAATAATAATAATAATAAAGACTTTATTTAAAGAGGTAACACAGTTTTGCATGCCCAGTCTCCCCATGTAGGCATCTGAAACACATTATGTTCAGTTTACCAATTAAGTAACATAAAAGAAAACATGACAATGAACAAAACATAACAAAACAAACTGAAAATTAACATTGCCAGGAAATAGAAAATGAAATTGAAGTTAAAGTATATACAGTGAAACAAAAATACTTTGTTATAGTTTAATATCATGTTTTCCACCAAATTGCCACCAATTAAGAAATATGGTTTTGAATTGATGGATGCTACCACAGTTGCAAATATGCAATGGAATCTGATTCCATAGTTTTGGTCCACAGTGAGCAAATGCTTTCCTATAAAATTTAATTCTGGGTTTTAGACTTAACGTCATACAACAATTCCGCAGTAGATGACTTTGAACATATTTTGTCCATATAATCTCTATAATCGAATGGATAACCTATGACTAAAAGTGGAAAACATTATGGCAAAAGGAGAAATTGCTCGTTTTGAGCAATTTCTTCTTTTGTCACTATGTTTTCAAAAAGCTGTCTGCTGCAGAGGCGTCAGAAAGCGTCTGTATGAGGGACAGGTTTAAGAGTGTTTTGCGTGTTTGACCTTAAGCTTGTATTTGATGTTACTGTGAAGAGATTGGATATGCATTCTAGTAAGTCATTATTTAAGGATTTATACATTAAGATAGCTTTTTTGTATATCATACGATCATGAATCTTCATCCACTTAAGTTCAAGGAAGTTTGTCGAAAAGTATACGAGCAGAACTTTTTTTGGAATTTGTGTATACTTGCTAAGAAATAATTGTGTAACATCTACCAATGTAGAAGTTAATTGGAATATATACCTGACTTTGAGATAGATTGGAAAACAATTTTAATAATCTAAGTATTATGTATTCATTATCCCTGTCTGTTTGGAACCCTCTGCAGTGGACAATGTTAGAAAGCATTGTGGCAAAAAGGGGAAATTAGTCATAATGAGCAATTTCTCTTTTTGCATCAATATTTTCAACTCATTTCAATAATAACATATTTTTCATTAATGAACATTTCTACTTCTGTTACCTGGATGTTTGCAAATTCCTATGCGGCATATTTCGAGGGTTTGGTGTGAAACGGTTATAACTAAAAAAAGATTTACCAAGGTTTTAACCCTTTCCCCCATACGATAATTTTGCAGCAGACGACTTTGACTATGTTTTGTCAAAAAATAGAAAATCCCTATAATTGAATGGATAACCTATGACTTAACCCTTTCCCACTTGTAGACGCATTTTGACGCAACCACAGCAGACGACTTTTGAAAACATTGTGGCAAAAGAAGAAATTGCTCTAAACGAGCAATTTCTCCATTTGCCACAATGTTTTCAACTTCATTTAATAATTATACGTACTTCCTTTTAAAGAGATTTTCCTAATTTATGTGGGTATGTTTTCAAAGACATCAGCTTCACATTTGCTGTATGTGGGAAAGGGTTAAAGTGGAAAACATTGTGGCAAAAGGAGAAATTGCACGTTTTGTGCAATTTCTTCTTTTGTCACTATGTTTTCAAAAAGCTGTCTACTGCAGAGGCATCAGAAAGCGTCTATATGAGGGAAAGGGTTAATCACCTCGTCATAAAGCCTTTATAATCGTTAAATCATTTTTCTTTGTAAACAATGGAAATTTGGGTGCCATTGCTCGTTGTTTACAAAGGTGTCAAAATTGTCCCTAAACCAGGGTTTTCAAAATAGGACTTTAGTTACAACCGTTTAACGCCAACCAAGCCCTCGAATTTTGCTGTATGTGGGAAAAGGTTGATGCCTAATTGGATTAGTTGAAGGGTAAGATGTGCATCTCGTTAACCCTTCCCCTCATGTAGACGCTTTCTGACGCTTCTGAAGCAGACAGCTTTTTTGAAAACATAGTGACAAAAGAAGAAATTGCTCAAAAGGAGCAATTTCTCCTTTTGCCACAATATTTTCCACTTTTAGTCATAGGTTATCCATTCAATTATAGAGATTTTCCATGTTCAATGTCGTCTGCTGCAGATTTGTCGTATGAGGGAAAGGATTAAAGAGAAATAACTGCAGCTTCACTTTGTTGGATAAATTAGTATAGTTATTCTCTCCCTTGAAAGTGATGAATGGTCATACACTCCAGACTCATATAAAATTATGCACTTACAATGTCACTTATTGACAAGTATTAAGCAAAACCTGCAGATAAACCCTTTCCCACATACAGATGCTGTAGCAGACAACTTTAACCCTTTCCCTCATATGACAATTCTGCAGCAGACAACTTTTTTTTCAAAAAATAGAAAATCTCTATAATTGAATGGATAACCTATGACTAAAAGTGGAAAACATTGTGGCAAAAGGAGAAATTGCTTGTTTTGAGCAATTTCTTCTTTTGTCACTATGTTTTCAAAAAGCTGTCTGCTTCAGAGGCGTCAGAACTTGTCTATATGAGGGAAAGGGTTAAAAACATTGTGGCCAAAGGAGAAGTTGATAATGATCACTTTCTCGTTTTGCCACAATGTTTTCATTTCTATAGAATAATAAAACATTCATTGGTAAAGAGTTTTCATCTATTTGTCCAGATTATTTAAAAAAAGTATTGAAAACATTGTTGGTTAAAGAGAAATGGCTCGTCTTCAGCAAATTCTCCTTTTATTACAATAAATTCAAATATGTGTACGTATGCAGTGGATTCTGTTTATCAAATAAATCATGAAAAATCTGCAGATCTGCCAGTCATGTTGTAAAAATTTGTTAACAAATCAATTATAAAAAATCTGCAGATGACTGCCAGTCATGTTGTAAAAATTTGTTAACAAATCAATTATAAAAAATCTGCAGATGACTGCCAGTCATGTTGTAAAAATTTGTTAACAAATCAATTATAAAAAATCTGCAGATGACTGCCCATCTTGTAACAAAATTTGTTAACAAATCAATTATAAAAAATCTGCAGATGACTGCCCATCTTGTAACAAAATTGATTAACCCTTTCTCACATGCAAATAACTGCTGCAGATAAAACTGACAACACAGATAAAACTGACAACACATAGGTAAAAGTATAGAAAATCTGTACTAATCATAGAAGTATAATTATTGAATACAGTCCAAAGCTTAATAGCAACAGGCGAAACTGTTCATAGTGATAATATTGTCACAATCTTTGTTAAAAGCCCTCTGCTGTAGATTCATCAAAATGCATCTGCCTGTTGGAAAGAGTTTAAACTATGTAGTGATGTTGTGTTTGAATCCCTGGTGGGTTGAATGGTTTATAATTAAACTATCTAGTGATGTTGTGTTTGAATATCTGGTAGGTTGAATAGTTTATGTTTGAAATAATGGCAGATTGAATGGTTTATATGTTTTACTATATTATTATAAGTAATGTTGTGTTTAAATCCCGGGTAGGTTGAATAGATTATAATTCAACTATCTAGTGATTTAGTGTTTGAACCTCTTACAGGTTGATTAGTTTATGTTTGAATCCAGGTTGAATGGTTTATATCTTAACTATATAGTGATGTTGTGTTTGGATCCCTGGCAGATTGAATGGTTCATAATTCAACTATATAGTGATGTTGTGTTTGGATCCCTGGCAGATTGAATGGTTCATAATTCAACTATATAGTGATGTTGTGTTTGGATCCCTGGCAGATTGAATGGTTCATAATTCAACTATATAGTGATGTTGTGTTTGGATCCCTAGCAGATTGAATGGTTCATAATTCAACTATCTAGTGATGTTTTGTTAGAATCTGTGGTAGGATGAATGGTGTATAGTTTATATTTGAATCTCTGACAAGTTGAATGATTTATATTTTAACTATTTAGTGGTGTTGTGTTTGAATCCCTGGTAGGTTGAATTGATTATAATTCAACAATCCTTGGCAGGTTGAAAGGTTAATGTATGAATCCAGGTTGAATGGTTTATATTTAACTATACAGTGATGTTGTGTTTGGATCCCTGGCAGATTGAATGGTTTATAATATTCAACTATCTAGAGATGTTGTATGTGAATCCCTGACAGGTTGAATGATTCATGTTTGAATCTATGGCAGGTTGAATGGTTTATAATTCAACTATATATTGATGTTGTGTTTGAATCCCTGGTAGATTGGATGGTTTATAATTAGACTATCTAGTGAAATTGTGTTTGAATCCCTGACAGGTTGAATGGTTTATGTTTGAATCTCTGGCAGGTTGAATGATTTATAATTTAAATATCTGGTGATGTTGTGTTTGGATACCTGGTGGGTTGAATGGTTTATAATTTAAATATTTAGATTCTTAAGAAATAGTTAGTTCCCTTCCCTTGTGACTGTCTAACCTTCTAGTTAGAACAATGAAATAGACAGCTTTGAATATAACTGGCAATTAATAATTGGTGTTTCTTTTGATGCCTTTTCAACCTTGTTTTCAACTCATTTCCTAAAGTATACTTCTTATAATTGTACAAGTAAGAATTGTTTTACTCCGAAGTTAACAACTCTCCAAATACATGTCACATATCAGGGAAAGGGTTCAACTTAAAATAAATGTTAATGGAAAATCAGAATTTGCTCTCAAAAAGAGCCCCGCACACAAAATCAAAATTGAAAATGTTTCCTACTGTATTTAGATTGAGGATGTTTTCCTCATGTACACATGCATGGTTAACCCTTTCCCTCATACGACAATTCTGCAGCAGACGACTTTGAACGTATATTGTCAAAACATAGACAATTTCCATAATTGAATGGATAACCTATGACAAAAAGTGGAAAACATGGTGGCAAAAGGAGAAATTGCACGTTTTGTGCAATTTCTTCTTTTGTCACTAAGTTTTCAAAAAGCTGTCTGCTGCAGAGGCGTCAGAAAGCGTCTATATGAGGGAAAGGGTAAGCTGATGAGTCATATCTGATACTGGATCCGGTTTTAATACAAAATGTCCCTTAACTTCCCCAAATCTAGTGTACATTAATAATTATTGTCATTGTGTTATGAATATGCAATAGAAGAAATTAATAATTGAACTAAACCAATTATTCGTCCTTAATTTTGTAGAATTCCTCTATGACCTAACCCTTTCCCACCTGCAGACACATTTTAAAGCATCTCAACGAACAACTTTTTTAATAATTGTAACAAAATGAGAAATATTGCTCACAATGGGTAATTTTCCCTCTTGCCACAATATTTTCAACTCTATTCAATAGTTTAACTATAATGTATTATTTATAGAAAAAGTCAACATTTTGTTATATATGAGAAAGGGTTAATTTGATAATATGGCATCTTAAATTTCGTTCTTATTTAGGCAATTTCTAAAGCAAGTTTCTAAAGCAGACATCGAGCGTGATTACTATAAGGTAAAAGTGTGTTTAAGTTTCAAGGAAATTAATGAAATAAGCATGAGAAATCTAAAACTCTGTTCTACTTAACCCTTTCCCTTATACAACAATTCTGCAGCAGACGACTTTGAACAAATTTTGTCAAAAAATAGAAAATCTCTATAATTGAATGGATAACCTATGACTGAAAGTGGAAAACATTGTGGCAAAAGGAGAAATTGCTCGTTTTGAGCAATTTCTTCTTTTGTCACTATGTTTTCAAAAAGCTGTCTGCTGCAGAGGTGTCAGAAAGCATCTATATTAGGGAAAGGGTTAACCTATTGAGTTTTCTCCAGATGACAATGGTCATTTTAAGCCCTCCTGTCACAGGAAGTTAAAGCAAGTTCAACTTCATGTGATGTACTATTGTCAGTACTTTGATTAATAATTCAATTGTTCAATGTCCTGTTTTGGTTGTTACCTATCCTTCATGGTTGTTGGGGCATCTCGTTGATATAGCTTGGGGAAAAAAACAATTGTGCTTATGTTAGGCATTGCTGATATCAACAACTGTCAGTAATGGCTTTTTGTCGAGCCCCGGTAGCTCAGTCAGTAGCGACGCGGGCTGTCAATCCAGGGGTTGTGAGTTTGAATCCCGGCTTTACAACGATTGACAAAAGTCAATGCAACATGCGTCATTCGTCTTCCACCAATGAGCTAAGTCTATGTGGAAAAGCAGCCAGTTGCTTGGAAAGATTGTTGTGTGGAGTACTGGTGTGAGAAAACCAGGAAATGAATGAGGAGGGGAACTGGCTGCCGTGATATAACTGAGAAATTGTTAAAAACGGCGTTAAACCCCAATCAATCAATCAATTAATCAGTAATGGCTTTATTTTCCAGAATATTTCCTTACTTATCATTGTCAATATTAGGATTTACCCCTAGTTCAGTACAATACTAATTCAATATAAATGATCAGATAGATTATCTATCCTACAGAGCTTTAGATGAAGTGTAATTTTATGTTCTCAAATCCTACTAGTGGCTGAAACCTATGTTGTGAGTACTCGAACGAATCATCTCACGGAGAGCTCATTTGAGCATTTTCTCCTTTTGTCACAATGTTGTCTGAAGTGGTATGCTGTAAGTGTGTTTAACATCAGGAAATAGTTATAGATGAACTTCAATTTAACTCTTTCCAACCAGAGTGCGTTTTGATGACTCTAGAGCACACAACCTTTAAAAACATTGTGGAAATAGAAGAAATTGCTCATCTTGAACAATTTCTTCTTTTGCCACAATGTTTTTAACTCTGTTCAATAGCTACACTTTCATTTATAGAGATTGCCTATATTATTTCCTGGATGTTTTCAAAGCTTCCTGCTGCAAATTTGTGGGAAAGGGTTAATTGGCTGTGACATATAATTGGCTGTGATATATAAACCAATTATTATATCTTCCTTTTGAAATGACTTATCACTTACCATTGTTACCATTTGTTAAGATATAATTGTAAGATATTGTTGATTAGTGGTCAGGGTAAGAGGATCTGGACATTAGCTTATTGTATCATAGTGATTTATATCATGTGTCTAGGATGTTTATTCTTCATAGTCTAGATTTCTGGAGATAAATAATACATTTAGAGATTGACAACATAATTTGTTTAAACAAAAACACATACATCCAGATGTTTTCAAAGTCATCTGCTACAGCTTTGTTGTATTTGGGAATGAATAAGCTGATTAGAGCGACTTTACTTTTCTTGCAGTGTTATCAAATTGAATAATTAATTGTGTGTTTGTTAGGGAAAGACAAAGATAACAAGCTGATGTGTAAAAATATAAAACTTTTAAATCTGAATATTAGCTGATGTCTTGTCCCAAGAAATAGGTAATATAACTCAACCAAGGGGAATAACCTACTGAAATTCAAAGTGAGGCTGTTAGTAAGGGAAGTAACTTTTCTAACAGAGAATGGCTTCAGGAAATAAGTCTACTGTTAGCCAGTGGAAAGAAATTGTGAGATGCTATGTTGATAATGAGGGAAATTGCATTGAGCTCAACCATATTGAAATTCAGGTTGTTCACTGTGTTGCAGAGTGGAAAGGTAAATCACATGTTAATGATTTTAGTTCACCTGAGCACGAAGTGCTGAAGATGAGTTGTCATGATCGCCCTTTGTCTGGCATCCGGAATGCGTCGTCTGTCAACATCTTCTCCTCTTTGACCAGTTGGTCAATTCGGATGAAACTTCACACAAAGTATTCTCTCATTGTCCTCACCCAATAAAATTCCTTTTTTGATCCATTCTGGTTTCCAAATAATTTTGTAGAAATATTCATCAGGTGTCCTCTATCAAATCCCTTCAAGCCATGTTAAATAGTCAAAAAACATGGCTACCAGAGGGCGGGCTGTTTTGCCTTATATGGCTATAGTGAAAACTTCTACTTCTCCGAAAGACCCGCTACAAGATTACTTCAAGGCATATTTGTTGTTAAAAAGAAAATAGTGATTGTGGTTGGCATGACAAATCACATTGCATAATTTAGATGAGGGATCTTTTTTAGCTCACCTGATCACAAACCCCGAGATGAGTTTGACTTCCATAGTATCATAGTTTTTTAAAAAAAATCAAGAAAGAAATCGGCTAGAATACTCACAGAGGGATACTCTTGATTAATTAACTGACCTTGTAGAACACCAATCTGAGAAAACCGTCTACTTTGAATCATATACGATTCTGGTTGACCGTGTGACTTGACAAGTTCCGTCAGAGCTATCTTTTGTTCCAGTGAGTCCACAGGGACAGCAAAATATACTGCAGGGGCCGTATATGGAGCCTGCCAAGATCAATCCGGTCCGCGACTGCACTTTATTTGGCTGTAGGTCGAGGCGTAGATCTCATAAAACAGGGCTTTGGTTTAGCAAATGTAGTCCCAGCAGAAGGGGCAGGCTCGGCCACGAATGGCTTTGGCTACCTTTTCTGCTTCTTTACAGGGTTTGACTTTTTGAAAAGGCCCCTGAAGACACAGAGCGCTTCTGACCCTGCGCAAGGGAGGATGCCACTTGCGCCGAAAGGCGTCTAGACAATTCTGACTAATCAGACGCAGCACCAGACCAGCCAATAAGGGCGGGGCTCTTAGCTTATTTCTGCTGCTCCGCAACAAAGAGGAAGACTTATTCAATGTTGCGTCTCTTCTTAGGGATAGCATTTCTGAGGTACTTTGCAAATTTAGTGCCATCAGGTGTCGGTTGGCCTTATCCAAGGCCTCAAATATCCTAGATATGCCTTGACTGGCCACCTTCTCCCCTTTAAGCAATAAGGACAGGGCTGCCGCGAAATGGTCAACATGGGACAAAACCATGATGCCCAGCCAGACCTGGCCTCTCACTTCTCAAATACCTGTAAAGGTACCGTCACCTTGGATGAATTATACGCACTAGGTGAGACCCATTCTCTTGACAGAGAAGAAGGCATGCTCCACTCTGACGTACATGTGTCCAATGATCTTGTGGCCTGAAACTGCTTGAGCAGTCTGCCAACATTGTTGGCTTGCAGTCAACTCCTCAAGGCCTGAAAGGTTTTTACGACAAGGGAGAGTGTCAACCTTTGGAAAAATGGAGGCAGGCACCATGCAGGCACCATACAAAATGCCTCATTAATGGCATTCTCTAGAGTCCAGAACCGATACAGAACTCCCTGGTAGGTATGTAATCTCTTACCTTACCCTATTCCTACCCGAAGACCGGTTGATACCAAGAGAGCAAGGAAGGTAACCTGTAGAAGCCACCTGTGACAGATGGGAATCAGGGGTAACTACAGCCGACTGTCCGGCTAAACCAAGGGCATGGTCAGCCAAAGCTGAAAGCAGGACAGCTGTGATGGGCGGAGGGTGAACAGGTCTTTCACTCTCGCCCTTCGACAGTGGAGAACCCCTCGAATTTCGAGCCACTCCCAGAAGTGGACACCATCTCCTTAGAGATGACCTCTATACGGAAGAAGTCCAAAGCTCGCAAAACGCACATATTACACATAGTGCACGAAATGCAGGTCAAATGCGTGTCCTTCATGGCCTTTAAATGATCACATAAGCCATGCTCCTGATCGTCCTTGACAGACTTTGACATGTTAAATCATGTACAAAAACAATTAATAATAGGAAACCTATAAGGTTTATAAAGTATAACTGTAAGGCCGTAAGATAATTCACTAGTGGAAGGAAATCAAAACGGCTGTTTAGAGTGTTTAGAGTGTACCGAAAGTAAGAGGTTTAAATAAGAGCTGTAAATAATGCAAACAAGTTATTTTATACAAACAATTAGCAATAAAGGTTTAATAGATGTAAAATAGCTAAATACAGGAACCCAATAATTCAATTCAGAAAGAGAGAAAAATTTAAGACGTCGGGAAAATGAAAGTGACGTGTGCGCATGGATTCCGCACACATGCCGGTGTCATATATTATTTTGACCCGCCTGTAAAATGACCCATGGGTCATTTTACTATATGGTAAAATGACCCCCCCCCCCATTGTAAAATTATTTAAGCATAATAGACGGCACCCGTACGTATAAGCACATCGTGGGAGCTAAGCAGATTCTTTCTGGATGAAATTAATCGTTAGGATATTATATATCAGATATTAAATGACTGGTAACATATTTTTGACATAAAACAATCTTTTCCCACATTTTGATGCAGGCTAAATTCATTTCAATGTCAGTTCAAGAATAGTTCCAGATATGTTCTTGCATAACAATTTAAGAAGTGTTCTAGAACCTTCAAGAAGAGTTTAAGAACTTATGTTCAACAACTGTTCCTGATTTGTTCTTGAACAATTGATCAAGAATCTTTAAAGAACCAATTTGTTCTTGAAATTTGTCTCATTTAACATTTCTTAAAATGTACTTAAAGTGTTCTTGAACATTTGATGAGCAGTTCAGGTGCAGTTTTTGCACAATGTTCTTGAACGGTTGATGAATTGTTCTTGAATTGTTCTACAAATTTTCGCAGGGGGAGCCTGCAACAGAGGGCTTTTCAACTGTCATATAAAGATATTTTTCCATATTTTTGCTTCATTGCTATCAATGGCTATCTGATGCAGATATGACATATGTCAGAAATAATTAACACTTTCCAACTTACAGACACATTAGCAGTCGACTTTTGAAAATATTATGGCAAAAGGAGAAATTTATCATCATGTTGTTTACATTGATTGATGGCGTATACAATATGTTACAATTGCAATTAGTAAAACCTGTTATTGAGGGTTAACCCTTTCCCTCATATAGACGCTTTCTGACGCCTCTGCAGCAGACGACTTTTTGAAAACATAGTGACAAAAGAAGAAATTGCTCAAAACAAGCAATTTCTCCTTTTGCCACAATGTTTTCCACTTTTAGTCATAGGTTATCCATTCAATTATAGAGATTTTCTATTTTTTGACAAAATATGTTCAAAGTCGTCTGCTGCAGAATTGTCGCATGAGGGAAAGGGTTAAGGGTCTTAGATTCATTATTTGTCTAGAGAACAGTAATTGGAAAAGTCAACAAAGTTCATCTGGGGACAATAATGCCCTTAGCATCATAATTCCTGCTTTGAAAGTCTATCAAAATAAGTACAATTTTGTAGTATTCAACCTTTCCTTCAGTTATACTGATAGGAGCAAGAAGAGGAACACTAGTAACATTGTATATTAAACCGATACCATTTATTTAAAAAGAAGCAAAATCCCGAGACACTAATATTTCACAAAATTTGGTCTGCTCTAAAAGGCAGATGACATGGTAACCAGGGCGATAAGAGAAAATGGAAGCATGAGTATTGATTTTCATATGGCACTGGAATGTCAATGAAATCATGATTATCCTTCATGCTGCTAGAATAATCCATACATTGTATGGCATCTGTAGTAAGGAAAGTGTGACACATAGAGACATGCTTAACCCTTTCCCTCATATAGACACTTTCTGACGCCTCTGCAGCAGACGGCTTCTTGAAAACATAGTGACAAAGAAAGAAATTGCTCAAAACGAGCAATTTCTCCTTTTGCCACAATGTTTTCCACTTTTAGTCATTGGTTATCCATTCAATTATAGAGATTTTCCTTTTGTTGACAAAATATGTCCAAAGTTGTCTGCTGCAGAATTTTCGTATGAGGGAAAGGGTTATGGAAAGTCTCATTAAATGATAGAATTGTTTTTGAAAAAAGTTGAAAATATTGTGGTAAAAGGAAAATAGCTCATGAGGTGCAATTTCTCCTTTTTGCCACAATGATTTAAAAAATCGTCTGCTGCAGAGGGGTCAGAAAACATATGTGTACTGTATTGGAAAAGATTTAGACAGTTTGCTTTTGCTTCTCACTAGCATGTGATTATTTTTATGAAATCAAATGTATTATGTAACCTAATTGATTGTATTTGGAAGAGTTCATAGCCAATTCCCTTTCCCTCATGTATTTGCAGCAGGCAACCTTGTAAACATCTTGGCAAAAATGTTAAAAATCTCCATCAATAAAAGTTCATAGAGTTGAAAACATAGTGGCAAAAGGAGAAATTGCTCATTATCTCCTTTTGCCACAATGTATCAAAAATTGTCTGCTGCAGATGCATCAAAATTTGCCTTGAAAGTGGGAAGGGTAAACAAACTTGTATTTGGCATCATTAAAAGGTAATTGTCATGCCAAGGCTGTAACCCTGTAAATAAACCAAGGGCAATGTGTAATCATTGACAGATTTTCCCCTGGGAAATCAATGATACTGTACAGTTTACCCAGCAGACCCAGTATGTTTCAGAGAAGATGCTATTTCTATCTATCACTTAACCCTTTCCCTCATATGGATGCTTTCAGATGCCTCTGCAGCAGACGGCTTTTTGTAAACATAGTGATAAAAGAAGAAATTGCTCGAAACAACCAATTTCTCCTTTTGCCACAATGTTTTCCACTTTTAGTCATAGGTTATCCATTCAAATATTTGACAAAATATGTTGAAAGTCACCCGCTGCAGAATTGTTGTATGAGGGAAAGGGTTAACTTACTGCTCTTACACTTTTCCAAACTAAAAAGATTTGCACAAGAGAATGTTTATGGAATAATAAACGGATTTTTGTTTTTGGAGTTAAAAACATTGTAAGAAAAGAGAAATTCCTCATTTCCCACAAGGTCCAAGAAAAAAGCATTTATAGTTGATCATCTGACAGCTAGATGCCCAAGGGGGATAAGATACCTGTATTCAGTTCATGCACATTTGGAAATATTAAAAACTACTGTAAGCATAAACAAGTGCAAATAATGTTATATTGCACATTCAGATCATGTGCTGTTATTTAACCCTTTCCTTCATACGACAATTCTGTAGCAGACAACATTGAACATATTTTGTCAAAAAATAGAAAATCTCTAATTGAATGGATAACCTATGACTTAAATTGGAAAACATTGTGGCAAAAGGAGAAATTGCTTGTTTTGAGCAGTTTCTTCTTTTGTCATTATGTTTTCACAAAGTCGTCTGCTGCAGGGGCGTCATAGGTTATCCATTCAATTATAGAGATTTACGAATTTTTGACAAAATATGTTTAAAGTCGTCTGCTGCAGAATTGTCGTATGAGGGAAAGGGTTAACAAATTGTGTCAAAATAAGAGTAAATGAGGGCAAGGATTGACAAGATAGAACCTGGAATAAGAAATAAACCTCATTGGTATACCAGGAGGATTGGAGGTATAATTCCAGTATTGGTAAAATTACTCCACTCACCTCAAGCAAAACACATTCATGCATTGTTAAAATATCAAGATTTGGACTGTTCCAAATTCAACATATTTGAAAACTTGAATGGGAAGTGTAGAAACTTAACATTAATACTTTTAAAATACAGTAGAATAAAGTGAAGGAAACTTTTAGAGCAATTTCTGCTTTTCTCATTTTTTTTTCCAAAATATGTTGGTTTCAGTTCAAAGAGACAAAACGCTAACTCCTGTCTCAGCACATCTCCCGCTATGGGTTAAAAAATGCAAATGAAGTGAGTCAAATATTGATTTTGGTAGCAACACTTGAGTTCTGGGGTCAGCATGCATTGGAGGCTCCATAAGGTCTGCCTAGAAATCGGGAGAATTGTCTTTAATATGGTGTCTTCCTGTGTTTTAGTTTTATTGGGGTTTTACGCCTTTTTCAAC
This sequence comes from Serripes groenlandicus, assembly GCA_031761405.1. Taxonomy (NCBI): domain Eukaryota; kingdom Metazoa; phylum Mollusca; class Bivalvia; order Cardiida; family Cardiidae; genus Serripes; species Serripes groenlandicus. Next base: position 71,468,169 of record JASEVX010000007.1, on the reverse strand, counting down.
ATTGTTTCAGTTATATCGCGGCGACAGTTCACTTATTCATGATCCCTGGGTAAACAAACCAGTGCTAGGCTAGGAATTGTGCCTTGCCTAAGGACACTCCACCCGTGACCATCATGCCGCGACTGGGGATCATACCCGGGACGCCCTGTTTCAAATCCCCGACGCTAACCACTCGATCAAGGCGGATGCCCAGTATTGATGCCTGTAATGAATGGATCTGAAAACATCATTCAAACCATTGAACTCAAAAATAGATTGATATGAAACTTTTGTGAATGTTTCATATTGTCCAGTCTCACTGTGTACACCAATATATTACTATAATATCTCACTTCCAGTCTCACTGTGTACACCAATATATTACTATAATATCTCACTTCCAGTCTCACTGTGTACACCAATATATTACTATAATATCTCACTTCCAGTCTCACTGTGTACACCACTATATTACTATAATATCTCACTTCCAGTCTCACTGTGTACACCACTATATTACTATAATATCTCACTTCCAGTCTCACTGTGTACACCAATATATTACTATAATATCTCACTTCCAGTCTCACTGTGTACACCACTATATTACTATAATATCTCACTTCCAGTCTCACTGTGTACACCAATATATTACTATAATATCTCACTTCCAGTCTCACTGTGTACACCACTATATTACTATAATATCTCACTTCCAGTCTCACTGTGTACACCAATATATTACTATAATATCTCACTTCGCTTTACCCTCTCCACATACAGATACATTTTGACACATCTGCCGCAGATGCCTTTGGAAAACGTTGCAAAAAGAGAAATAGCTCCTAATAAGCAATTCTCCTTTTGCAACAATTTTTTCGACTCTATATTATGCAATAATTGCACTTTCAGTTTTAGAATATCCAAATCACCTAAAAGTTTATAAAGTTGTCTGCTGCAGATTAGTTGTATGTAGGTAAATAGGTAAAACATTTTTTCTAAAGATCATTATTTTAAAATGGTCGTGTTTAGATTTAGCCCAATGGATGGGTACCAAATATAGCCAAAATAAAAACCCCTTACCCCTTTCCCTCATATAGACGCTTTCTGACACCTCTGCAGCAGACGGCTATTTGAAAACATAGTGACAAAAGAAGAAATTGCACAAAACGTGCAATTTCTCCTTTTGCCACAATGTTTTCCACTTTTAGTCATAGGTTATCAATTCAATTATAAAGATTTTCTATTTTTTTTGCAAAACATGTTCAAAGTCGTCTGCTGCAGAATTGTCGTATGAGGGAAAGGGTTAAACACTCATAAACAGTACTTATGAGATCGTTATTAAAATTCTAGATATGTCTGGATGAAAAAAAAAGTCCCATGGAAAATGGAAAATTGTCTGCTCCTGCACAATTGATTTGTCTATTGACCTTTAAAATCAGTTTGTTTGTTTGTTTGTTTGGAGTTTAACGCCGCTTTCAACAGCTTTGGTCATATCACGGCGGTCAGTGCACCTACCCATGTTTTCCTGGCTTTCCCACACCAGTACTTACACAACATTCTTTCGAAGCCACTGACTACTTTCTCACATAGATCAGAGGTGAGACCTTTAAAATCAGAATAAGGCTGTTTACAGTGCCAATAAGTCACCATGGGTATACTTATGTCAGGAGAATTTTCTGAGAATGTTCAAAACACTTCATACAACCCTTTCCACTTTTTGATGCCTTTCGACACATCTAGAACAGACGAATATTGAAAACATTGTGGAAAAAAGAGAAACTGCTTATAATGAGAGCATATGGCTCTAAAACAATTTCAAAAACACAGAGATAAACCCTTTACCACATGTAGATGCATTGTCATCACTTAATTATATATGGAATCTGGGTGCATGTTTTAATAAGCATGAAAGATTTGAGAATGGATGTCCCGGGTTCGGTCCCTGCTTGCAGCAGCAATGGTGGAGTGTCCATCTAAGCGTTTCTCATGTAGAACACCATATATCATTGAAAAGAGTTACCTCTAAGCTTTAAATCAATCAAAGACAATTGGGGGTCATGCATCATGCAAGGAAGAATGCACTTGGCAAAACAAATTATTACCATCATTTTGGACAAATCGAGCCCAGACAAAACCGGTTCTTCACATTCTCTACTTTCACTTTCGAACAAGGTCAAAAATGATCAAATAAATCAATTCCAGTATAATGAATTTAAACTCAGCTTGGTGTCATATATTCAATGCATTCTGGTGATGGTATATACTCATTTCTATGCAAACAAAGGTTTTTTTTTAGGGACTGTTTGAATGTAGATGATGTATTTGGCGTAACTTGACCTATAGGATACATTCATAAATAAAAATTGAATTCATATATGTTTTTTAGTTTTCTGGGTTGTAGAGTGTATGTGTGTGTGTGTGTGTGGGGGGGGGAAGGGGGGTGGGGGGGGGGGAAAAGGGGGGAGGGGGGTAAATCACCAGGGTATCACGGCATCTTTCACCTGTTGCATAACAAAAAATTGATCTATGAGCCAAGTCAAGCAAAAGAGGACTGTTACATCTCAGAACAGTCAAGAGGCAGACCAAACTGTATATACGCAGTCTCACAAAAACCTTCACTGACAGCCAACCTGTAAGAGTCATTGATATTAATTCTGACCAAAAGAGTAGAAGTGTAGCCCAATTTGTTATTGACCAATACATCTTGCCATTATAGAGGTGACACAAAGTCCCATTTTATTCTGATGAATCTCATATTGTTTAGGTAGCAGGACAGTTTGTTTCCCTGTCTTTCTATATAGGGGAATCTATTGATTTATTATCAGAACCCCCACTGACTACCCCCACTACAACAAGAACTGATTCATCTCCTATATGGCATTGAACAGTTCGATTCATCTTTTCTGTATGCAGTAGTGAAGAGTTTAGAGAAAATACTGGTGTATACTTGTTGGCCTTCAATAGGAGTTGATTATCTGTATCTACTGCATCCATAAACAGGAATAATGATACCCTAGTGCTCTATCTGGATAACAACTGCTTTCAGGATTTATGATGCTCCAGTGTTTCCAAGAACTGTATTACCGTTGGGTTCCTAGCATGAGAATTTTTCAATAATTTAAATTTGAAAATTCATTTAAGATTTCTTTTTTTCAAAAACGACCCATTTACTCACGATTTATAAGTTTAAGTTTTATGGGTTTGTTAGCTCAAAAGGCCCAAGCTGAGTAATTATGATCGCCTTTTGTCTGGTGTCTGTCATTCGCTTATTAACACACTTTAGAGGCCACTGATTTCATCCAGCCTTCATGAAACTTATTCTTTTATCTATTTTGATAATATCTAGCCTTATTGAAGGAAAAAAAATTATCACTCTGGAAGCTGCATTTTTAATTTTAATCTTTGTCGGAATGATTGTTTTGATGATGTCTTGACTGAGTGCGAATATAGGTAATTTCGGGTCAAAAACCTAGGTCACTGGGCCAAATTGAAGGAAAATCTTCTTAACACTCTGGGAGCCGCGTTTTTTACTTGAGCATGTTGAAACTTTGTCAGAATGTATGTTTAGATGATATTTAGGCCAAATAAGAATATGGGTGATATTGGTAAAAAAAAACTAGGTGACTTAACCCTTTCCCTCATATAGATACTTTCTGACGCCTCTGCAGCCGATAGCTTTTTGAAAACATATAGTAACAAAAGAAGAAATTGCAAATCGTGCAATTTTTCCTTTTGTCACGATGTTTTCCACTTTTAGTCATAGGTTATCCATTGAATTATAGATTTTTTTTTTTTTTTTGACAAAATATGTTCAAAGTCGTCTGCTGCAGATTTGTTGTATGAGGGAAAGGGTTAAGGTGCAACTTGTGAACAATCTTGAGAACGGAATCGATAAACATTTGTCTTGATGATATTTAGAACAAGTTTAAAAAAGGGGTCATGCGAGATCTAAAACTAGTCACTAGGCCAAAATTAATTAAAATCTTGTGAATACTCGAGAGGCTGCATTTTTTCATTGAACATGTTGAAACTTTGTCAGAATGTTTGTCTTGATGATAGCTAGGCTAAATTCAAAATTGGGTCACATTGACACATAAGTTATCATAAAGAGACATGGTACTCAGGTGAGCACTCTAGGGTCACCATGGCCCGTCCTCTTGTTTAACCATTTCTCTCATTTAGACGCTTTCTGACGCCTCTGCAGCAGACAGCTTTTTGAAAACATAGTGACAAAAGAAGAAATTGCTCAAAACAAGCAATTTCTCCTTTTGCCACAATGTTTTCCACTTTTAATCATAGGTTATCCATTCAATTATAGAGATTTTCTATTTTTCGACAAAATATGTTCAAAGCTGTCTGCTGCAGAATTGTCTTATGAGGGAAAAGGTTAATAAAAACGATTAATTAATTGCATTGTATTGAAGTAAATGGAACTTTCTAGTGATTATTGGTTACAATAACATTAAATTCATTCTTCAAACGAGCCAAGTTTTTCAATGACCTTTTTGAAGGAGACATACATTATCTCCTTGACAATGCTTGAAGCAGATGATGCATTTGTAAATTAGTTTGTGAGTTTTAAGAACACTGTAAACAGGAACAAATACATTGTGGCATGGTTGTAACGTTACTTACAGTCATCATGTGTATGTGTGAGTTTTAAGAACACTGTAAACGGGAACCAATACATTGTGGCATAGTTGTAACGTTACTTGCAGTCATCATGTGTAAATTAGGTTGTGAGTTTTAAGAACACTGTAAACGGGAACCAATACATTGTGGCATGGTTGTAACTGAGTTTTAACAACACTGTAAACGGGAACCAATACAGTGTGGCATGGTTGTAACTGAGTTTTAACAACACTGTAAACGGGAACCAAGACAGTGTGGCATGGTTGTAACGTTACTTGCAGTCATCATGTGTATGTGGGGTATGTATAATCAATTAAACCTTTCCCATGTGAAGATGCATGTAGGGTATCCAGACATAATGTCCACGGACAAAATGCCACAGGACATAATGTCCACGGATAAAATGCCACAGGACATAATGTTCACAGACAAAATGTCCACGGACAAAATGCCACAGTTTATTTCGAAAACATTTTATTGTGAATTACAAGAGAAAGTTGATGCAACGCATCAATGTCGCCGGATATCCATAGTGCAGTTATGCATAAAACTAACATTATTATAGTAATAGTAGTTGAATAAACAGTTATCAACTGAGGGGCATATTGGAACATCAGGGGTGGGGTCAAGTGAAAATGTATCATATAACTTGCATAGTTTTGTCAACGAAGTGAATGATAATTGAAGCCTTTCATTGTTTATGATCAATCTCCATTCCAAAGTAGGTTAACCATACACACAACCAACTAATTATTCATCATAAACAGTAATGGAAATGAGTAATCTTGCCTATCATTAGTCTTAGTATGTATACAGTGCTTTCATTAAGGAATAATTATAAGATTTATGAATTCAACATACACTTTTCGAGATGTTTGTCAGAATATTTGAATTTTATTATTTTTCAATAAACCACAAAACAGACAATTTAGGATTTGCATGCAATAGCACGTCATTTTACTCTATTAAAGTCAACAGTGGACACCTTTGCAGCAATCTACTTTTAAAACAATGAGATAAGGGTTAAATCGCTGAAGACATGAGTTTCTCTTTTTCTCAAAATGATATTAGCTTGGCATCCTAATTATATCATACTTTAACAAATGTTGAAATGTAGTCCAATATTTACAAGAGAAAGTTGATGCAAGGCATCAATGTCGCCGGAAAAGACTGCATTGATTTATTTATGTATTCTTGACTTTCCTTAGTCTATTCAAACATTAGGAACGTAGTAATGAAAACATTTGCTTATAAATTTTATATACATACCTATACATTAGGGTATCTATAAAAAATTAACGAAATGTGTACACATTTATCTGGCTTAAATTTAATTTTGCTGTTGTTACTTATTTAAATAATAGTATTCATTCATATAATTTCAATGTTTGTCAATCTTATTCGAATCACAAGGTAAATATCCTGGTATTGCTTTAAAGGGAGGTAATTTGAAGAAAACAAAAGTCTTCAAAAGGAGAAATATATCAGCATTACCGTCTACAGTTTAAATTGTTCTATTGTTTGTGGATTTAAAAATGTTCTTTTTTTCTTATTTCTACATGTACAACGAAATATTGCGGCTTCTCTTTGACGCTTTGCGTCAAACATTCGTCTTGTACTTGTCTAAAATAAAATAATATCACTCGCTTTTTCATATCGAAATGCGCATGCGCGAAAATCGATGTTAAAGGTCACGAAACTACACAACAGAATAGGGTCTATATTTAGCTTAGAAACAGTTCCTACTTTAGATATTCATGGATTAACATTATTAAATGAATTCTACACAAATCAAGACATCTCTTTGAACATGAAAACAACATTTAGTAAGTTAAAATTGCTATTAAAAGGAGAATCCGAAATTGACCTCAATGATGACACATAAGAGTCTGCATTAGGGGGTGTTGGTTCACGTCTTGAAGGGACCACTTTTGTCTTCGTAAATAAGACAAAAAACTTAAATGCGAGTGAAATAAAAAAAACTGCAAACATTAAAAAATCGGAATATTTATTTCATTTTAGATGTGTCATTTATTAGTGTTCGTAAACAACCACAATTGTAATATGTTCAAATCATCTAGATTTGTTTCTTTCTAATAATAAGCCGCCCTCCCATGTGATTTCCGAAAAGCTATTAAAAATAGAAGTCGCGGGCTTCTGCCCGGCGACTAATAAATTAGACCACCTTCGAAATATAATATCAACTAAACAGTTAAATCTCATTGAAATTGTTGTATAATTTAAACTTAATTTCAAACATAAACTGAGCCCTACAACATGTTAATTTATTTTAATTCTTTCCTTCCTTTTTTATAATGAAAATAACAAACTGCTCATGTTTTAAAATTATATTATGATGAGCGCCCTTGTGTCAATGATGCATAACAATATGCAGATCGGAAGCAATGTGCCTTTAGGGAATTAAATGACACATTTAAAATTGTCAAGGACGAAATAATTTTGTAGGAAAGACCCGATTCTTTCTTATTCGCTTGAAACTCTCTTTATAGGCAGAGAGTGTTCGTTCAAAGTCATTTTTCTATTAAAACCAGTTTTATCTCGGTTTGTTTTTTTCTTCATTTGTTTCGAACCAAATAAACATTTTAAATCACCTATGATTTACTATTTGTAAGTGAGTGTAAAGAGCGGCTCTCTGCAAAGGAGATTGATCTACGCAGTTGGTATTCGCGAGTATGTAAATAAATAAATTAGACTCTGCGACGTAAAGGTTTGTAGTTATCGCCTTTTGATTACATGTAGTACATAGTGTAAAATAAAGTATACCAGTCTAGCTAATAGGGACTGTTTTGTCTTCGTAAATAAAACAAAAAAATATAAATGCGAGTCAAAATAAAGAAACTGAAATACCTAAAACATCGGAATATTTATTTCATTTTAGATGTGTCATTACTTAGTGTTTTTAAACAGACACAATTGTAATATGTTCAAGACATCTAAATGTGTTTCTTTCTAATAATAATCCCCCCTCCCATGTCATTTCCGAAAACCTATTAAAAATAGAAGTCGCGGGCTTCTGCCCGGCGACTAATAATGTTAAAGCATGCAAGTGGCAACAGTATTTGAGTGAAACAGTTCATGATTTATCACTTTTATCAGCTATCCACACATCCTATTTAACATCCTGGCATCCCATAACACTTGTGCTTTGCTGCTTTAACATTATAATTTGAAATAAAATGTTTTCGAAATAAACTGTGGCATTTTGTCCTCTTTTCATATTGTGGCATTTTGTCCAGGGACATTATGTCCTGTGGCATTTTGTCCCGGTCTAGAAGATTTTTGAAAACATTGTTGCAAAAGGAGAAATTGATCATAAAGAGCATTCTGTACCCTTGCCACAATGTTTGAAACTATTTGTTAATTTGTTCGTTTTGAAAAAAAAATTCCTGTATTTAGTCTGTTGCCTGAAACTTTCATTTATGAAAACTTTCTTTGTGCTCAGAAATAACCTGTATGCTTCAAATAAGAACCAATTGATCAATTTGCAGAATCGCTTCTCACCAATCAGATACTTGAGCATGAAGTCTGATTTTATAGTTTTCAGACGGATTTCTTGTATGTATTTGATCTAAGTATTTAGGTGTCACTAGTTCATCTAGGTATTCAGGTGTCACAAGTTCATCTACATATTCAGGTGTCATAACTAGATCTATGTTTTCAGGTGTCATAAGTAGCTCTAGGTATTCAGGTGTCACAAGTTGATCTTGGTATTTATGTGTCAGTCACATTGACCTAGATATTCATGTGTCACTAGTTGATCTAGGTATTAAGGTGTCACAAGTTGACATATTTTTTCAAGTGTCACAAGTTTATCTAGGTATCCAGGTGTCACAATTAGATAAAGGTATTTAGGTGTCACAACTAGATCTAAGTTTGCAGGTGTCACAACTAGATCTAAGTTTGCAGGTGTCACAACTAGATCTAAGTTTGCAGGTGTCACTAGTTGATCTAGGTATTCAGGTGTCATAAGTAGATATAAGTAGGCAGGTGTCACTAGTTGATCTAGGTATTCAGGTGTCACAAATATATCTAAGTAAGCAAGTGTCACTAGTTGATCTTGGTATTCAGGTGTCACAAGTAGATATAAGTAGGCAGGTGTTACTAGTTGATATAGGTATTCAGGTGTCACAACTAGATCTAGATATTCAGGTGTCACTAGTTAATATAGGTATCAGGTGTCACAAGTAGATCTATGTATTCAGGTGTCACAAGGATATCTATGTATTCAGGTGTCACTAGTATATATATGTATTCAGGTGTCACTAGTATATATATATGTATTCAGGTTTCACTATTACATCAAGGTATTCAGGTGTCACAACTAGATCTAGGTATTCAGGTGTCACTGGTTGATCTAAGTATTCAGGTGTCACTAGTATATCTATGTATTCAGGTGTCACTAGTATATCTATGTATTCAGGTGTCACTAGTTGATCAAGGTATTCAGGTATCACAAGTAGATATAAGTATGCAGGTGTCACTAGTTGATCTTTGTATTCAGGTGTCACTAGTAGATCGAGGTATTCAGGTGTCACTAGTTGATCTAAGTATTCAGGTGTCACAAGTAGATCTAGGTATTCAGGTGTCTCTAGTTGCAATAAGTAATCATGTGTCAAGAAGGGGACATTTTACAGTGTCTTGGTTCAATTAGTAACCATATCTGATATCATTTGTAAGCGATATTGCTCAATATTACTACAGGCAATTTTCATTCATATTTTAGTGAGAGAAAATATGTCAAAGTGAATGAGTCAGTAAGAGCACCCTTCACATAGTTTTATCACTGAAACAGACGACTTCTAAAGGGAAATTAAATTTCTGAAATAGTGCAATTTTTCCTTCTTTTGCAATGTTTAATACATTGCAACAAAATTATGCTTTTAGTAATGTGATGAAAGTTTTCCTCTGATGTTTTCAGTCTATGTGGAAAAGCAGCCAGTTGCTTTGAAAGATTGTTGTGTGGAGTACTGGTGTGAGAAACCAGGAAATGCATGAGTATGTGAACTGGCCGACGTGATATAACTGAGAAATTGTTAAAAACGGCATAAAAACGCCAATCAATCAATCTGATGTTTTCAAAGCTAACAATTTTATTGTGATCACTTTTTGTTAGGTGTCTGTCTTCCTTCAACATCTTCTCCTCTGTAACCAGAGGGTCAATTGGGATGAAACTTCACAGAAAGCATTCTCTCAATGTCCTAACCAAAGAAATTGATCATAATAAGGAATTTTTTCTTCAGCAGCAATTTTTTTAAATCTTTATCATTAATTTCTATATTTTTGCTTAGAAAAATAATCAATATTCTAATATGATATTTTCTTGATTCACCTCAAAAGAAATAATTGTAATATCTGAAAAAACTAGGTGATTGATTTTGATACTAATTTGAAAATAATTTTGGAAAAGGATAAATGACTTTGTGTCTCTTTTTTCCAGAATGTTTGCAAAAATAATTTGATGCAGGTGTCAAAAATCTTCCATTTTGTGGTAAGGTTTAAAATAGATTCTATGATAACGAATTAATTGCAGGAGTGAATTATTATTAATTCATTATCACATAGTAATGATTACTGAACATCTGTTTGGCCTGCCTCAGGTAAAAATCTATTAACCCTTTCCTTCATACAACAAATCTGCAGCAGATGACTTTGAAAATAGCTTAATGGAAATATAGAAAATCTCTGATAAGATTAAAATGAGTAATTGCTCTTTTAGCCACACTGCTTTCAAAAGTAGTCAAGTAGTCTGCCTTTGAAATGTCAAAATGTGTCTGTATGTGGGAAAGGGTTATTTTGTCTGTATGTGGGAAAGGGTTATTTTGATTCTTGGTCAAGTGCTGATACACTTTTAGATTTGTTTCCTAAGCTGGATTGATAATTTACCTGATATGAGATTTTAGAATTGTCTAAATAACGTAATAAACATCTGAGATAAATAACGTAATAATTTATGAAAAAAAATATGCAAAAGTTATAAAGGTTTCTGGATTAACATGAAACTACTCCATTGAGACATTACTCACCAGGTAAGCCTTTCACAGAAATTGGCGACAATTGACACCTTTGCAACTGACAACTTTTGAAAACATTGTAGGAAAAGGAGTAATTGATCAACATGAGCAATTTCCCTTTATCATAGTACAATGTTTACGACTCTATCCAAATGGTGAACTTCAAATTGTCCAAATGTTAGATAATCTATTTTACCCCCGATGTTGTCGGAGCAGACAACACCAACATTATAATGTCAGGTAGGGTTGGATATCGGTTTCCGGTATAGGTACAATACAGATAATCACTTTTAAAAGAACCGATATATATTGTTTCGAAAATTACCGATATCGATATCGATATTTTATAAAAAAGAAAGTAATTAAGTTTAAGCTAAATTTTTCTCTTTTGATGAATGAAATTTTTACCAGATCCATGGGATGAAACTTTAAATACTCCAATCAGCTAACAAATTTAAGACGGATGTTTGATGCAAAGCATCAAAGAGAAGCCGCAATATTTCGTTTCACATGAAGAAATAAGAAGAAAGATCATTTAAATCCACAAACATTAGAACAATTTAATCTGTAGTCAGTTATGCTGATATCGATTATTGAAGATATAAGTTTTATGAAGGATATTTAACCTGGCAGGGTCTGTGTTTTAAGTGAATGAGATAATTTAGAGTTAAGCTGATCATAAAAAGTGACATATAATACTAAAGATAAATGGACAAGAGGTTATGATAATGTTTTATCAAATAATGCTGACACACAGAAAATCTGTTTTTCGTTTGTATCGGTAAGTCATGATAATGGATAAGGGTTTCCCACATAAAACAAATCTGCAGTAGACGACTTTGAAATTATTAAGTAAAAAAAATCTCTATAAATGATCGTATGATAATTGAAAAGTGTTGAATTATTGTGGCAAATGCAGATATTGCTCATTATGAGCAATTTCTCCTTTTGCCACAATGATTTCAATGATGTTTACTCTGACAGACTTTAAAATCATCAAGTACAAAACATAGAAAATCTCTATAAATGATAGTAAGATAATTGAAAAGAGTTGAAATTATTATGGAAAATTGAGCAATTGAAAATCAAAGCTGTCGGATTACAAACGCACAATCTCAAGTTGACGAAACTGATGTGAACTCGTGTCGTGATTAGCATTCAGAAAATTAAGTAAACGTATTTCTATGTACACGTAATCCGAAAGACTGACAATAGCTGCAGCGACTTTTGAAAACATTGTGACAAAAAGAGAAATTGATCACGAGGAATTTATCCTTTTGCTACAATGTTTTCTACTTTATGTCCATAAATTATACCTTCATTTAGCAAGATGTTTAAATTTTTACTTAATGTGCTACGTATAAGGGAAAGGCTTAACATAGGAACTTAAGTTTCAATTTTTTTTGAAAATGTTAAACCAGTGCTTGAAAATTTACTTGAATTTATTTCTCAAACTGTAAATTTACCAGTTGATATAAGAGTTGAAATGCTGTCTACTTTTACAGTGATAAGTTAAATACAGTTCAGTTAATCCCATCACACTTTGTTTGTAAGAACCAGAAGATTTCATTTCATTTAAGTATTCTGGATGTTCACATCGCATCCGTGATAAAACATGTTGTTGGCTAGGCAAAATACACCGATATCGTGTTTACCGCGATATTCATGAAATGTGGAACTGCAGTGCAACAGCAAAAAAGAACGAAATTGATCTTGAAACAGATATTTCTGTGGTTTAAATCTTTTCATGTCTGCATTTTGCGATGACAATTGTACTCAAAGTTAACTTTGAATCCAGTATGTACTGAACATGAAAGTTAGATTATTAAAAGCAAAGCAAATGAAAAATGTTTGTGAAATTGCGATAAAAATGAAAATCTATAAATAGACTATAGATGAATGGTACTGTCTTTTATGTTAGCTCTTAACTTGATTCGGGAACCAGAGTCGCTGCGTGGCCGCTTACGACATTTACACACTAGACCCAATTGAGATCAGTTTAAAACGCGTTGGTGAATACGGATTAAATCTAAAACGTGGACTAAATATTAAGATTTAGATTTAGACAAATATCTAAATTGAAAAGTTTAGTGAATACGGGACGAGGCTTCTTCGTCTAATTACCGCGTAATATATCATAGCATGTCATTTTAAGGAACCAGACTACATTTACAAATTCAATAGAAGGGTTCTCTATTTTACTGTCTAGAGTAGATACAGTATGAATTTCGCTTAAATAAAAATGTACATACATTCAATTAATATACTGGCCTTTGTCTTTTGTTTTTAATTTGTAAAACTCACACATGTATATAGAGTGTAAAAGGGATGTTTTAAAAGTCATTACCTTAAAAAATGTACTTAGAAAGGACAAAGAGAAATCAAGATATGTGGTCACGCTGGCAGGTCTAGATATTCTCCTTGACCGAAAATTAAAAGCATCCCTGCGGCTTCCAACAATATTTGCATTAGGAAAATCCAGTGTCAGATATAACCAGTCTAGTCTTAGATAAGCAAAAAATCTTCTCATAAGAGCATAAACATGTGACATTGTATCAGTTACGGTATCGATAAAAAGACTGTATCATTTCGTTGGTATCAGTATCGGATTGTTCGTCCTTAACCCTTTCCCTCATATAAATGCTCTGCAGCAGACGGCTTTTTGAAAACATAGTGACAAAAGAAGAAATTGCTCAAAACAAGTAATTTCTCCTTTTGCCACAATGTTTTCCACTTTTAGTCATTGGTTATCCATTCAATTATAGAGATTTTCTATGTTTTGACAAAATATGTTCAAAGTTGTCTGCTGCAGAATTGTCGTATGAGGGAAAGGGTTAATGATATCCAACTATAATGTCAGGTAAATTGCTTCTTTTTCAATCTGTTGTACAGTACCAGTTACATCACATCAATGCAGGTTTAATGTTTTGAAGTACAGAAACAACCCTTTCTAGAAACAGAAGTTCTCCAATGCCTCTGCAGCAGACAGCTTTTTGAAAACATTGTGGCAAAAGGAGAAATTTATCATTATGAGCAATTTCTCCTTTTGCTGTAATGTTTTCAATTTTATTCATTAATCAACCTTACATTTGCTGAGGTTGTCCATATTTTTGCCGAAAATATCTTCAAAGTCATCTGCTGCAGAATTGTTGTATATGGGAAAGTGTCAATGTTTTGTTTCTTTCAGAGAAAAAACCCCACCATAATATAAACTGCTTGGTTTTTGAATGGTTGACTAGATATAGTTTACACCATATGGTGTTTGTATGGTTGAATAGATATAGTTTACACCATATATGGTGTTTGTATGGTTGAATAGATATAGTTTACACCATATGGTGTTTGTATGGTTGAATAGATCTAGTGTACACCATATGGTGTTTGTATGGTTGAATAGATCTAGTGTACACCATATGGTGTTTGTATGGTTGAATAGATCTAGTGTACACCATATGGGGTTCCTGAGAAATAATGTATTGCATCTCTTGATTAATATTTGATGGTTTGCCTCACATTTAATACGAACACTTGATTACCCTTGTCTATCACTACAACACATTCTGAATGAAAAACAGTATTGGAAAAGTAGTTTTAGCTTATCGGAATAATGAGCTTTTCAATGGGAAAAGGTACACGCTGGCATATTTCTGAACAGTGTTAGTAAAGATCAACCTGTTCATGTGCTCGTTTTTATCAGAATTTTACACAAATTGACAGCTTCCAACAAGATTGTGTAAATAATATGTGAAAAGTGTATATCGTTTCAAGTTCCCTCATAGAATCCATATTGAAAGATCTGCAGCAAAATAAACTATTCCTGTCTTTGATACACCTTTTGGTGCCTCTGCAGCAAACAACATTTGTAAACATTGTAGGAAAAGGAGAATTATTATTTTACAATAAACGTTGCTCCTTATATGCATATTTTTCCTTTTGTCACAATGTTTTCAATAGTCGTCTGCAGTAGATGTGCATGAAAAGATGGCCCGCGGGAATGACCTTAGTAGGAGAGTCTTGATTTCTTATTTGCCATTAACCCCTTCCCTCATACAACAAATCTGCAGCAGACGACTTTGAACATATTTTGTCCAAAAATGGAAAATCTCTATAATTGACCTATGACTAAAAGTGGAAAACATTGTGTCAAAAAGAGAAATTGCTCGTTTTTGCTCGTTTTTGCTCGTTTGTGCAGAGGCGTCTATATGAGGGAAAGGGTTAAGATAGAGCTAGCATCAGACATAAGGACATAAGGATGACAAAAGCTCCTAATATTGTACAATGAAGCCCAGATCAATACAACTAATAAGCTGCATGCTTTAAGCCTTAGATTTTTTCTGTGGAATACTACGGATATTAGGAAATTACTGTTTTGGTATTGAACGCAGTAGACTCAAAGGCTGTCTGTTTTTTGTTGACCCTTTCCCACATACAATATATCCCCCTTTAGCGTCTTGTCGAGTGCCGATAGGTCGGTACTAACGTAGGCTATCAATCCAGGAAGCATGAGTTAAACCCCGAATCAGCCATTTAGTCCATTGACAAAAGTTATTGTGACTAGCAATGTTTGCCTACCACCAATGTGGGTAAATAGCCAGAGTCTCGGGAAGAATTTGTGTGGAAAACTTGAGCGAGAAAGCCAGGAAGCACATATTAAATGTTATAAACTGAAATACTGTTAAAACTCAAACTAATCAATCAACACAAAATATGTTCAAAGTCGTCTGCTGTAGAATTGTCGTATGAGGGAAAGGGTTAATGGCACTTATAAGAATGGTTTCATGTAGACGGGTTTATTGGTTGTAACCCACAACATAGGGTGTTTTTGTTATGAAAAATTAGAGATATTGTTGGAGAGATAATTAATTAGCTGGCCTAACACTTTGAAATCAAAATTTCATGATTTTTTTCCAAATTCAGCTTTTATTTAATTTGCGTATTCATGAATTTTTAACATACTAGGTAGGCTTCATAAAAAAATAGAAAGGTACTATGCAATACTTATGGATTTATTTGTACCATAAGAACTTATGGGAAATATCGACAAAGCACCTTGGTTTGTGAAGATTTTTGTTAAAATAATGGCAAGGGATTACATTGATATTAGGATGATAGAAAGGTCACCTTCATCTTTAATGCATAAGCTTGCACTTAAACACAAGGTATTTGTCATGAGGAAATATTCCAGCCTCTATCCATATTAGTAACCATGGCATTGGAAATAATCTGATCATTTACTATTGACCATTAATGTCTGTAATGATTCATTGATTATTGCAAAAAATAGTGTAAAGTATTGGAAAGAGGTCACTGTGACCTTGACCTTGACCACTAACCTAATTTAAATAAAAATCTTGTCTTGGCATATGGCCTTTACCATTTCACTTAAAGTCACAAGCACCTTGGGAAGAGTCTTATAGGGGGTTTCACGTACCAAAATTTGGTCATTATGACCTTGACCTCTGACCCTATTTAAAGAAAAAACTTGTCCGGGAAAAACTTGCTCTGAATGTACATTTTTGGAAGAAATTGTGTCTTTTAACATAATCAGTTCACTGTGACCTTGACCCCATTTAAAGAAAGCTTGTCTGGGCCATATTTCTTATGTTATATTTATGTCTCAAAGATATGTGTGGTATTGAGTGATTGCGCAACACAAAAAGAAAAGCTTAAACAAATTTGGTCTGAAGATGTATCTTTGGAAGAAGGTGTGACATGATTGGGCCTAGACATGATGCGCAATCCCTCCTTTTGCCACAATGTTTTCAAAAGCTATCTGCTCTAGACACATCAAAACACTTCTATATGTGGGAAAGGGTTAACTCAATCACCATTATCATAAAATTTATCTCCATCAAATACCAGTAAGGTTAGAAACTTGGTCATGTGATTTCCAAAACTAAGTCACTAGGGCAAATTTGAGAAAACACCTTGTGAACTGGTATACGAAGATGGTCCAATTGTTCTTTTAGAAACAAATTTGACAGGGAATTTCAATTCAATGAATAAACTTGACATATTTTGGACTTGATGTTTTTAAAATTGCCTGCTGTAGACTTTTTGTAAGTGGGAAAGGGTATAGATACCAGACAGAATGATATGAATTCCCTAGTGAATAATAATTATGTAAATCTGATTTGCTATTTCATATTTTGATGATTAAATCTGTTATCTGAAATGCCATATTAGACTAACAAATTGAGAACAACTGGACAATTTATTTATTTATTTGAGTTTTACGGCACTTACAACATTATTTCAGTTATATCACGGCGACAGTTCACTTATTCATGATCCCTAGGTAAACAAACCAGTACTAGGCTAGAAAATTTGCCTTGCCCAAGGGCAATCCACCATAACTGTTGTGCGGCGACAGGGGATCGAACCCGGTATACCCGGTTTCAAATCCCCGACGCTAACCACTCAACCACGTCGGATTCCCTTCAACTGGACAAAGGAAGAAAACAATCTAGATAAATGAAAGTGTAATTATGACAGGGATCAGACAAACTTGTGAAGAAAGCATGCATTATGAGCATTTGAGGGATGCTCTGTGAAAACAATCTGTACGGCATTTGAAGCCAGTGTAGATTCAG
This sequence comes from Serripes groenlandicus, assembly GCA_031761405.1. Lineage (NCBI taxonomy): Eukaryota > Metazoa > Mollusca > Bivalvia > Cardiida > Cardiidae > Serripes > Serripes groenlandicus. The sequence continues at coordinate 71,450,930 of JASEVX010000007.1, read as the reverse complement.
ATAAGCCTGCATATTCAGTTTGGTCTGTATGACATTAGCAGCCAATGTAGATTCAGATAAGCCTGCACATTCAGTTTGGTCTGTATGACATTTGCAGCCAGTGTAGATTCAGATCAGCCTGCACATTCAGTTTGGTCTGGCTCTGCACTGTTTGCCAATAAGTCATGAAATGTGTCAAAAAACTTCTGCAAAGAAGTATCCCTTTGGATCCTATTTATACAAAAGTTGGTTTTCTTTGTGCACCCCTTATTTGGTGTGCAGCCTGCTTAGACAAGGAGGCATTGCTCCATAATTTGTCCATCCGTCTGTGTGTTTAACTCTTTCCCTCATACAACAATTCTGCAACAGACGACTTTGAACATATTTTGTCAAAAAATAGAAAATCTCTATAATTGAATGGATAACCTATGACGAAAAGTGGAAAACATTGTGTCAAAAGGAGAAATTGCTCGTTTTGAGCAATTTCTTCTTTTGTCACTATGTTTTCAAAAAGCTGTCTGCTGCAGAGGCGTCCGAAAGTGTGTATATGAGGGAAAGGGTTAACCAATATGTCTATCCCACTATCACCTTCTGATATATAGACATATAGACAGTTTATACACATGGGTTCCTTCAAACACTCTTGTATTGCTGTAATCCCGGCTCTTTCTTTCCGACGTTTGACCAAAATCATTGCGACATGCGTCATTCGTCTTCCACCAATGGGCTAAGTCTATGTGGAAAAGCAGCCAGTTGCTTGGGAAGATTGCTGTGTGGAGTACTGGTGTGAGAAAACCAGGAAACACATGAGTAGGTGAACTGGCCGCCGTGATATGATGTGAGAAATTGTTAAAAAACGGCGTTAAACCCCAATCAATCAATCAATCTTGTATTACTGTCCGTTTCTAACACCTGGGAATTGGGAGTATAAAACGAGCCATGTCTCGTTTTTCTGCTTCAGACTTTTTTTTCAAAGGAGACAAGTTTAAAGATTTCATATTTAGTATGAAAGAGGTTTTAAAAATAGTATTCCACCCTTTCCCACTTACATCAAATTTGCATGTAAAACATCGAAGACAAATAAAGATAAAAAAACTCTAACTGAAACTAATTTTATGAATAGAGTTTGAAAACATTGGGGCAAAAGGAGAAATTGCTCATTATAAGCAATATCCCCTCTTGCCACAATGTTTTTTTCAAAAGTAGCCTGCTGTAGATGTCTAATGTCGCCTGTATGTGGTAAGTGGGTATAAACTGTCTTGTTATATTGGATGCATGAGCAATGGATGGTTGAGTAAAGCCAAGGTATGTGCCATACAACTTAACACTTTCCTACATACAACTTATTTACAGCCCACTACTTTTTATCAAATATAGGTAAACATTTGGAAAAAATCTACATAAATGATAGTATAACCATCTAATAAAGTTGAAAACATTTAGGGGAAAGGACAAAATTTGCTCAAAATGAACAATTTCTCCTATTTCCGCATTTTTTTCAAAGTTGTCTGCTGCAGAGGCATCAGAAGGTGTCTGTATTCGGGAAATGTTAAATAAACTTTCATCATTGATGTAGTATTGTCACAAAAGAAGGACATCTATAAAAAAGGACAAGGAGTTCATGATTGAACAAACTTTTTTTACTTTTAACATGTCTTCTGCTTCAGCGGCATGAATGGAAATGAATTTTGAAATCATGAATTGTGGAATAACTACAATGTATTTTCATGATTAAATGTATTATACCAAATGCATGTCAGATGCTTTCTTTGTGGGTATTTAATCTTTTTGTACTATAGAAATTATAAATATCTCAGCCCTTTTCTTCTGAAAATAACACTTTCCTCTTGGAAAAATTATTACTAGTTGAGAAACGAAAAAAATATCTGCTTCAGTAAATGACAAAAGTTAATAATATTTTCAAGATGTAACACTGGTTAGTCATTGGATGCTTTCCTGGCAGATATGTTGAATTGTCATAGCATATACGATAAATAACGGAAGTATTTGATATGATATTTGTGAGTCATCTGATTTGAAAATACCCGGAAAACAACAACTTACATCTGGAAAATTTGAAGGAACAGTTTTGATACAGATTTGAAAAGGTTGTGGGAAAAAGATAAATTAATCCCTTTCTCACATTGCTTTCAATTGTATCAAGAATATAGTTAATTCTTCCATATAGTTAAATCCTTTCCCTCATATAAACGCTTTCTGACGCCTCGGCAGCATACGGCTTTTTGAAACCATAGTGACTAAAGAAGAAATAGCTCAAAACGAGCAATTTCTCCTTTTGCCACAATGTGTCATAGGTTATCCATTCAATTTGACAAAATATGTTCAAAGTCGTCTGCTGCAAAATTGTCCTATGAGGGAAAGGGTTAACCCAATATATGAAGATATAATTATTGAATCAAGTTGAAATCCTGGTGGCATAAGGAGAAATGACTCATAATTTTTTATTTTGTCACTATGTTTTCAGAAGAACGATCTGGTGCAGAGTTGTCAGAAAGCATCTATATGAGGGAAAGGATTTAACTATATGAAAGAGTTAACTATATTCTTGATACAATTGAAAGCAATGTGAGAAAGGGATTAATTTATCTTTTTCCCACAACCTTTTCAAATCTGTATCAAAACTGTTCCTTCAAATTTTCCAGATGTTAGATTTTTTTTAAGATCTTGAGATCTGTGTCTTGATGACGGAAATGGTTAATTTATTTGTCAGAGTCCTCAAAACCATGTGATCATGTTTTGATGGGGCTCATTGAACCAAACCAGTGGGACTGATGACATTGTGGTTTTATGACTGACTGACATAAAGATAAATATAAAAAGGAAACAAATGCACCCATCTACCTATTTCCTTATAGTTCATTGTCATGTTTTCGTTTTCGACTGTAACAATCTACGGATGTTAAGTGATAAACAGGAATTTTAATACATAAGACAATGGAATAGTGAATGTGTCAGAAAGACTTTGGTCAGTTCTCCAACCTTTTATCTCAATTGAAAATATTTTTCACAACTCCGTTTTTAACAAAGATGAAAGTTACTCAGAGACATTTTTTTTTGTAAAGAGCACTTGTTTATTAGCACGGTGAAAACTAGTAATGAAATATATATGGATATATTGATATTTTCAATTTTCTCTTAATTTTTCAAAAAAGTGTTTAGAAACAAAATAATATTTTTGAAGTTTTAATTGTAGATTTATATTATATTTCTTATACACTGGTTGAATCACTAAAAATCAGATCTTCCCTTGTTTCAAGGATCTGTTTGTTGCTTAGAGTTATTGCTACATGTTAACCTCATGCAGACACATTTTAATGCATCTTTCAGCAGGAGACAACTTTAGAAAACCTTATGGCAAAAGGGGAATATCACTTTGCCACAAAGGGTTCCATTTTTAACTCACATGAGCATGTAGTGTTCAATTTCAACTTTTCTGATCACTCACTGAGTCTGTCTGCCATTTATTATTCTAACAACATCTCCTCCTTCACCACTGGGTCAATTCCATTGAAACTTTCCATAACTTGCCAAAATAACTAAAGAAAAGTAAATGAACTTGCCAAAATAACTAAAAGAAAAGTAAATGAACTTGCCAAATTAACTAAAGAAAAATAAATGTGATCCATGGAGAATCCTGGTTGCCATGGCAACAGAGTGGGAAGTAAAACATTCTCCTAAAACTAGTGGTCATAATTGAAAATAATTGATTACAAATGGTCACCTGGTGACCCTCAACTACAATAGCTAATATGGAGACTGTCCTTAAAAAATGACGCCCCCAGGGAGTTGAGTAGTTTTTCCTTCTATAGGCTTAATAGAAACTTTAACAATCTTCTCCTCTGAAAGCAACTGTCAGAATTCAAAATCAGTTCATACAAATGATCATCTGGTGACCCTCCATCAAATTAGCTGAAATGAAGACTGTCCTTCAAAAAAAATGAAGGGGGCCCCCCCTAATAAATGATCATTCTATAATAAAATGTATTTATGTTCACTCATGAGAGCGATAAGGCCATCACCTCCCTCTTGTTACAATTATGATACCTTCATTCAAATAGATTTTTCATATTTTGCCTTGCTTTTTTGAAAGTCGTCTCTTGCAGATTTCTTGTACATGGGAACGTATAACAAATCAAGCATAAAAACATTGATTTAATTATTTGCATCATGTGTATTGTGCAGACATTTCTGTTTATGAATATATAAATGATGGGAAATAACCTACCTAGAAGCATTGGATTCATGCCTATCTACAATCCATCAGTACCTCTATGTACTTTGATAAAGGAATGGAATACATGTATTAATATACCAGGTTTGTATGCATCTAATTGTTCAAAATCATTTCGAGGGCTTGGCGTGAAACGGTTGTAAATAAAAACCTATTTTGAAAACCGTGGTTTAGGGGCAATTTTGACCCCTTTGTAAACAATGCAAATTTAGGTGCCATTGCTCAGAACGAGCAATGGCACCTAAATTTCCATTGTTTACTACGAAAAATGATTTAACGCTTATAAAGACTTTATGGCGAGGTGATTTACCTTGGTAAAAATATACCAATTTTAGTTACAACCGTTTCACGCCAAGCCCTCGATTTAGTCTTGGCAATACTTCATGCCTTATTAGTATTGCTTCTCGGCCATTTGGCCAGGATCTACATTTATTGTCATTGGCAATTGTAGCTGCGTTCGTAAAAATATGGTTTTGTTGATGAGGATATTTTGGCATGTTCAATTTGACATCAATATTGTTTTGTTGATCAGGATATTTTGGCATGTCCAATTTGACAACAATATGGTTTTGTTGAACAGGATATTTTGGCATGTCCAATTCGACAACAATATGGTTTTGTTGATCAGGATATTTTGGCATGTCCAATTTGACATCAATATGTTGTCAGTGCTCTAAAGTATTTATTTCAGTGAGACAATTTTTAGTCGGGTTCAATTGCGGACTCTTACGGTTGTATCTATTTCAACTGTTGTTGCCGTACAGTCGCCAGAAACATGTGCACACTATAAAATAGTTCAACAATTCTTACTGAATACTCAAAACAGGCGAATGACATAATTATGTAAATAACTTTGTTATTACGCAGTTACTGGTGAAAACATGCTTCTGGAAACCCAAATAAAAATATTATGCACAATAATAATGGTTTTGATTCAGTAGTGAGAGTGTATTACATTGCCTGTTGAACGAAATCGGTTACTTCTGTGAGATGACCTGGATCACCCGAATCACATACATGTAATCTTGCTCAATATTGGCGGAAAGATCAGACTTCAACCCGAGTCACATTCATGTAATCTTGCTCAATATTGGCGGAAGGATGAGATTTCAACCTAAGTCACATACATGTAATCTTACTCAATATTGGCGGAAGGATCAGATTTCACGCCTTGTATTATGGCTTTCCCATGGAACTCTAAAACAGTCAATCAAGTTGTCAAGAGATGCTATTTCTTCACCCACAAAGACTGTGGAAACATTTTGCACAGACGTTTTCATAGCAATGTTGAAAAAGAAAATTGTGAGAAGTTATTTATATTATTCTTTATTTAATATAAGTTGAAAATTTCTCTTTTTAGTGCAAAAAATATAGAAAAAAAAGTTTTTCCAAAGTCTGTTGCCGAGTTGTCTGTATAGCCCTTTCCAACATACAATAAATATGCAGATTACATCAAAAAACATCTTGGTAAAAATAAGTAAAATCTCTATAAATTATATAATTATTGAATAGAACTGAAAATATTGTGGCCAAAATTGTCTGCTGCAGATGTCTCAAAATGCGTTTGAAAGAGCTAACAGGCATCTTATCCCCTTTTCACATACAGATGCTTTCTGAAGCCTCTGCAGAAGTTGATATAGAAACACATTGTGGAAAAAGGAGAAATCGCTCATGAAATTAGCAATTTCTCCTTTTGCCACAATATTTTCAACTTTGTTGAATAATTGTTCTTTCATTTATTGAAAGTTTCCATATGTTTGACGGAATGTTTTCAAAGTTGTCTGCTGTAGATTTATTGTATGTGGGAAAGGATTAAACGAGAATAGTAATATATCTCTCTTACTAACTTACCTTTCCCACATACAACAAATCTGCTGCGAATGATTTATAAAACACCATGGCCAAAATATGAAAAGCCTCTATAAATGAAAGTACAAGTATTGTATATAGTACTGAAAATGCATCAAAATATGGAATCCGCCATGGTCAAGTGGTTAGCGTAGGGGATCTGAAACCAGGCATCCCAGGTTTGATCCCCAATAGCGGCACGATGGTCATGGTGGAGTGCTCTTGGGCAAGGCACATTTTCTAGCCTAGTACTGGTTTGTTTACCCAGGGATCATGAATAAATGAACTGTCGCCAGGATATAATTGAAATAATGTTGAAAGCGGCGTAAAATCCCAATAAAACAAAGTATCAAAATATGTCTGCATCTGGGTCAAGGTTAAACAATTAAACCCACCATTTCAACATACTACTATTCTGCGACAGACTGCTTTAACCCTTTCCCACATGTAGACACTTTCTGACGCCTCTGCAACAGACGACTTTTGAAAACATCATATGGCAAAGGTGAAATTGCTCATGATGAGCAATTTCACCATTTGCCACAATGTTTTTAACTCTATTTTAGAAATGAACTGTCATTAATAGTGATTGTTCATATGTTTGCACAGATGTTTTCACAATCGTCTGCTGCATATTTGTTATATGTGGGAAAGGTTTTAAAGATATCAAGGAAAGATGCTTTCAAAAGTCATCTGCAGTTGGGAAAGGCAAAAAAATAATTGTCTCTCCCATACAGATCAAACCCTTTGCAAAATATTTGCAGAATATGTGCAGAATATATTCCTTTCAAACTACTATTTGCACTCTATTTGCAAATGCTTTGCGGAAAGTAGCTGCAAATACTTTGCAAATATCAATATATCTGGCAAAGGCATTGCAAACGTTAACTTAGATAACTAAAGTAGCTGCAAATACTGTGCAAATACCAACTCGGTCTGTTTATATATATGGCAAATAGTATGCAAATAGTAACTTATTAATTATATAACTGAAGTATAGCTGCAAATACTTTGCAAATACTAACTTAGTCTATTAATATTCTTGCAAATACATTGCAAATACTAACTTTGTCTGTAAATATTCCTGCAAAGGGTATGCAAAGGGTAACTTAGAATTTCAAACAGTGCAAGTAGTTTGCAAACACTAACTTATCCCCTGAATGATATTTTCCAAATACAAAGTTGTTGGACTTCAAAAAAAAATGAGTAACAAAGGTTTGGCAAACAATAACTTTACTATTGAAAAATTGCAAGTACAATGCAAATAGTAACTTTTCTAAGTTAATTTAATACATTTTATAAATGAAATTATTACATCAGTATATTATTAATTAAGGAAAATATCCAAGTTTTATAAATTATTGACTGATTTAACCACTATATATAACCAAAACATGTGTGCAGCTTATATAAAAGTGTGTATATAAATTCAGTATAATTTTACATAAACATGATGTTTTCAGTTGAAAATGCAAAAGCCAAAGATATCTTTGGCTAAAACATACATTCTGTAGCAGACGACTTCAAACGCATTTTGTCAAAACATAGAAAATCTCCATAATTGAATGGATAACCTGTGACAAAAAGTGGTAAACATTGTGGCAAAAGGAGAAATTGCACGTTCTGTGCAATTTCTTCTTTGTCACTATGTTTTCAAAAAGCCATCTGCTGCAGAGGCGTCAGAAAGCGTCTATATGAGGGAAAGGGATTGTCCCTGAAGTGTTCAGGCCCAAAATATAATTTATAAAGAAAATTAAATTCTGGTTTTATTGATGCATGAATCATAACAATCTTTTCAGAGTTGTTCTACAGCATTAAATGGCACAATTTGTTCCAGAACAAGTGCGATATAACATTTCTAGAACAAAAGGTTTATCATATATATGTTCTAGAACACTGCCAGAATGGCTCTACAATGTAAAACTGTACGAAATAGTCTGGGCAGACTGGAACCAGATTATGTACAGAACGAAATACAGAAAGTCTATGAAGATTTTGTAAAGTATGAAATACAGAAAGTCTGTGCAGCTTTTGTACAGAAAATATTCTGGTTCATTGAAACATAGTTGAACCAAAATTGTATGAAGAAAAAAAATAGCTTTTTCCATATGTGGCAATATGATACTTTAATATATCACCAACATAAAGATGTTGTTTATGACATAGCACAATACAATTTGATAATTTAATAAACAATATAACATTTACCAAATATGCCCATCCAGTTGTGCATAATAAATTGCCTAATATTCTCTGTGCCCTTGAACCACAACATATATTTTCCACCAAACTTAAAGGAAGTAGTAGACATTACTCTTTTGGAAGAGTTCCTGTGTTTTATGCTAGAGTTATCTCTCTTGGTATAGTTCCACTGGAATTCCATTGATTTGTTTACTAGGGCAGGCTTTTACTTTTGACAAGAAGATTTTCTATACATGATTATACATTTATAAGAACTTTTTTGGTCCTAGAAGTGTTCTATAAGTGTTCTAATTTCTCTTCTCAGAATGGAAGTTTAAGTGATTCACACTGAGTAAAAATATCATTTTAAAATCTTGAAGATTCTACAAATGTTCCAGAACTCCACTTCAGAGCATTTGTATACTCTAATTTGGTTCTTAAGTGCTCTATGACTGTTCCAGAATAGTTTAAGAACACATTTGTAATATAGTGGTCTGTCCCATAGAAAGACTAGCTTTTATAGCGACACAGTAGAGTGTTCGCCTCCAGGACAAGAGGTCCTGAGTTCGAGTACAAACCAATTTGTGTTCAACAAATGTTCCATTATTGTTCTAGATTAATGTTACAGAACAAATATATGAGGACACAAATTGAATGGTTCTAGAACTATTCTATAATGCTCTAGTTCAGTTCTAGAACTGAGCTGATTTGTAGGACAGAGTTGTTCAGGGTTTGTCTGTGGCAGATGTGTCATAATGGAACTGCAAGAGAACCTATCCCTCCTGCAGTTGGAGCAGACTGTGGGTTAAACCTATCCCTCCTGCAGTTGGAGCAGACTGTGGGTTAAACCTATCCCTCCTGCAGTTGGAGCAGACTGTGGGTTAAACCTATCCCTCCTGCAGTTGGAGCAGACTGTGGGTTAAACCTATCCCTCCTGCAGTTGGAGCAGACTGCGGGTTAAACATATCCCTCCTGCAGTTGGAGCAGACTGTGGGTTAAACCTATCCCTCCTTCATTTGGAGCAGACTGTGGGTTAAACCTATTCCTCCTGCAGTTGGAGAAAACTGCAGGTTAAACTTATCCCTATTGCATATGGAGCAGACTGTGGGTTTAACCTATCCCTCCTGCAGTTGGAGCAGACTGCGGGTTAAACCTATCCCTCCTGCAGTTGGAGCAGACTGCGGGTTAAACCTATCCCTCCTGCAGTTGGAGCAGACTGTGGGTTAAACCTATCCCTCCTGCAGTTAGAGCAGACTGCGGGTTAAACCTATTTCTTCTGCAGTTGGAGCAGACTGCAGGTTAAACCTATCCCTCCTGTAGTTGGAGCAGACTGCAGGTTAAACCTATACCTCCTGCAGTTGGAGCAGACTGTGGGTTAAACTTATCCCTCCTGTATTTGGAGCAGACTGCGGGTTAAACTTATCCCTCCTGCATTTGGAGCAGACTACTTTTGAAATGTGATTAATACCCCCGAACCTCGCCCTGATAGGTAAGGTAGTTTATTATTAAGAAGCCCCACCTTAAATTCCAACTTTTAGTTTTAAAGATAATCTCCGGACAAAAAAAAGTAAGAAAGGGCAATGAAAATGCTTCTACGAACAAGAAAATGTAACAAAGAGCAATAAATCTGTAATATGCTAAAATTAAGTTATGGTTCTTGTTCACTGCACTTCCTCTCAATGTGTTGTATCATAGTATGAAGTTTTATTAAGTTCCATCTAGTAATTTTGAAATTATTTTACGCTCGACAAACAGTAACAAATTACTCAGTAATTAAGTAAATAAGAGTTATGGTTCTTGTACACTGCAATTCCTCTCATTGTGCTCTACCATTGTATGAAGTTTTATTAGATTCCATCGATTAGTTTTAAAGTTATGCTCCGGACAAGACTCTACAAACAAGAAAAAGTAACAAATGGCAATAACTCTGTTATTATGTAAATTAGAGTTATAGTTCTTGTACACTGCACTTCCTCTCATTGTGGTCTACAATTGTATGCAGTTTTATTAGATTCCATATATTAGTTATTAAATAATTCTCTGGACAAGAAAAAGTAACAAAGGGCAATAACTCTGTATTTAGGTAAAATAGAGTTATCATTCCTGTATACCGATCTTCCTCTCAATGTGTTGTATTATCGTATGAAGTTTGATTAAATTCCAACAATTAGTTTAAAAGTTATGCTCCGGACAAGACTCTACAAACAAGAAAAAGTAACAAAGGGCAATAACTCTGTATTAAGTAAATTAGAGTTATGGTTCTTGTACATTGCACTTTCGCTCATTGTGCTCTACCATTGTATGAAGTTTTATTAGATTCCATCAATTAGTTATTAAGTAATTCACCGGACAAGAAAAAGTAACAAAGGGAAATAACTCTGTATTAAGGTAAAGTAGAGTTATGGTTCCTATACACTGCACTTCCTCTCCATGTGTTGTATGATCGTATGAAGTTTTATTAAATTCCAACATTTAGTTTTAAAGTTATGCTCCGGACAAGACTCTACGAGCAAGAAAATGTAACAAAGGGCAATAACTCTGTAATTGTTTAAATTATAGTTATAGTTCTTGTACACTGCACTTCCTCTCATTGTGCTCTTCCATTGTATGAAGTTTTATTAGATTCCATCTATTAGTTATTAAGTAATTCTCTGGACAAGAAAAAGTAACAATAGTGGCTAAAGGAGAAATTGTTCATGATGAGCAGTTTCTCCTTTTGCCACAATGTTTTCAACTGTATTATGAATTTATGCTGTCATTTTTGGAGATTTCTCCTTATTTTGTCTAAATGTTTTTAAAGCCCTCTGCTGCAGATTTATTGTATGTGTTAAAGTGTCCAATTTAATGAGACTGAGGGAGCACTAAAGTCATCAATAATTGAAAACATATAGATTCTGAAAATTGATGTGAAATCTGCCCAAATCAGAGACATATATGTCTCTGTCCAAATTGACCCAGTAAAAGGTCACCTTTGTCAATTTTTATTGTGCTTTGCGCACTTACGTATATATATATATATATATATATATATATATATATATAAAATCCCTGTGTAACTTACCAGTTCATTCCATGATTGCTTTGTCCTCCCATTAAATTTTCTTAACGCTTTCCCATATACAGACGTTTTCTTACGCTTCTACAGCAGGCGGATTATGAAAAATCCATTGTTGCAAAAGGGGAAATTGCTCATGATTAGCAATTTTACCTTTTGCCACAATGTTTTTCTACTCTATTTAATTATTATACTTTTATTTCAAGAGATTTTCCATGTTGTTGCTCAGATGTTTTCAAAGTCGTCTGCTGCAGATTTGTTGTATTTGGAAAAGGTTTTATAGCTAGTTTGAGTTTGTAATTCTTTTCCCACAGTGATTTTAACTCCAAATGTACTTTCAGATACCACACATATTTATTTCTGATGAGTTTAAAGCGCTAAAACTATAATTTTCTACCTATAACACAAAACTTTTTGGGATGTTGATGCATCTAAGTGCAGGGGAGATTCATATATTAAAAAAATGGAACTATAGTTAACCCTTTCCTACATAAAACAAATCTGCAGCAGATTACTTTGAAAACATCTTAGAAAAAATATAAAAAATCTCTGTAAATTTGAACATTATATTAATGGAATAAAGTTGAAAACATTGTGGCAAAGTGAGAAATTGCTTGTTATGAGCATCATTCTTCTCCTTTTGTCGCAATGTTTTCAAATATCGTCTGCTTCCAAGACGTCAGAAAGCGTCTGTATGTGGGGAAAAGGGTTAAGGAGTGTTTCTACCTTATCCTTTTATTTGATTCCAGTATAGAGATGCAATACTAACCTCTAAATTGATAGATTAACTCATGTTTGATTGTTTGTATAATTTCAGCACCCGGTAAGCCCAAGTTTTTAGAGCATCTGATTAATAGAGTTGTCTCGAGGAAGGCTGGTAAGCGCAGTGACCCTGGTTTAACACAGAGCCTGTCTGACTCCCAGGATCTGACTGAAGTTCTGGAACCTCTGTCGCCTGACACAGAAAAATGTCTCGAAGCAGCAGAAACTCTTGTTGAGGAAATACTTAGTGCTAAAAGGCCTGCTAGTGGGGAATCAACAGATTCCGGGAAAGGTTCTCTTCTAGAATCGACTAGTGATTTTTCACCGACGCCAAAACGCACATCTTGGTCTACGCCGACATCACCAACATTTCATGGAATAGTTAAAAACAGATTGAAAAAATTTCAGACATTAACAGAGACGAGTGACACTGAGTCCACTCATTCCGAGTGCGCTGATCCTTCCTCACCTACACAGAAAACATTCCCCGAGGTGGAGTATGAAATTGAGATAGCTAATGTTAAAAAGTTTTATTGTGCTCTGTCCCAGGACGAAAGTTTTAATAACTCAGTCATGGAGGCTGGATATGTCAAAACTCTAGTACAGAGGATTAATACAAACAAACGTGCTCCTGGTGAAGATAGTGAAAACAATAACGATTCGGGGGAAACTGGGGAGTCTTGTTCTCCAGCAGGTCAAAATTTGAAATCTGTATCAAAAGATGAAGATTCAGGCTGGGATGATTGGTCAAAAGAAAATGGAGACATTTCAAATGACGAGGAGGAACAAGTAGAAATAGACAATGATAATATTGAGGACAAGATACATCTTCTCAAAGATGAGGAATCCACTTTGTCTCCCAATCCCAGACACTCATCAACATCCTCAGAAAAATCATCTCGCACTAACTCAATGAACTCTTCTCGTGCAAATTCAGTTTCCGAAAGCGAGGGGCATGTAAGTAGAGCTCTAAAACGATTTAATCAGGAACGAAACAAACTCATACCAAACGGCTCTCGTCTTACTTCTACCTACCTTAATCATAACTTATGCTTCAAATCACCTCCTTCTTTACGTCATCCCAAACTGGGTGACACTAAAAATACTGCTTGTCGTAACCATGACGGTGCTAATGCTGCTTCTAGTGCTAAAAATAGAAACTGTTTGTCGTGTGATGTTGAAAGTTCAATGAACCAATCACAGTTCCCCGAATGTGATAAAAGGGGGTGTGTATCTCAGAGTTTCGATTTTGGATTTTCACCTCTGAATCCTGAAGAGCTTTTTGACCAAAACTGGTCGAAACTGGAACTCAAATTTGATGATTTCAGTGATGATGAATTAGATGGGTCAACTGATATTAAGGTAACTTGATGTACCTGGGTATTGTAATATTAGTGGTGGTTGTCACTCCCTATACAAGTAAATCTCACCTAGCACTCCTTCAGTATTTATAACCTAATTTTGTTTTTTTGGTTCATTATCACCTCAGTAGACATCTTAATGCCAACATTGTCCAAACATTTTGAAACAGTTCAGTTGAATACTTTTGTCTTCTATAGTTAGCAGCATGCCTATTGTGTTCATCAAAGTATTTCTTTTTGAAAGTCTATGCCAGTTTGCTAGTATTTTCTCAAGTAAGCCAATTTGTTAATTGATTTTCATTTGTTTGCACTCTTACTGTAGAACCATCAGAATGGGACTCAATTTTTAGCTTACCCCCTTTCTCACTTGCAGACCTATTTCAAATCATCTGTAGCAGGCGACTTTAGAAAAAAAAAATCCGCAAAAGTAGAAATTGCTCTGAATGAGCAATACCTCAATTTATCACAATGTTTTCAACTCATTTCATAATTACATTTTCATTTATATAGATTTTCCATATTTTTACATTTACTCTATCCAATTGGTAAACACCCTCTGGTATGGATATTTTTTAGATTTTTGCCTAGATTTTTTCTTAGTCGTCTGCCGCAGATTTTTTGTTTGTGGGCGAGTGTTTAAATACACAAAGATGTCTTATAGGTCATGGTATATCTATAATGCCCATTATGCCATATACACAAATGCGTGTCATAATATATATCTTTGTAAAAAGATCAGGATCAGTTTAATATTGCCGAGTGATAGTCAAAAGTTCACCTAAAACAACTTTTCTAAATGCTACTTAATTGTCGCATTCCTTAAAAAGGTCACTGTCAGTAGCTTTTAATGGTCATGGTCCCTCAATTATGTTGCTGTTTGAGCAATGGGTACTCCAGGCAAGCCAACCTTAACGGAATCATTGACCTACCTTAACGGAATCATTGACCAACCTTAACGGAATCATTGACCTACCTTAACGGAATAATTGACCTACCTTAACAGAATCATGACATGTTTGTACATTGACCAACCTTAACAGAATCATGACATGTTTGTACATTGACCAACCTTAACGGAATCATTACCTGTTTGTACATTGACCTGCCTTAACGGAATCATTGACCTTCCTTAACAAAATCATGACATGTTTGTACATTGACCAACCTTAACAGAATCATGACATGTTTGTACATTGACCTACCTTAACGGAATCATGACATGTTTGTACATTGACCTACCTTAACTGAATCATGACATGTTTGTACATTGACCTACCCTAACTGAATCATTACATGTTTGTACATTGACCAACCTTCTTAACGGAATCATGACATGTTTGTACATTGACCAACCTTAACGGAATCATTACATGTTTGTACATTGACCAACTTTAACGGAATCATGACATGTTTGTACATTGACCTGCCTTAACAGAATCATTGACCTACCTTAACAGAATCATGACATGTTTGTACATTGACCAACCTTAACTGAATCATGACATGTTTGTATATTGACCTATCCTAACTGAATCATGACATGTTTGTACATTGACCTGCCTTAACGGAATCATTGACCTTCCTTAACAGAATCATGACATGTTTGTACATTGACCAACCTTAACTGAATCATGACATGTGTGTACATTGACCTACCCTAACTGAATCATTACATGTTTGTACATTGACCAACCTTAACGGAATCATGACATGTTTGTACATTGACCAACCTTAACTGAATCATGACATGTTTGTACATTGACCTACCTTAACGGAATCATGACATGTTTGTACATTGACCTACCCTAACTGAATCATGACATGTTTGTACATTGACCGCCCTTAATGGAATCATGGCATGTTTGTACATTGACCTACCTTAACGGAATAATGACATGTTTGTACATTGACCTACCCTAACTGAATCATGACATGTTTGTACATTGACCACCTTTAATGGAATCATGACATGTTTGTACATTGACCTACCCTAACGGAATCATGACATGTTTGTACATTGACCACCTTTAATGGAATCATGACATGTTTGTACATTGACCTACCTTAACGGAATCATGACATGTGTGTACATTGACCACCTTTAATGGAATCATGACATGTTTGTACATTGACCTACCTTAACGGAATCATGACATGTTTGTACATTGACCAACCTTAACGGAATCATGACTAAATGGTGAACAGTGCAGAGCCAGATCAGCATACCTGGATGTGTTGGCTGATCTGGTTTTAAACTGGTTATACTTAACCCTTAAGTTTGGTTTTCACAGAACGGTGATTATTTGTTTATTACATTAACAGAATGGTGATCATTTGTTTATTACATTCACAGAACGGTGATCATTTGTTTATTACATTCACAAGCTTTGCATCAACACATTTAAAAGAGATGCCTGCTGTTTATGTTAAAACCTTGTTTGAGGGATTAAACAATAACACAAGATACTGCAAATTAATTTTAGCACTACATGTATCAGCATGCCTAAAATAACACTTTTGTTTGCACTTGCATGTTTGCACACTCTTGATATGCCTTGTAAATTAATTGTAGATTTGTATTGCTTGATTAGATTAGTTCCATATATATGTTATATAGTAGTTTAAGTAGTATTTCTTTTTCAGCTTGCTTTTTTCATTTCTGTTTCAAATTTAATGTACAAGAGAAAGTTGATACACTGATTAATGTGTTAGGTGTATACTCCGTTTTGTTATGTGCGCACTTCATTATACTATGTATACTGATCATTGGGTCTTGAGAATTCTCCATTTCGTTATGAGTATACCTCATTATGTGATCTGTGGAAGACAAATGATGCATGTCGCATTGACTTGTGTCAATCGTCGGAAAGAAAGTTGGCCGAGCCGGGATTCGAACTCACAACCCCTGGGTTGACAGCCTGCGTCGCTACCGACTGAGCTAACGGGGCCTCGGCGGCTATTATTGTGTGGCACCAATGATTCAATTAAGATATTATCCATGTTGTAAAGTAACCCAACACAATACTGCTACTGTATATATATATATAGCAGATGTAAATGAGTGACTGGTGTAAAGTCATCCGGAATGAATGAAGTGTGTATCGATGATAGTAGAAGGGGGGGTGAAAATAGACACGAACTACAATGTCTATATGTACAGATGTTCTGTCAGGAAATAACTACTAATACAATTATCAGTGTGACATACTTATCTTAATTGTGTTTCTATATACAAGGATGGTTCTTTATTAAGTGGTATATTCACACTATATTGATGGTGAGTCAATTTTAAATGTTTCCTACATACTTTTTATTGCTATAACAACTTGTTTTACGATGAAAACCTGAACTCATAACCGGATAGAAGTTTTATGGGGTTTTCTGCTTTGAAGACGTTGAATATAAGAGTTGTAACATCTGAAAAATTAGGAGTCTTATCCAGATTCCTGGTATAATTAATAATCTTTTATGTATAATTGAAAACATTGTGAAAAAGAAGAAAGTTGTTCATTTCAAGAAACTAACTGCTCCTTTTTCAATAAATGTTTTCAAAATTGATACATCATAATTATTATGGTCTGTATTTCTGAAAGGATAACCCAGAATCAAATTGAAAACATAACATGACATATGTATAGAGACAGCAACCCCATAATTCATTTTAACCCTTTCCCTCATACAACAATTCTGCAGCAGACGACTTTGAATATATTTTGTCAAAAAATAGAAAATCTCTATAATTGAATGGATAACCTATGACTAAAAGTGGAAAACATTGTGGTAAAAGGAGAAATTGCATGTTTTGAGCAATTTCTTCTTTTGCCACAATGTTTTCAAAAAGCTGTCTTCTGCAGAGGCGTCAGAAAGTGTCTGTATGAGGGAAAGGGTTAAAAAGATCAAGGTTATTTCAATAGCTATATATCCCTTTCTGACAGGTGGACAAATTAACAAATCAGCATTAGACAACATTTGAAAATATTGCAGCAAAAGTAGAATTGGCTCATCAATAAGCAACTCCTTTTTCAGCAATGTTTTCAACTCTATTCAATAGTTAATCTTTCATTTATAGAGAATATCCTTATTTCTTAGATGTTTTCAAAGTCCTCTTTGGAAGATTTGTAGCAATTTGAAAAAGGGGTATAATCTTATATCAATGAGAGCAATTTATTGAAATGTTTAACACCCTTTCCCTCATATAGACGCTTTTTGACACCTCTGCAGCAGACGGCTTTTTGAAAAACATAGTGACAAAAGAAGAAATTGCTCAAAACAAGCAATTTCTTCTTTTGCCACAATGTTTTCCCCTTTTAGTCATAGGTTATCCATGCAATTAAAGAGATTTTCTATTTTTTGATAAAATATGTTCAAAGTCGTGCTGCATAATTGTCGTATGAGGGAAAGGGTTAATACAGTCTACATCAATTTCTCTGCATATCATTCATCTGCAGTAGAATGCTTTTAACCCTTTCCCACATACAGACACTTTTTTATGCCTGTGCAGCAGAATACTTTTTAAAACATTCTGACAAAAGGAGTAATAACCGAGACAGCGAGCACATATAAAAGAACTAGAGATTACAAAACTTTAAATAATTTCACTACAGACTAAGATGTAACCTAAATAATGTGAAAATGATTTGAAAACACAACATTTTAACCCCCCACATATGACAAATATGCAACAGACAGCTTTTAGAAAATCTCTATTAATTAAAGTGTAATTATTTGATAGAGTTGAACTCATTGTGACTTAAGTAGAAATTGCTCGTAATAAGTAATTTTTCCTTTTGCCACAATGTTTTCAACAGTTGTTTGCTGCAAATGCCATAGATTCTAAGCCTCGGTATGTGGGAATTAGGGTTAATAATGCAAAATATCCCAGGCTGTTGAAGAGAGGGTTTCAAAAGCAACCCTATTCGTTCAAACTGTGTGGAATCTTCTTGTACAACAGCACTGGCCTCATTTGATAAATGATTTGTCAAAAATGTTCCTTAGCTCAGTTGGTAGCGACACAGTCTGTCAGTCCAGGGGTTGTGAGTTTGAATCCCGGCTCGGCCAGCTTTCTTTCCGATGATTGACAAAAGTCAATGCGACATGCGTCATTCGTCTTCCACCAATGGGCTAAGTCTATGTGGAAAAGCATCCAGTTGCTTGGGAAGATTGTTGTATGGAGTAATGGTGTGAGAAAACCAGGAAATGCATGAGTAGGTGAACTGGCCGGCGTGATATAACTGAGAAATTGTTAAAAACGGCGTTAAACCCCAATCAGCCCTTAGATGTGATTATTCAAACTATTGTGATCTATTGAAAGATATGGCCATCAGACTCAGAGGGAAGGGCTTGTTTTCTTTATATATTTTTGGTAGAATTGCATAGCAAGGCTACCATAGTTTCAGCTGAAGTTTTGAAGTCACATGATGTAAATGACTGAGATCACCATCTTTACCAAATTCAGTACGCCAAAAAAATGTGAACAAAGGGAGTAAAATGCCCAATATTTAAAATTCCTTTCCCTAAATCCGCTTGTCCAATTCCAAGGTTATTAAATAGACATGTTCCTTCAGTGACTCTACAAAAATTGTTCAAGCCATATTAATTGGTTGATAAAAAGACAGCGAGGCAGCATTAGAAAAGAGCAAAATGACAAAATTTGAAACTCCATTTTTATGAAAGTCTTGTCTGATTTGTTCCTTCAGTGACATAGCTAACAGGTGGGTTCAGAAAAGGGGTAAATTGAACTTTTAGCTTCAAATGACACCTCATCCACAATCTTCACAGGAATGTTCCTTTAGTGGTCACTTTCAAATTTGTTCAAAGATATAAAAACACAACTTTTGTTGCTGTGGCAGCAGGAAGCGAGTAAAATGCCTAAGCTGTAAAATTATTCTTCTCTGAATCCGCTTGTCAGATTCCAAGATAATTCAGAATAAATGTTTCTTGAGTGACCTTCTACAAAATTTGCTTAAGCCATATTGATTGGATGAAAAACATGGCAGCCAGACGTCATCAGAAAACAGGTAAAATGACTAAACTGATGAGTTATTTTGATTCAAGTTTTGATTTCAAGATACATTTGAAATTTAGAAGAAATGTTCCTTAAGTCACCCTCTACATTAATGTTTCAAGCCATATTGATTGGTTAGAAAAGATAGCTGCCATCCTGCATCAGAATATGGGTAAAATGAACTTTTAGCTTGAAACAAAATGTCATTTTAACCATTGGACTGATATCAACTAAACTTCAAGGGAATGTTACATTTGTGGTCCTCTTACAAACTGTTCAAAGATTTAATATCATAACAAAATGTCCTTTATTGATAAGTTTCATTTAAAGTGTCCACTCCTAGCAGTTTCATTCACACTCTTGATTAAATTGTCTCCGATATTAGCAGTTACACATATGCTACTTAGCTATCACTAAGGTGATCGATTCAGGGCCACTCTTGCCCTCTGTTTTAGAGATGCAAAACTCTTTTGTACATTACTACATTGTTTATGGTTTAGACCTTTTTAGCTCGACTATTCGAAGAATATGAGAGCTATAACAGTCACTTGTGCGTTGGCGTTGGCGTTGGCGTTGGCTCCGGCATTGCAACTTTGGTTATAGTTTTGCATGCAAGGCAATGGTATTGCTTTGAAAATTCACACACTTATTTGACATTATCAAATGACCTTGCAGGACAAGTCCCATAACTCTATATCAGATTTTGACACAATTATGCCCCTTTTTGGACTTAGAAATTTGGGTTAAAGTTTTGCATGCAAGGCTTTTTCTCACAAACCACAGATGCTATTGCTTTAAAACCTCACACACTTATTGGACATCATCAAATGACCTTGCAGGACAAGTCCCAAAACTCTATATTTATTATTAGATTTTGACACAAATATGCCCCTTTTCTGGTTAAAGTTTTGTGTGCAACTACATTAAGAGTCCATATCTATGTATTTACTTGATGCATTGCATTGCAACGTTATACAACCCTCCCCAACCATCACACCTATGTAGATTATCAAGTTAGATAGCTCTATCCTGCATTTACTGCAAATTATAGCCCTTTTGTTACTTAGAAATTCTGGTTAAAGTTTTGTGTGCATTGACATTAAGAGTCCATATCCTAGTAACTACTTGATGCATTGCATTGAAACTTTATACAACCCTTTCCAACCATCACACCTATATAAACAATCAAGTTTAATAACTCTTTCCAGCATATAATGCAAATTATGGCCCTTTTTGTGTCACCTGCGTAGCATGGTAGGCACTTAGAGATTACTTTTTTTTTTGTCCAGCGTCTGTCTGTCTGTCGTCACACTTTTTCGTCACGTTTTCAAATTACTTTTTTTCTACTCTAAGGATTACATTGAAACTTCTGACAAATGTTTATATCAATGTGTGTAATTGGTTCACAAAAGGGGGATAATCCAAATATATTTATATCAGAGTTATTTCCCCTTTTCTGTCAAAAATTTATATTTTCAAATTACTTTTTCAAATTACTTTTTTTCTACTGAAAGGATTGGATTGAAACTTCTGACAAATGTTTATATCATGATCTTTGTGATGGGTTCACAAAAGGGGAATAATCCAAATATTTTTATATCAGAGATATTGCCCCTTTTCTGTCAATAAATTAACCGTCAGGTGACACACATGCTCCGGGGAGCACTCCATTCTAGTTTAAATTAGAAATTCTGGTTAAAGTTTTGCATGCAATGTATTTTCATGGATATATCTCAGTAACCACTAATGATATTGACTTGAAACTTCATTTATGTCTTCAGAGGTGTCAGACAGTCACGTTAGATAACTCTTGTATGAATTTAGTACAAATTATGGCCCTTGTTTGACTTTGACAATTTGGTTCAAGTTTTGCATGCATGGTACTATCATGCACATATCTCAGTTACCACTCAGCGATTGATTTAAAACTTCAATATAGTCTTTAAAGGTATCAAATAATCAGGTTAGGTAACTCCTGAGTGAATTCATTATAAATTATGGCCCTTTTTGAAGTTAGAAATGTGGGTTAAATTTTGCATGCAAAATGTTTCTCACAAACAGCTAGCAGATGCTATTCAAACAAGACTTATCCAACTTGATTTATAGTACTATACTATCAAGCCACTATCTCAGTAGCAACTGTTGTCTATAATAACAACTGTTATCTATAGTATCAAATGACCAAATAGTCGAGCGGATAGCTCTTGTTATATTAATCTGTACATTGTTATACAATTTTTTTGTCAAAATAGAAATCTTGGCAACTGATTTGGAGATGCAAAAACTCTTTCATACATTATTTTTGGTTAAGGCCTTTTCATATTAATCTGTTCATTTTTACACTTTTTAGATCACCTGAGCCGAAGGCTCAAGGTGAGCTATTCTGATCACTTTTTGTCCGTTGTCCGTCGTCCGTCCGGTGTTAACTTTTAGCTTTAAACATCATCTCCTCCCAAACTCCAAGGACAATTTCCGTGAAACATCACAGGACTGTTCCTCTGGTTGGCCTCTTTCAAAATTGTTCAAAGATTTAAATTCCATTGAGAACTTTGGTTGCTGCGGCATCAGAAAGGGGACAAAATGTCCAAACTTTAAAAATCTTCTCCTCCGAATCTGCCTGTCAGATTCAAATATAATTTGGTAGAAATGTTCCTTGGGTGACCCTCTATAAAAATTGTTCAAGCCATACTGATTGGGCGAAAAACATGGCAGTCAGGCGGCATCAAAAAAGGGGCAAAATGACAAAATTTGAAAATTCCATTTTTAGCTCGACTATTCGAAGAATATGAGAGCTATACTACTCACCCTGGGGTCGGCGTCGGCGTCGGCGTCCACGTCACACTTTGGTTAAGGTTATGCATGCAAGTTCTTAAATACTACATGTATTGCATTGAAACTTTCTACAACACTACCAAACTATCACACTAATGTAGATTATCAAGTTAGATAACTCTATCCTGCATTTTATGCAAGTTATGGCCCTTTTTTACTTAGAAATTCTGGTTAAAGTTTTGCGTGCAACTAAAGTAAGAGTCCATATCTCAGTATTTAATTGATGTATTGCATTGAAACTTTCTACAGCACTACCCAACTATCACACCTATGTAGATTATCAAGTTAGATAACTCTATCCTGCATTTTATGCAAGTTATGGCCCTTTCTTTACTTAGAAATTCTGGTTAAAGTTTTGCGTGCAACTAAATTAAGAGTACATATCTCAGTATTTACTTGATGCATTGCATTGAAACTTTCTACAACCCTACCCAACTATCACACCTGTGTAGATTATCATCTAAGATAACTCTATCCTGTGTAGATTATCAAGTTAGATAACTCTATCCTGCATTTTATGCAAGTTATGGCCCTTTCTTTACTTAGAAATTCTGGTTAAAGTTTTGCGTGCAACTAAATTAAGAGTACATATCTCAGTATTTACTTGATGCATTGCATTGAAACTTTCTACAACCCTACCCAACTATCACACCTGTGTAGATTATTATCTAAGATAACTCTATCCTGCATTTTATGCAAGTTATGGCCCTTTTTTTACTTAGAAATTCTGGTTAAAGTTTTGCATGCAACTAAATTAAGAGTCCATATCTCAGTATATACTTGATGCATTGCATTGAACCTTTCTACAACCCTACCCAACTATTACACCTATGTAGATTAACAAGTTAGATAACTCTATCCTGCATTTTATGCAAGTTATGGCACTTTTTTTTTTACTTAGAAATAATTCTGGTTAAAGTTTTGCGTGCAACTAGATTAAGAGTCCATATCTCAGTATTTACTTGATGCATTGCATTGAAACTTTCTACAACCCTACCCAAGTATTACACCTGTGTAGATTATCAAGTATGATAACTCTATTCTGCATTTTATGCAAGTTATGGCCCTTTTTTTACTTAGAAATACTGGTTAAAGTTTTGCGTGCAACTAAATTAAGAGTCCACGTCTCAGTATATACTTGATACATTGCATTGAACCTTTATACAACCCTACCCAACTATCACACCTATGTAGATTATCAAGTTAGATAACTCTATCCTGCATTTTATGCAAGTTATGGCCCTTTTTTTACTTAGAAATTCTGGTTAAAGTTTTGCGTGCAACTAAATTAAGAGTCCATATCTCAGTATTTACTTGATGCATTGCATTGAAACTTTCTACAACCCTACCCAACTATCACACCTGTGTAGATTATCATCTAAGATAACTCTATCCTGCATTTTATGCAAGTTATGGCCCTTTTTTTACTTAGAAATTCTGGTTAAAGTTTTTTATGCAACTAAATTAAGAGTCCATATCTCAGTATATACTTGATGCATTGCATTGAACCTTTATACAACCCTACCCAACTATTACACCTATGTAGATTATCAAGTTAGATAACTCTATCCTGCATTTTATGCAAGTTATGGCCTTTTTGGACTTATAAATTCTGGTTAAAGTTCTGCATGCAACTACATAAAGAGACCATCTCTTAGTAACTACGTGATGCATTGCATTGAAACTTTATACAGCCCTTACCAACCATCACATCTATGTAAACAATCAGGTATGATTACTCTATCCAGCATTTTATGCAAGTTATGGACCTTTTTGGACTTAGAAATTCTGGTTAAAGTTTTGCAACTACATTTAGAGTGTAATCTCAGTAACAACTTGAAAAATTGTATTGAAACTTTATACAACCTATCCCAATTGCACAACTATAAACACAACCAATTAAGATAACTTGATCCTGTATATGGTGCAAATTGTTGCCCTTTTTTCACTTAGAAATTATGGTTAAAGGTTTGCGTGCAACTACATTAAGAGTCCATATCTTAGTAACTACTTGATGCATTCCATTGAAAGGTTATACAACCCTATCTACCCATCACACCTATGAAAATAATCATGTTAAATAACACTATCCTGCATATAATGCAAATTATCACCCACTAAGAAATTGTGGTTAATGTTTTGCATGCAACTACATTAGAGTCCATTATCTCAGTAACTTAAATAAGCGGTGGAATAGTCGAGCGCGCTGTCCTCCGACAGCTCTTGTTATGAAAGTGCTTGTCTGATTTTAAGAAAATATAATATGAATCTTACTGTAATGATCCTCTATTTAATTTGTTTAAGCCGTTTTGATTGGTTACACAATCATAGCAACCAGGCGTCATCACAAAAGGGGTAAATTGAACTTTTAGCTACAAATGACACCTAACTCCTACCATTCCAATAGACCAATTTCCACAAAACATCACAGGAATGTTCCTTTGGTGGTCCTCTTTCAAAATTGTTCAAAGATTTAAATTCCATTGAGAACTTTGGTTGCTGCGGCATCAGAAAGGGGACAAAATGTCCAAACTTTAAAAATCTTCTCCTCCGAATCTGCCTGTCAGATTCAAATATAATTTGGTAGAAATGTTCCTTGGGTGACCCTCTATAAAAATTGTTCAAGCCATACTGATTGGGGGAAAAACATGGCAGTCAGGCGGCATCAAAAAAGGGGCAAAATGACAAAATTTGAAAATTCCATTTTTATGAAAGTGCTTGTCTGATTTTAAGAAAATATAATATGAATCTTACTGTAATGATCCTCTATTTAATTTGATTAAGTCGTTTTGATTGGTTGCACAATCATAGCAACCAGGCGTCATCACAAAAGGGGTAAATTGAACTTTTAGCTATAAATGACAACCAACTCCTACCATTCTAATAGACCAATTTCCACAAAACATCACAGGAATGTTCCTTTGGTGGTCTTCTTTCAAAATTGTTTAAAGATTAAAATTCTAATGAGAACTTTGGTTACTGCGGCATCAGAAAGGGGACAAAATGTCCAAACTTTAAAAATCTTCTCCTCCGAATCTGCCTGTCAGATTCAAATATAATTTGGTAGAAATGTTCCTTGGGTGACCCTCTATAAAAATTGTTCAAGCCATACTGATTGGTCGAAAAACATGGCAGTCAGGCAGCATCAGAAAAGGGGCAAAATGACAAAATTTGAAAATTCCATTTTTATGAAAGTATTTGTCTGATTTTAAGAAAATATAATACGAATCTTACTGTAATGATCCTCTTTTTAATTTGTTTAAGCCGTTTTGATTGGTTACACAATCATATCAACCAGGCGTCATCACAAAAGGGGTAAATTGAACTTTTAGCTACAAATGACAACCAACTCCTACCATTCCAATAGACCAATTTCCACAAAACATCACAAGAATGTTCCTTTGGTGGTCCTCTTTCAAAATTGTTCAAAGATTTAAATTCCATTGATAACTTTGGTTGCTGCGGCATCAGAAAGTGAGAAAAATACCAAAATTTTAAAATCCTTTTCCTCCATAATCTACTTGTGTAATCGTCTGTCCGTCTGTTAACAATTTCCTACAAATGACTTCTCCTACTAAACCAATGGACAGATTTCAAAATAACTTCACAGGAATGGTCCTTAGGTGGTCCTCTTTCAAAGTTGTTCAAAGAATTTAATTCCAAGTAGAACTTTGGTTGCTGCGGCATCAGAAAAGGGGAAAATTGCTAAATCTTAAAAAATCTTCTTGTCCAAAAGTACTTGCCAGATTGGAAAATTATTTTGCACAAATGTTCCTTGGGGTACCCTCTACCAAGATTGTTCAAATATTTCCGATCCGTTGAAAAACATGGCCACCGGGGGGCGGAGCTTATTTTCCTTATATGTGCATTGTTAAAACTTTAAAAATCTTCTTGTCCAAAAGTACTGGCCCGATTTGAAAATTATTTTGCACAAATGTTCCTTGGGACACCCTTTACCAAGATTGTTCAAATATTTCCGATCCGTTGAAAAACATGGTTAAAACTTTAAAAATCTTCTTGTCCAAAAGTACTGGCCCGATTTGAAAATTATTTTGCACAAATGTTCCTTGGGGCACCCTTTACCAAGATTGTTCAAATATTTCCGATCCGTTGAAAAACATGGCCGCCAGGGGGCGGAGCTTGTTTTCCTTATATGTGCATTGTTAAAACTTTAAAAATCTTCTTGTCCAAAAGTACTGGCCCGATTTGAAAATTATTTTGCACAAATGTTTCTTGGGGCACCCTTTACCAAGACTGTTAAAAAAATTCCAACCGTTGAAAAAAAATGGCCGCCAGGGGGAGGAGCGTCTGCCGTACGCGGTGCTCTTGTTTCATTCTGGCCTGATGCATCATTACTTGTCTGTCATGTTGTGAATTTCTTTATATAAATATTTCTATATGCACTTCTTCTGCATATCCTCTTA
Source organism: Serripes groenlandicus (assembly GCA_031761405.1). NCBI lineage: Eukaryota > Metazoa > Mollusca > Bivalvia > Cardiida > Cardiidae > Serripes > Serripes groenlandicus. Next base: position 71,424,232 of record JASEVX010000007.1, on the reverse strand, counting down.
AGCGATCACAATTCTACCTAAGTACTTTCAGTACTTTGATTAGTATTTTCAGTTCTATTAATTAAATCAGGGATTTATGGTCCTCTTGTATTAAGTATTATTCCTTTTCTCCCGTAAAGAATTGACCAGTTAACATTATAGTAATGCTTTTTCATAAATTGAATAAGAATGAAGAAATGACTACATGAAGATAAAAAAGTGTTGATTGTTAAATTTGGCCTTTTTTGGGAAATTCATCTTTTATTTACCCTTTCCAATTTAAAGACGCATTTGCAGCAGAGATCAAGTTGTGATGAGGAGACGTCGTCAGGACATTATGACGTCAGTTCCATGGCGGCGTCATACAATTCCCGTACTTTTTCATCTGCTGAAATGCGACACTCAATGGATAAATATATCTTCCCTTCCTGTGATAAGTTGCACGTTTTATCTGCACTTAGGACCATGAAAAGAATTGGATGACTCATCACATGCTGTGTGTGGGAAAGGGAAGGTAAACCCTAACACATATTTTCCTGCAACTGGTATCAACACGAGTGTTTATATTTGACAAGATCTGGGTTAATATTGATAATTGAATAGTGGACAATGTGTTCCAGGATTTAGCTCATAATGGTCTACATTGTTGACATTAAGCTCATCATGGTCTACATTTTTGGCATTACACTCATCATGGTCTACATTGTTGGCATTACACTCAAAATGGTCTACATTGTTGGCATTACACTCATAATGGTCTACATTGTTGGCATTAAACCTCATAACGGTCTACATTGTTTGCATTACACTCATCATTGTCTACATTGTTGGCATTACACTCATAATGGTCTACATTGTTAGCATTTCACTCATAATGGTCGACATTGTTGGCATTAAGCTCATCATGGTCTACATTGTTGGCATTAAGCTCATAATGGTCTACATTGTTGGCATTAAGCTCATAATGGTCTACATTGTTCACTTTAAGCTCATAATGGTCTACATTATTGGCATTAAGCTCATAATGGTCTACATTGTTGGCAATAAGCTCATAATGGTATACATTGTTGACATTAAACTCATAATGGTTTGCATTGTTGGCATTAAGCTCATAATGGTCTACATTGTTGGTATTATGCTCATAGTGGTCTACATTGTTGGCATTAAGCTCATAATGGTCTACATTTTTGGCAGTAAGTTCATCATGGTCTACATTTTTGGCATTAAGCTCATCATGGTATACATTGTTGACTTTAAGCTCATAATGGTCTACATTGTTGGCATTAAGCTCATCATGGTCTACATTGTTGGCATTAAACTCATAATGGTCTTCAATTTTGGCAGTAAGTTCATCCTGGTCTACATTTTTGGCATTAAGCTCATAATGGTATACATTGTTGACTTTAAGCTCATAATGGTCTACATTGATGGCATTAAGCTCATAATGGTCTACATTTTTGGAATTAAGCTCATAATGGTCTACATTGTTGGCATTAAGCTCATACTGGTCTACATTGTTGGCATTAAGCTCATTATGGTCTACATTGTTGGCATTACACTCATCATGGTCTACATTGTTGGCATTACACTCAAAATGGTCTACATTGTTGGCATTACACTCATAATGGTCTACATTGTTGGCATTAAACCTCATAATGGTCTACATTGTTGGCATTACACTCATCATTGTCTACATTGTTGGCATTACACTAATAATGGTCTACATTGTTAGCATTACACTCATAATGGTCGACATTGTTGGCATTAAGCTCATCATGGTCTACATTGTTGGCATTAAGCTCATAATGGTCTACATTGTTGGCATTACACTCATAATGGTCTACATTGTTGGCATTAAGCTCATAATGGTCTACATTGTTCACTTTAAGCTCATAATGGTCTACATTATTGGCATTAAGCTCATAATGGTCTACATTGTTGGCATAGATGTATTCAAAGTCGTCTGATGCAGATTTGTATGTTGGAAGGTTTAAAGTTGTGTATAGCTGGATAATCCGGAGGTAAACATATATTTTATAGTGAAACACTTTGAATAGATCTTTATAAACCATGTATGTTTTCAATCACAGCTGCAGATTCACTGTTTGATACATTACTGTGTGAACCCCAGGTTGTCTTTCTGTCTGAATATGTTTTGAATTAACCAAACCTTCTCATTGTTTAACTGTTCACCGGCTAACCCTTTCCCTCATACAACAATTTTGCAGCAGACGACTTTGACCATATTTTGTCGAAAAATAGAGAATCTCTATAATTGAATGGATAACATATGACTAAAAGTGGAAAACATTGTGGCAAAAGGAGAAATTGCTTGTTTTGAGCAATTTCTTCTTTTGTCACTATGTTTTTAAAAAGCCATCTGCTGCAGAGGCATCAGAAAGCATCTATATAAGATAAAGGGTTAAGCCATTTTGAGAGTTGATAGCGTTGAAAACTTCTCAAGAAAGAATGTGTTATACCTCGAAAACAGAAGGCATATTTATTATTTGAGTTGAAAATATTGTGAGAAATGGTTGAGAAATGCTCTTTTTTTTAGCAATTCCTCCTGTTATTGCAATATATTCAAAATTCTTAGATAGCTGCCATTTGCTAATTTTCAAATTCTCCGCAGATTCTGCTGTAAGTGCCTTTGGTCAGGGATCTAAACCAGGGAAATAACTATTTTCTGATAGTTTGTTCCGTGTTAACAATTTTGCATTCAAATGTTCTTTTTATTGGCTTCACAATAATTCCTCAAACATCTTGTTATGCTGCTGACTATATAAAGCACAGTTTTGTGGACTCTTGGATATCTTTTTGGAAGGTCTTTTGTGACAAAATACATCAAAACTTGTACTTACTTTTACTGGTTTCTGTACTATGAATTGTTTGGTATTATAGAGAACTGACTTTTGATGACTTTACAGCAGACATCTTGAGATAACAGTCATGGTGATGAAATTTAAAAATTGTATTTTTGGTAAAATCTCATCTGTTTCCCCTATGATTTCACTATGACTTTATTAATTATAGAAGTATTTGGATTTATCTCATGACAATAATTTTATACAATCTATTATACCAATTATGTATTTCTTTATATTTAATTTGTGTAATATAACATGACCGAATACTAGGAAAATGACGTCACGTCAGCAGTTTGACATCATAACGTTAGTCACTTTGGCGCCAAAACCCGTAAATTTCATCTATAAATATTGTAAACGTTAAGTACATTTTATCAAAATACACCTCATAAGTCACTTTGTGTGATAAATAAAATATCTGATGAGTGTTTATTTATAATCACTTTGAATAAACTCCTTAACTAAGCTGAATATCACCTCTGCATAATTATTGGCGGTATTGTTATACGGTTTACTGACGAAATTAAAATAGCTTTGGAAAACCCGATTTTCTTTTTGTGTTTCGTCATGTGATAAAAAGAATCTGACATTCGTTGTCATTTCATAAAAAGTTTTATTAAACTCGTCCAAAGGCTCGCTTAATGATAATTTCTTGAACTTGTTTAATAAAACTTTATATGTAATGACAACTGATGTCAAATCCTATATAAGTCTTCTTTTGAATCTCCATTTGCAACAATGTTTTCATCTTTAATCAACTATTGTACTTTAATTTATAGATATTTTCAATAATTATATCTTACAATAAATCTGCGCCGGGTCACTTTGAAAATATCTAGGCTAAAATATGAGTTGGTAACATATTTTGACAAATTAAGAGAAATGTTTCCATTTGCAGCAAAATTTCTGATGCAAGCAAAATGCATAAGAATGTGGCTGCATGAGGGAATAGGGGGTTAAGGAAATATATTCAGAATGATTTATGCGTTATCTTAATATAATGAGCAATTTCTCTTTATGCCACAATGTTTTCATAAATCATCTGCTGCCTAGATGTCAGAAAGTGTCAGATCAGATTCCAGTTATCTGATGAGAGTTAACATTTTCCTTCATGCACCAATTTTGCAGCAGACGACTTTGGATACTTTTTTGCAAAAAAAAAAAAAAAGGTTTATAGATAAAAGTATGATTATTGAAAAGAATGTGTTCATAAATTTTCAGCTGCAGATGCATCAGTAAGCATGGGCATGAATGTGAGAAAATCTTATTTCCCAAATCTATTTCAGTACTAAGCTAGCTGAGTGCGGCCCTGATTGCTACTTCAGAATCACCGTTAAGTGGAAAAGTCAAATAGCATTCTGAGAAAAATTGCTTGAGAAAAAGTCTAAATTACACACATTATTAAGGTTCAGGATTAAACAATGTGCTAAATTTCTTTTAACCCTTTCCCTCATATAGATGCTTTCTGATGCCTCTGCAGCAGACGGCTTTTTGAAAACATAGTGACAAAAGAAGAAATTGCTCAAAACAAGCAATTTCTCCTTTTGCACAATGTTTTCCACTTTTATGCATAGGTTATCCATTCAATTATAGAGATTTTCCATTTTTTAGCTCGACTTTTGAAAAAACGAGAGCTATTGTCATGACCCTGGCGTCGTCGTCGGTTAAGGTTTTTTGTTCAGCTCAGCTTTTTTTCTGTTTTCTAACAAACTACTACTGTTAAAGTCACTAAACTTCATAAACATAATCATAATATGTTAAATAATAAAAGTATATAGCTGGAAATCTTTATTTGTTTCACTTAAAACTTCAAAACGTAAGGCACCCGGCCGGGTAGCTCAGTTGGTAGCGTATCTGACTTGTGATCTGTAGGTCACGGGTTCGATACCCGGTTGAGGCAAACATTCCTTCGGGCGATTTTTCCCATTGCCTCTCACCTGATTTATGTGAGAAAGTAGTCAGTGGCTTCGAAAGAATGTTGTGCAAGTACTGGTGTGGGAAAGCCAGGAAAACATGGGTAGGTGCACTGACCGCCGTGATATGACCAAAGCTGTTGAAAGCGGAGTTAAACTCCAAACAAACAAAAAAAAAATCAAAACGTAAAGTTAAGGTTTTTTGTTAATTTAGCTCGGGTTTTTGACCATTTTTACTCATGATTTTTCATATCTTAAAAACTGTTGTTTTTTTTCCTCGAAACTTCACAAACTTGGTGAGTGTCTTAAGTTGATCTTATATAACAAGTTTCTTAACTCTGTAAATAGTATTGACAAAATTATCTCCCCTTTTAGATTTAGAAAATCTAGTTTGAAGGGAGAAAAATGGTGATAACTCAAAAACAATTTAACCTATAGCTTTGAAACTTCCTAAACTTATTCAATGTCTTACGATAACTTGATACAACAACTTCCATAACCCTGAACTTAATATTGACCAAATTATCCCCCCTTTTGGACTTAGAAAATCTAGACTGAAGGTGTTGTCATCCGGTTAAGGTTTTTTATTTAGCTCAGCTTCTTCAATACCTTTAGGTGACCTTATATAACAACTTCCATAACTCTGACATTGATATTTACCAAATTTTTCCCCGATTCGGACTTAGATCTAGTTAACTTTTTTCTAATCAGTTAATATTTCATTAACCATTTCAACTATAGCTTTGAAACATCACATATAAGAACTTCCATTAATCTGACATAAATATTTAACTAATTATTTCCCCTTTCTCACTTATAAAATCTACAATTTTTAGCTCGACCTTTGAAAAAACTAGTGCTATTGTCATGACCCTGGCGTCGTCAGTGTTGTCGGCGGCGGTGGCGGCGTGGTCATCCGGTTAAGGTTTTTTGTTCAGCGCAGCTTTTTTTCTGGCCGCGGCGTGGTCATCCGGTTAAGGTTTTTTGTTCAGCTCATCTTTTTTTCTGTTTTCTATCAGTCGAGCGTCTGTACCGTACGCGGTGCTCTTCTTTAAAAAATATGTTCAAAGTCGTCTGCTGCAAATACGCTTTGTGACTTATATAAAACAGCTGTATTGCAGATTTGTGACTTATATAAAACAGCTGTATTGCAGCTTTGTGACTTATATAAGACAGCTGTGTTACAGCTTTGTGACTTATATAAAACAGTTGTGTTACAGCTTTGTACCTTATATAAAACAGCTGTATTACAGCTTTATGACTTATATAAAACAGCTGTATTACAGCTTTGTGACCTATATAAAACAGCTGTATTGCAGCTTTGTGACTTATATAAAACAGTTGTGTTACAGCCTTGTACCTTATATAAAACAGCTGTAATGACTTATATATAACAGCTGTATTGCAGCTTTGTGACTTATATAAAATGGCTGTGTTACAGCTTTGTACCTTATATAAAACAGCTGTGTTGCAGCTTTGTGACTTATATATAAAACAGCTGTATTACAGATTTGTGATTTATATAAAACAGCTGTAATGACTTATATATAACAGCTGTATTGCAGCTTTGTGACTTATATAAAACAGTTGTGTTACAGCCTTGTACCTTATATAAAACAGCTGTAATGACTTATATATAACAGCTGTATTGCAGCTTTGTGACTTATATAAAGCGGCTGTGTTACAGCTTTGTACCTTATATAAAACAGCTGTGTTGCAGCTTTGTGACTTATATATAAAACAGCTGTATTACAGCTTTGTGACTTATATAAAACAGCTGTATTGCATTGCATTAAATTGGTTAGTAAATTGGTCTCTTGATATGATTTCAATTACTCATATTACTTCAAAATAAAAACATTTGCATCAACAGATGTTGACGAAGTTCTTTCCATGTTTTATAAGGGTCAAATGCCATGCAATTCTTTAGTTATTGGTTTGACAATCTGGTCTATAAACAGTTCACTTTCTCAGTATCCGTAATCTCTAGAATGCTTGAGGAGCCAGATAGCATACATTGAGGACCCTGATTAGACTGTCTGGAAGTCCTGGCTGATCATGTAACCCAATATCCACGAGGTAGGAAAGCACAAACCATTTCCCAGCTTGATGCCAGAGAATTTTTTAAAGCATAATGACCAACAACGAGTTGGCTCATGATTTAATCTTTCTCAGTCTTTGACAATTTTGGCTGTCTGTTCTGAAATTATTATTTGTCTTGAATTTCATCTATTTTTCTTCTCTTAACCCTTTCCCTCATACGACAATTCTGCAGCAGACTACTTTGAACATATTTTGTCAAAAACTAGAAAATCTCTATAATTGAATGGATAACCAAAAGTGGAAAACATTGTGGCAAAAGGAGAAATTGCTTGTTTTGAGCACTATGTTTTTAAAAAGCTGTCTGCTGCAGAGGCTTCAGAAAGCATCTATATGAGGGAAAGGGTTTAGATATATTTTAATTGTTGAAATAGAAAAGGAGTATCAGGTGATGCCTTCCAAACAACTTGGAAAACATTTAATATTGATTCTGGTGGAGTATAATTATCTCAGATAGGCTTAATGAGTGGCTTACTGCTCTATTTGGCAGATTTATCCCATCTTTTGTCAGTAGATTTCCTTTTATTTTGGATTTTTTTTCTCCAGGCAGAAAAAATGAAGGAGTCATTTCAGACAGAAAAGGATCCTTTTGCAAAAGAGAGCAGATGCGTCAAAATGTGATAGCAGATGTGTCAAAATGTGATAGCAGATGCATCAAAATGTGATAGCAGATGTATCAAAATGTGATAGCAGATGCATCAAAATGAAATAGCAGATGTGATAGGATTACACTGTTCTCAACAGTGTCTCAGTGATATCAGTTTACCAATGTATTTCCTGGTTATCATCAACACGGTCTCAGTGATGTCAGTTTACCAATGTATTTCCTGGTTATCATCAACACGGTCTCAGTGATGTCAGTTTACCAATGTATTTCCTGGTTATCATCAACAAGGTCTCAGTGATATCAGTTTACCAATGTATTTCCTGTTATCATCAACACGGTCTCAGTGATGTCAGTTTACCAATGTATTTCCTGGTTATCATCAACACGGTCTCAGTGATATCAGTTTACCAATGTATTTCCTGTTATCATCAACACGGTCTCAGTGATGTCAGTTTACCAATGTATTTCCTGGTTATCATCAACACTGTCTCAGTGATATCAGTTTACCAATGTATTTCCTGTTATCATCAACAAGGTCTCAGTGATGTCAGTTTACCAATGTATTTCCTGTTATCTTGTCTCAGTGATATCAGTTTACCAATGTATTTCCTGGTTATCATCAACAAGGTCTCAGTGATGTCAGTTTACCAATGTATTTCATGTTATCTTGTCTCAGTGATATCAGTTTACCAATGTATTTCCTGTTATCTTGTCTCAGTGATATCAGTTTACCAATGTATTACCTGTTATCTTGTCTCAGTTATATCAGTTTACCAATGTATTTCCTGTTATCATCAACACGGTCTCAGTGATGTCAATTTACCAATGTATTTCCTGGTTATCATCAACAAGGTCTCAGTGATGTCAGTTTACCAATGTATTTCCTGTTATCTTGTCTCATTGATATCAGTTTACCAATGTATTTCCTGTTATCTTGTCTCAGTGATATCAGTTTACCAATGTATTACCTGTTATCTTGTCTCAGTGATATCAGTTTACCAATGTATTACCTGTTATCTTGTCTCAGTGATGTCAGTTTACCAATCTATTTCCTGTTATCTTGTCTCAGTGATATCAGTTTACCAATGTATTTCCTGTTATCTTGTCTCAGTGATATCAGTTTACCAATGTATTTCCTGTTATCTTGTCTCAGTGATATCAGTTTACCAATGTATTACCTGTTATCTTGTCTCAGTGATATCAGTTTACCAATCTATTACCTGTTATCTTGTCTCAGTGATATCAGTTTACCAATCTATTACATGTTATCTTGTCTCAGTTATATCAGTTTACCAATGTATTTCCTGTTATCTTGTCTCAGTGATATCAGTTTACCAATGTATTACCTGTTATCTTGTCTCAGTGATATCAGTTTACCAATCTATTTCCTGTTATCTTGTCTCAGTGATATCAGTTTACCAATCTATTTCCTGTTATCTTGTCTCAGTGATATCAGTTTACCAATGTATTACCTGTTATCTTGTCTCAGTGATATCAGTTTACCAATGTATTTCCTGTTATCTTGTCTCAGTGATGTCAGTTTACCAATGTATTACCTGTTATCTTGTCTCAGTGATATCAGTTTACCAATCTATTTCCTGTTATCTTGTCTCAGTGATATCAGTTTACCAATGTATTACCTGTTATCTTGTCTCAGTGATATCAGTTTACCAATGTATTTCCTGTTATCTTGTCTCAGTGATGTCAGTTTACCAATGTATTACCTGTTATCTTGTCTCAGTGATATCAGTTTACCAATCTATTTCCTGTTATCTTGTCTCAGTGATATCAGTTTACCAATCTATTACCTGTTATCTTGTCTCAGTGATATCAGTTTACCAATGTATTACCTGTTATCTTGTCTCAGTGATATCAGTTTACCAATGTATTACCTGTTATCTTGTCTCAGTGATATCAGTTTACCAATGTATTTCCTGTTATCTTGTCTCAGTGATATCAGTTTACCAATGTATTTCCTGGTTATCATCAACAAGGTCTCAGTGATGTCAGTTTACCAATGTATTTCATGTTATCTTGTCTCAGTGATATCAGTTTACCAATGTATTTCCTGTTATCTTGTCTCAGTGATATCAGTTTACCAATGTATTACCTGTTATCTTGTCTCAGTTATATCAGTTTACCAATGTATTTCCTGTTATCATCAACACGGTCTCAGTGATGTCAGTTTACCAATGTATTTCCTGGTTATCATCAACAAGGTCTCAGTGATGTCAGTTTACCAATGTATTTCCTGTTATCTTGTCTCAGTGATATCAGTTTACCAATGTATTTCCTGTTATCTTGTCTCAGTGATATCAGTTTACCAATGTATTACCTGTTATCTTGTCTCAGTGATATCAGTTTACCAATGTATTACCTGTTATCTTGTCTCAGTGATGTCAGTTTACCAATCTATTTCCTGTTATCTTGTCTCAGTGATATCAGTTTACCAATGTATTTCCTGTTATCTTGTCTCAGTGATATCAGTTTACCAATGTATTTCCTGTTATCTTGTCTCAGTGATATCAGTTTACCAATGTATTACCTGTTATCTTGTCTCAGTGATATCAGTTTACCAATCTATTACCTGTTATCTTGTCTCAGTGATATCAGTTTACCAATCTATTACCTGTTATCTTGTCTCAGTTATATCAGTTTACCAATGTATTTCCTGTTATCTTGTCTCATCTTGTCTCAGTGATATCAGTTTACCAATGTATTACCTGTTATCTTGTCTCAGTGATATCAGTTTACCAATGTATTACCTGTTATCTTGTCTCAGTGATATCAGTTTACCAATGTATTACCTGTTATATTGTCTCAGTGATATCAGCTTACCAATGTATTTCCTGTTATCTTGTCTCAGTGATATCAGTTTACCTATCTATTTCCTGTTATCTTGTCTCAGTGATATCAGTTTACCAATCTATTTCCTGTTATCTTGTCTCAGTGATATCAGTTTACCAATGTATTACCTGTTATCTTGTCTCAGTGATATCAGTTTACCAATGTATTACCTGTTATCATCAACACGGTCTCAGTGATGTCAGTTTACCAATGTATTACCTGTTATCTTGTCTCAGTGATATCAGTTTACCAATGTATTACCTGTTATCTTGTCTCAGTTATATCAGTTTACCAATGTATTTCCTGTTATCATCAACATGGTCTCAGTGATGTCAGTTTAAGAGCTTGTATAAAATCCTATCTAAGTTCCTTATATAAATATGAGCTTAGATACGATAATTTCAAAGTTCCTAAAAAAGTAAGAGCTTGTATAAGATACTATATAAATTCCTGATAAAATAAGAGCTTATACAAGATTTTATCTAAGTTCCTGATAAAGGTAAGAGCTTGTTATAAGATCCTATCTAAGTTCCTTATAAAAGTATGAGTTTAGATTAGATCATTTAGTTGGTAGAACTCAGGTGAGCGATCCAGGGCCAGCATGGCCTTCTTGTTTTAATGCTACAGATCTCATGTGGAAGAATTATTTCACCGGCAATTGCTATCGGGGATAATTTACCATATGGAAATAAAGAGTAGCTGTAACTTTAACGCGCTATAACTCTTTAATTAATTAAGTTATCGCTTAGGTGCAAACGGCTCCATAAAATATAATTATCTATCTTTAATATGTATATTTTATTTTTCGAGAAAAATATGATTTAAATGGTCTTTTTTTAGGTTAAATAAACGTTGTCAATATCATATAGACAAAGAACAAAATAAAAGTACCAATTCACTTATAATCGATGTATATCAAATATTATTATATATATTTCTTAGGTGCAAACGGTCTCGGATGCTGCACTTCTTCATCTACAATGTAATTTTTATTTCATCAAAATAAATTCAGATTTAGATGGTCTTTTTAGCTCACCTATGCACAAAGTGCAAGGTGAGCTATTGTGATCACAATTTGTCCGGCGTCCGTCCGTCGTGCGTCGTCAGTCGTCCGTCGTGCGTCGTCAACAATTGAGCTTGTTAACACTCTACAGGCTACATTTTGCATCCAATCTTCATGAAAGTTTATCAGAACGTTCATCTCCATAAAATCTTGGACAAGTTCGAAACCGGGCCATATGAGGTCAAAAACTAGGTCACTAGGTCGAATTGAAGGGAAATCTTGTTAACACTCTGGAGGCCACATTTTCAACTTGAGTATGTTGAAACTCTATCAGAATGTTTGTCTTGATGATATGTAGGTCAAGTTCGAACATGGGTCACGTCGGGTCAAAAAGTAGGTCACTAGGTCAAATTGAAGGTAAATCTCGTTAACACTCCAGAGGCCGCAATTTTTGCTTCAGCAGTTTGAAATTTTGTCAAAATGTTTGTCTTAAAAATATTTAGATCAAGTTTGCATATGGGTTATGCCGGGTCAAAAACTAGGTCACTAGGTCAAATTGAAGGAAAATCTTGTTAACACTTTTGATGCCACATTTTTTGTTTCAGCAGCTTGAAATTTGGTCAGAATGTTTGTCTTAAAGATATATAGGTCAAGTTCAATTATGGGTCATATTGGGTCAGAAACTAGGTCACTAGGCCAAATTGAGGGAAAATCTTGTTAACTCTGTAGAAGCCGCATGTTTTGCTTCAGCGGCTTGAAATTTGTTCAGAATGTATAGCTGAATGATATCTAGGCCAAGTTTGAATATAGGTCATGTGGGGTCAAAAACTAGGTCACTAGATCAAATTGAAGGAAAATCTTGTGAACACTTTGGATGCCGCATTTTTTGCTTCAGCAGCTTGAAATTTTGTCAGAATGTTTGTCTTAAAGATATCTAGTTCAAGTTCAAATATGGGTCATATTGGATCAGAAACTAGGTCACTAGGCCAAATCGAGGGAATATCTTGTTAACTCTGTAGAAGCCACATGTTTTTCTTCAGCGGCTTGAAATTTGGTCAGAATGTTTGTCTAAATGATATCTAGGCCAAGTTTGGATATGGGTCATGCCGGGTTAAAAACTAGGTCACTAGGCCAAATTGAAGGGTAAGCTTGCTAACACTCTGGATACTGCATTTTAAAATTTCAGCATGATAAAACTTTATCAGAATGTTTTTCTTGATGATATGTAGGCCAAGTTCGAATATGGGTCATGCTGGTTCAAAAACTAGGTCACTAGATCAAATTGAAGGAAAATCTTGTGAACACTTTTGATGCCACATTTTTTGCTTAAGCAGCTTGAAATTTGGTCAGAATGTTTGTCTGAATTATATCTAGGTCAAGTTCGAATATGGGTCATATTCGATCAAAAACTAGGTCAATAAAGGAAAATATTGTTCAAACTCCGGAGGCCGCATTTTTACTTTGAGCAAGTTGAAACTTTGTCAGAATGTTGTCTTGATGATATCTAGTCCATGTTGGAATATGGGTCATATCAGGTAAAAAAATATAAATCACTAGGCCAAACGAAGGAAAATATTGTTAACACTGTGGAGGTTGCATTCAGAATAATTGTCTTGATGTGTTTTGCATTGCAGTACGTTGTATAATTAAGGTGAGCGATCCAGGGCCATCGTGGCCCTCTTGTTTGAAGATATATTTGTAACTTCATGATTTCGGATTTGTTCGTGAAAGTCCGGCAATGCTCCCGATTTTACCCGAAGTATTTGTGACCCTCATAAAGTCAATTTGTTATCACCAGGGGGTCTGAAGCGAGTCGCGTATCCGTATTACATAATCATTAATAATATATACATGATCTATACGATAGTCTTCAATGTGAAATGATGTATCTTTAACAACTGCGCATAGGGGTAATCGGACAAAAAGAAACAGGATAATAAGCAATTTTCATTTCAGGTTTAATTATGTTTTCTTTTGATTAAATACATTTGTAACATATAATAGACACATTTCAATAAATGTATTTAGAATTTATGTTTTGTTTATGCGAAATTTTAACTTTATTTATCTGAAACTGCAATGATTTTATCCACTTTCCCCAACAATGTTTCTTTCCACCTTTTCGAATATCTGACAGAAAATATAATTGCGTGCACAGAAAAAAATGCTCATTATAATCAATTTCTCCTTTTCCAATAATGTTTTCTTCAAACCTTTTTTTAACATCTGACAGAAGACTAGCAACAGTTCTAATATTTGTTTTAATTGTTGACAGAATATATCATTGCGTGAAAGGGAGAAATTGCAAAGTGAAACAAATATTAGCACTTCAAATTGAGTTACATATATTATTGTAGGTTTGTAAATAGTTTAATCGGTTTAAGCCCATTTCGTCTAATCCCAATTCGTCTAATCCCATTTCGTCTACACTTTTTGCAATTTGTCCCATTTCGTCTACAACCAATTTACACCCCGGTGCCATTTCGTCTACACTTAGATTAATGAGACATACAGTCTAATTCAATAAATGGGACAAAAAACTGTAGACAAAATGGGATTAGACGAAATGGGATGTTACCGTTTAATCAGACTCAATTTTTTTGAACAATTTTAAACACACAAATATCTATCAAAATTAAAGAAAATCATTACAATATCAAGAAGATACATTAATCCTCTGCTAGTTTGTATCTTTTTCATATTTGTAGACTTAAACATATTGATTTGCATTGTATTTTGGAAAATGTGTTGCTTTTTATCCTGTTTTCTTGTTGTCCGTTGCTTTTTGTCCTGTTAATTTTTATCCTGTTTCTTTTTATCCTACAATCGCGAATAGAAGGGGTATATTATACATTTAGTAACAGAACGTAAATTGGTAATTTACTGCTGTAAAACATTCCTGCCGTAAATGATATAATGCGTGTTTTTTTCTGTTTCCGGTTTTCCGCAAGCGTGTGTATGTGGGAAAAGTTTACGATAAAATCCACCTTACTATGTTGTGAATTAAAAACTAAAATCCAATCAACTCTATTGACCGCAATTTACAAATATCAGACTTTACCCATATATACGCATTTTGACGCATCAATAGTTCACTGGTTTTAAAAACAGTGTATCAATTGGAGACAGTAATCATTAATCATTAATCATTAATTAATTAATGATTTCCATTCTATTTCATTTAGTTCAACATCCATGATTTAGCCATGGAGATTTTGCATGATGTAGATGCTTATGTATATACTGGTTAACATGGAACGTGTGTCAATAAATATTAATTTACAGATGTTTTGGTTTTATCCATATTAAGCTATAAACCAGTTTATTTAGCTAACTGTCCGACACGACTATCCCTGAGGCGTTAATTGTTTTATTACCCCGTTCACAGCGTGTGATCAATTATCGGTAAATAACGGAACCTAACGGAGATTAACGAATGAATTGTTTCAGACCGCAGATAGGCTTATCGATATTTTATATTTATCTGATGATCAAAATTCTTCGGTATGGTTGTAAGTGGGAAAGGGTTAAACATTTACACATTTAGACTTAACCCTTTCCCACATAAACACTCATTCTGGCGCTTCTGCAGAAAATTACTTGAAAATATTGTGGGGAAAAAATGAATTGCTCATAATGAGCAATTTCTGTTTTTGCCACAATATTTTCAACTCAATTCAGTAACTATACTTTTATTTATTGAGATTGTCTATGCTTTCAAAGAAGTCTGCTATAGATTTGTTGAATGTGGAAAAGGGATAAGAGAATATAGAAGCAAAAGCTATCTCAAAAGGGTTAAAATTGCAATTTTCCTTTTTCCACATTTTTTTTTACTTGTTTTGCTTTCATTCATAAAGATATGTTTAACTGATCTCAAAGTTCACTGATGCAGAGGAACAGATTGTGATTGCAGCTCCTGCTTTCCTAGCATAAAGGTGAGATTGATCAGGTCTCAATTGAGCCCATCAGATGCTATCAACATTTTGCCTCACCACACACTGAAAAGAATTGAGCTCAACATTCTGAACTGTCAGGTGGAATTCAATGGAGTTTGAAGCAGATCAATTTTTGAAACATTGTGGGAAAAGAAGAAGTAATACATAATTATCTGCTCCATAGATTTATTTCAAAGAATTAAGCCAAACATTTTCCCTTTACATTACACATCACATGTCAGAACCTATACAGAGACTTTTGAAATGATATTGTGGGAAACTTAGATATAATTTGTCTTTACAATGTTTTTTAATCCGTATGAAAATTATTCTTTCATTAGTGTAACATTTTTTTCTCAGTTTATAAGGTTAACTAACAAATAAAGCTCCTTCTTGGATAGGTGTTTATAGATGGTTTGATGATAGGTAAGAGGTGCTTGTGTATGGAACAGGTGATGCCAATATGTTATCAGTTATAACTTCCTGGTTCAATGAACATACTGGCAGATGATGATGTCTGCTGTGAACCAGTTACAGTGGGTGGGATGATGTATGCTTTCAATATTCAGGATCATTATCTAGTAACCCTTTCACACATTCAACAAATCTGCTGCAGACACCTTTGAAAACATCTGGGCAAAACTATGAAAAACTTTATTAATGTTTGTATAATTATTGAAAAGAGTTTAAAAAAAACCATTGTGGCCATTGCAATGGAGAAATTGCACATTATGAGTAATTTTTTTTTTGCTACAATGTTTCAAAAAAGCATCTGCTGTAGAGACGTCACAAAGTGTCTGTATGTTGGAAAGTGTTAACTGGTTACCTAATGTGCTATTTCAATAGATTGCTTTAAAAATATAATTAATTAAAGGCAAATTATTAAAGTAAAGTTTCGATACCGAGTTGAAGACATTTAAGAAAAAAGAGATTTTTCTAATTATGAGCAAATTTTAATTTCCCACTTAATTTGTTCAACTCATCTGCTGCTACTATGGTAAATGTCAGCTGTATTAGAGGAAAAAGTTATCTTAATAAACGAGAGCACTAAAGCACAGCGTTTTTTGTTTCTAATCATTTACCTGATATGATATTTTATAAAAAACATCTGTAAAATTGTAATATATACTTTTTATATGGAATTGAAAATATTGAGGATAACTGTTCAATTGCTTATCAAGACCAATGTCTTCTTAAGAAAATTGTTCTCAAAAGTTCTTTCTTTCTTACGACATGGTGACACTTTCCTGATTTCTCAACTGCAAGTAATAATTAATACGGTTAATCGTTTTTACAGATGTCCTGTTTTTATTTCACCTTTTGCACTATGGTATGAGACCTACCTCCTTCAAATTCTATGATTGACACATATCAATTAAAGCAAATTATTGCTTTGTATTCAAAACTCTATTAATTGAACCTCATTCAAAAACCGACCTTTTGAAATTATCTTTAATAATTGCAATCGATTTCAAACACGGATTGAAAATTATTGTTGTCTTTTTAATCATTTTTTTTTAAATCGATATTTCAGAGCATTAAAGTGCTGTGTTATGTGGGAATTAACATTTGTACGAAAAGTTAAAAATAAATGGAACTCTGTAAGAAATATGTTTTCCCGTTCGTCAAAAAAACGACCGCATTAGTCTTCTTACGCACGAACCTAAATTTTGACTGTATCGTAGCCAAAGAAGGACGTGATGTCATTTCCGTAACACTTCATCTTGGCGTGACGTCAATGGAGCGACGTCGTTTCCCGCAAAAAAAGTGGTATCAACATGAAAGACCCCAAATTCCTATACATGAGCTATTGACTCACTCATTCAAAGAATAATTATTTATCAAACATTGTGGCAAAAGGATAACTTTCTCATAAGGAGCAATTGTTCTTTTGGCGACAATCTTCTTTTCCTAAATTGTCTGTTGCAAAGGCCTCAGAAACCGTCTCTAATAGGGAAAGGGTTTAGCAGAAACATAATTTGTTCCAGTCATATTGACTGGTTGAAAACAGCAGTCGCCAGGTGGCATCAGAAAAGGGCTGATCTATTTGCTTCTTTACCATAATGCAGGTGATCGATTAAGGATCATCTTGGCCTTCATGTTTAAACCTCGTTCATTATAAATGTATTCCTTGATTTTCTGAAAGTCTTTACTTTATTATTTTCTGTTGATAATGCAAGAAACATGACATTAACATTATTATTGTCTAGTAAATTACTTATAAATCCTTTTTTATGGCCAAAGTATGCTCTTTAAATCTTTGTTTATAATTATCTTGCGGGTTTTTTTGCAAACAGTGAGAAATGTGTATTTTTTTTTTTTTGCTGTACATAGAACTTGAATTGTAGTGCACCCTCTTTCAATCCTGTACCTTGCTTTGTGATACCTATATGGATATGTAACAAGTGACCCAGTCATCAGCCATGGTTCATATACCAATATAGAGATGCAACAAACCTTCTGTATCTCTCTATGTGATACCAATATGGATATGCAACAAGACCTTCTGTATCTCTCTATGTGATAGCAATATGGAAATGCAACAACAATTCTGTACCTCTCTATGTGATATCAATATAGAAATGCACCAACAATTCTGTACCTCTCTATGTAGAGATGTAAAAAGACCTTCTGTACCTATCTATGTGATACCAATATGGATATGCAACAAGACCTTCTGTATCTCTCTATGTGATACCAATATAGAGATGTAACAAGACCTTCTGTATCTCTCTATGTGATACCAATATGGATATGCAACAAGACCTTCTGTATCTCTCTATGTGATACCAATATAGAGATGTAACAAGACCTTCTGTATCTCTCTATGTGATACCAATATGGATATGCAACAAGACCTTCTGTACCTCTCTATGTGATACCAATATTGTGATGTAACAAGACCTTCTGTACCTCTCTATGTGATACCAATATGGAGATGTAACAAGACCTTCTGTACCTCTCTATGTGATACCAATATAGAGATGTAACAAGACCTTCTGTACCTATCTAAGTGATACCAATATAGAGATGTAACAAGACCATCTGTACCTCTCTATGTGATACCAATATAGAGATGCAACAAGACCTTCTGTACATCTCTATGTGATACCAATAAAGAGATGTAACAATACCTTCTGTACCTCTCTATGTGATACCAATATAGAGATGTAACAAGACCTTCTGTACCTATCTATGTGATACCAATATGGAGATGCAACAATACCTTCTGTACCTCTCTATGTGATACCAATATTGAGATGCAACAAGACCTTCTGTACCTCTCTATGTGATACCAATATAGAGATGTAACAAGACCTTCTGTACATCTCTATGTGATACCAATATGGATATTCAACAAGACCTTCTGTACCTCTCTATGTGATACCAATATAGAGATGTAACAAGACCTTCTGTACCTCTCTATGTGATACCAATATAGATATGTAACAAGACCTTCTGTATCTCTCTATGTGATACCAATATAGATATGTAACAAGACCTTCTGTACATCTCTATGTGATACCAAAATGGAGATGTATCAAGACCTTCTGTACCTCTCTATGTGATACCAATATAGATATGTAACAAGAGAAAGTTGATGCAATGCATCAATGTCGCCGGATATCCATAGTGCAGTTATGCATAACACTAACATTATAGTAGTTGAATAAACAGTTATCAACTGAGGGGCATATTGAAACATCAGGGGTGGGGTCAAGTGAAAATGTATCATAACTTGCATTGTTTTGTCAACGAAGTGAATGATAATTGAAGCCTTTCATTGTTTATGATCAATCTCCATTCCAAAGTAGGTTGATTATACACACAACCAACTAATTATTGATCATAAACAGTAATGGAAATGAGAAATCTTGCCAACCATTAGTCTTAGTATGTATACAGTGCTTTCATTAAGGAATAATTATAAGATTTGTGAATTCCACATACACTTTTCAAGATGTTTGTCAGAATACTTGAATTTTATTATTTTTCAATAAAACCACAAAACAGACAATTTAGGATTTGCATGCAATAGCACATCATTTTTAAAATTGTCAAGGACGAAATAATTGTGTACGAAAGACCCGATTCTTTCTTATTCGCAGAGGTGTCGTTCTTGAAACTCTCTTTATAGGCAGAGAGTGTTCGTTCAAAGTAATTTTTCTATTAAAACTAGTTTTTATCTCGGTTTGTTCTTTTCTTCATTTGTTTCGAACCAAATAAACATTTTAAATCACCTACGATTTTTATTATTTGTAAGTGAGTGTAAAGAGACGGCTCTCTGCAAAGGAGATTGATCTACGCAGTTGGTATTCGCGAGTCACGCTTCAAGCAGGTGCGCGTATATAAACAAATTAGACTGCGACGTAAAGGTTCGTAGTTATCGCCTTTTGAGTACATGTAGTATATAGCGTAAAATAAAGTATACCATTCTAGCTAATAGGGACTGTTTTGTCTTCGTAAATAAAACAACAAAACATAAATGCGAGTCAAAATAAAGAAACTGAAAATACCTAAAACATCGGAATATTTATTTCATTTTAGATGTGTCATTACTTAGTGTTTTTAAACAAATACAATTGTAATATGTTCAAGACATCTAAATGTGTTTCTTTCTAATAATAATCCCCCCTCCCATGTGATTTCCGAAAACCTATTAAAAATAGAAGTCGCGGGCTTCTGCCCGGCGACTAACAAGACCTTCTGTACCTATCTATGTGATACCAATATAGAGATGCAACAACAATTCTGTACCTCTCTATGTGATACCAATATAGAGATGCAACAAGACCTTATGTACATCTCTATGTGATACCAATATAGAGATGCAACAACAATTCTATACCTCCCTATGTGATACCAATATAGAGATGCAACAACAATTCTGTACCTCTATGTGATACCAATATAGAGATGCAACATCAATTCTGTACATCTCTATGTGATACCAATATAGAGATGCAACAAAACACCCAGTCATCAGCCATGGCTCATATTATTCTGCATGCTCTTTTTACAGAGGCCAATATCAGGAGTCATAAAGTTGTCTCCATTGTTTTTCTACAAAACTCTTGTGTTGTGGATTCTGGTTAGAAATGCCACAATGAGAGTATTATAAGTGAAGTTATTTAGTTTAATTAGTAGTGACAACATGATGGACAAGAAAGAAAGATTTAAGCATTTTCTTGAATTCATTTCAATTTAGAACCTTGATTTTGACATTGTTGTATATAACCTAATAATGTTAATTACTTAATAGGCACTGATAAACTTGGACATATTCACAGTAGATTACTTTTAAACCCTTTTAAGGCTGATTTTTTTTAAAAGGACATGTTCAGCTTTGCATTTGGAACAGTACAAACTAAATTTTAGGGATAACAAGATTAAAATGTGAGTTGAGCAGCCAACAATATAGAATCTGGTCAGATACGCTCAGTGGCCAGACTCTAAACTGTTCGAAATTGCAAGCTTTAAATGTTCCATCTTTCTTTCAGATATTACAGGTGTCTCTAAAAACATCATAGCAAGTAAAAGGTCAAAAGTATTTGCTTTAAAACATCAAAAAGGTTCTGTCTCAAATCATAACTACTACAGTAAAGTAAAAAAAAAAAAAAATCAATATTATTTTGCTAAATTTGGACATAATCATTGAAAAAGCTTTTGCTATTTTAAAATAGTGACCCTAAATATCTGAGACAGTCCTTTTAATTAAGATCCAATCAGACAGCTTGTAACAGATCTGTAATTGTGTTAGCTCCAATGAAATGTATTGTTTCAATTTATTCTGTAGGAAGAAGAAGAAGATGAACAGCCCAAAGATAAACTACACCAGATTGCTTATGAACTTCTGAAGACAGAAAGGGCCTATGTCTCAAGACTTCATTTACTGGATCAGGTAACTCTATAATAAACTGTGCTCCTGATAACTCTATAATAAACTGTGCTCCAGATAACTCTATATTAAACTGTGCTCCAGATAACTCTATAATAAACTGTGCTCCAGGTAAACCAACCATAGAGCAAGATCAAGATCACCCTAGATGTAAATGCACAACCATTGATAAACTCTAGATTAACCTTGGTATACAGTTTCAACCATTGTCACAACTGTAGATCAAGATTACCCTTGGTATACAGTTACAACCATTGTAACAACTGTAGATCAAGATTACCCTTGGTATTCATGTACAACCATTGTCACAACTGTAGATCAAGATTACCATTGGTGTAAATGAACAACCATATCAAGATCACCCTTGGTGTACATGAACAACCATTGTCACAACTGTAGATTAAGATTACCATTGGTGTAAATGTACAACCATTGATAAACTATAGATCAGCCTTGGTATACAGGTACAACTATTGATACAACTATAGATGAAGATCACCCTTGGTGTACATGAAATATCATTGTGACAACTATAGATCAAGATCACCCTTGGTGTAAATGTACAACCATTGTGACAATTGGATCAAAATCAGCATTGGTGTACATGTACAACCATTGTGTAAACTGGATACAGGTCACCCTTGGTTTACATGTACAACCATTATGACAACTTAAGATCAAGATCATCCTTTGTGTACAAGTACATCCATTCTGCTATTATTCTGCGTTGGTTGTAAACTAGTCACAGCTTCTTAGAAGAAGAATACACATTTTTTTTTTTTAAAAGTTGTCTGCTGTGTACACTTCAGACAGATGTCGACTGCTGTGTACACTTCAGACAGATGTCATCTGCTGTGTACACTTCAGACAGATGTCATCCGCTGTTTACACTTCAGACAGATGTTGACTGCTGTGTACACTTCAGACAGATGTTGACTGCTGTATACACTTCAGACAGATGTCATCTGCTGTGTACACTTCAGACAGATGTCATCCACTGTTTACACTTAAGACAGATGTCATCCGCTGTGTACACTTCAGACAGATGTCGACTGCTGTGTACACTTCAGAGAGATGTTGTCTGCATCAGGGAAAAGTGTTAATGGTCATCATTACTATTATGTCCTCATCAGTCTAGAAAAATATTTATCTGCATGGAAAAATAAGAAAAAAAAGGTTTTAATTTTATTTCAGTAATGACCATGCTATTTTTAACAGTAAATCACAGAGAAATGTAGGGGACACTGATATTTCTCTCCTTTTTATACGACCGTTTCTTAAAAACGGTACGTATTATGGTATGGTCATGTCCCTCCCTCCGTCCCTCCCTCCGTCCCTCCGTCCGTCCCTCCGTCCGTCTGTTCGGGTTTTCCGCACTTTTTTCTTACATACTTTGAGCTATTGAGCTGAAATTTTGTATAAGGCTTTGTAGTGATGTGTCACAGATCAAGTTCATATTTCCTGGGATTTCGTAAATTTTTGAATGAGTTATGCCCCTTTTTGGACTTAAAATATTTGTTTTCCGCACTTTTTTTCTACATGCTTTGATGTATTGAGCTGAAATATGTATATGGCTTTGTAATCAAGTGTCACAGATCAAGTTCACATTTCCTTGAATTTCGTCAATTTCTGAATGAGTTATGCCCCTTTTTGGACTTAAGATATTTGTCAAATTCTGCATGAGTTGCAAAGAAGTTCCTGACGGGCGTATTATGTACCGTTTGCGGTACTCTTGTTTTAACCTTATCTCTGCCAGTATACTGAACCTCATAATACACAACGGTGCATCTACTTGTAATTCTAAACAGAAGCAGACATTAAGATTGCTTGTTTCAGTTGGAAGGTCCTCCATCACAAGAACTTTAAAGTAAAATCGACCCTTAACCCTTTCCCACATACAACAAATCTGCAGCAGACGACTTTGAAAAAATAGTGACAAAAACCTGAAAAATCTCCATAAAAGATAGCTTAATTGTTAAATAAATTTGAAAACATTTTGGTCATTATGAGCAATTTCACCTTTGGCCACAATGTTTTCAAAAGTCGACTGCTGCTATTGCGTCAAAATGCGTCTGCAGGGTTAATAGGTACAGAGACTACTTTTGAAAACAAGTTTAAGAAAATGGGAAATTACTCAACCAGCTATTCCACTTTTTCCACATTTATTTTTTATCAAGGCTATTTACTTCCAATTTTCAAAATGTTGCAAGTATTTACTCAGACGACACTAAAATTACTTAACCCTTTCCCTCATATAGACGCTTTTTGATGCCTCTGCAGTAGACGGTTTTTTGAAAACATAGTGACAAAAGAAGAAATTGCTCAAAACAAGCAATTTCTTCCTTTGCCACAATGTTTTCCACTTTTAGTCATAGGTTATCCATTCAATTATAGAGATTATCTAATTTTTGACAAAATATGTTCAATGTTGTCTACTGCAGAATTGTTGTATGAGGGAAAAGGGTTAATGAGGTCAACTGGTCAGTTCGAAGTTTTCTCTAATTTTAGGTATTCCATTTCTGGGTGGTAATGGAGAATAAAGGGTTAATCAGGTCAACTGGTCAGTTCGAAGTTTTCTCTAATTTTAGGTATTCCATTTCCGGGTGGTGATTGAGAATAAGAACAACTACATCCTTCCAGCAGAGGTTGTCACCCAGATGTTCTCCAATATCAAACCTATCTACACCTTCCATAAAGATTTTCTATTACCTCAATTAGAGGCTATGATGAAAAACTGGTAAGTAAATTACAAAGATAATATAATTAATTAACATTTTCCAACATACAACAAATCTGCGGCAGACCACTTTAAAAACAACTGCGCAAAAATACGGTTATTCTCTATAAATGTAAGTATAATTATAAAAAAGAATTGAAAACCTTGTTTCAAAAGAAGAAGTTTCTCATTATGAGCAATTTCTTCTTTTGTCATGTTTTTAAAAGCATCTGCTTCAGAGGCATCAATTGTTATCTGTATGAGGGAAAGGTTAAATGCAATCTATAATTATGTTTTCATTGGTTGTACTGAGCGTTGGTTGTACTGAACGAATATTATTCCATGCTTTCCGTGTATATAAAGGCCGGAAGCCATTTATTAGATAAATCATTTTGAAATTGAATTCAATGAAGAATGATCAAAGTTTAAGATATGGACCGCTCCATGAGAAAACCGGTGATAGTGACATCGCATATGAAATGACATAATCATCGCTCAAAGTTTGAATGTCATTTTGTGTGTGTAGACGGAAGTAAACTCACATGTTTACACGGTGTTTGATTTGGTTTATAAACTTAAAGTTCATCTACAAATAAAATGAAAAGCGACATATTGCTACAAGCAGGTCAATCTTTTCCATCTTGGAAGACTAATAATTAACCCAAAAGAAGTGTTCAATTTTTCCTTCGAAATAGTGAATCTACATTTGATTTGATTTTCATATTTCTTCCAAAGTTTGTAGGAAATCAATGCAATTTTTGGCTTTCAAATCGGCATCTAGAAATAGAATTGTGTAAAGCACTGAATATCATTCTGAAAAATATATGGCATGTAAACATGTGTGATTGTTTGAGCACGTCTGTGGCTTATTGTTCAAAATGCTGTGCTTTGAATTCGACCAGCTTTCGATGAAGTATTATTTTACAGTTGAAATTATATATGAAAGACTTTAAAAGTACTGAAACCAATTTTGAATTACATTTAAAATAACCCCATTAAGTTTAGAGTAAAAAATTACACTACCGAAAAATTATTAAATTGTTTGAGCATTGAGCGTAAATTATGAAAACGACGTTGATGTCATTTCAACTATAAGTAACACGTGTCTTCTTTTGACATCCATTACGATGAAAATGTACGGCATACGAAGCCGAGATACAATTATATCAAACAAAACTAGACATATTGGACTATATGAAAATGTGAAAGTCCAAAAATCGAAAATGTTGTCACTATCACCAGTTGGAGTGGCCCATATACACACATATATATATATAATAATATAATATATGCTCCAAAATTTAAACGTGACCTTGACCTTTGAATTACTGGTCAGAGTGATTGTTTGTAATCATGATCTGAATGTTGTGAAATTATATATGTCATGATGCATGTTATTGAACCCTTTCCACAAATAAGTGATGACTTAACAGGCAACAGTGAAAATAAAATGGAGTTATCATTATCATTACGCAGGTCAGAGGAACAGAAGATTGGCCATGTGATGGCAAAATTAGCTCCTTTTTTAAAGATCTACACCGAATATGTAAAAAACTTTGACAATTCCATGTCCCTGATAGACAAATGGACCTCACAGTGCCCTAAATTCTCAGCTCTGTTACAGGAAATACAGGTTGGTATATTTTTGTTACATCTGTAACTGTGTCTCTACTGTTTTTAACCCTTTCCCTCATACGGCAATTGTGCAGCAGACGACTTTGAACGTATTTTGTCAAAAAATAGAAAATCTCATAATTGAATGGATAACCTATGACAAAAAGTGGAAAACATTGTGGCAAAAGGAGAAATTGCACGTTTTGTGCAATTTCTTCTTTTGTCACTATGTTTTCAAAAAGCCTTCTGCTGCAGAGGCGTCAGAAAGCGTCTATATGAGGGAAAGGGTTAAGCTGACTTCAGCTATTGTGATAGCCTGATTGTCCGTTGTTCATCGTCAACAAGATCGCCTTCTTAACCACTGCAGGAATGGTTATTGGGTGGTCCAAGTTGTTAAAATTATTCCAGTCCATTGCATAATTTGGTCAAAAGAGCTAATAATAGATTTGAAAATAATTTGGTACAAATACCAGTAATCTTGGGTGCCTGCTACCAAGATAGTTCAAAATATTTCGATCCTTTAAGAAACGTGGTGACCAGGTTCACGTGGCTTGTTTTCTTTACATGTATATAGTAAAAACTTTAAAAAGCTTCTAGTCTAAAAATACTGGTACCTGCCCAATTTGAAAAATAACTTGGCACAACGTACTTTGGGGAACCCTCTTCCAGTATTTAATTAAAACTTCTGATCTGTTTAAAAATTCTAAAAACTAGCGAAGTTCTATTTAATCAGGTGAGGGATTATTATTATAAAAACGTCCCTCATGGTTCTCTACAGCAGACAACTTTTGAACTGCAACACTTTCATTTAAGTTTTCTGTATTTTTGCCCAGAATTTTTCTGCTGCAGATATTTGTATATGGAGAAGTATGATTAATTCTTATTTTTGGCAAGATTAAGATTTATCAATTAAAATGATGATTTGTGTAATTGACAGAAATCCCCTGAATGTGGACAGTTAACATTACAACATCACATGTTAGAACCTATACAGAGAGTACCGAGATATGAAATGTTACTAAAAGGTAAGATCAATCATTCTATTAGAGTTTCAACCCATAACCCAATGAAGACCGCATTTGAAAGTAAATATTTGAAAAGGAAACTTTTACATAATGTGCAATGTCTCCATTGCCATTAATCTGTTCAACGTCTTAACCCTTTCCCACCTATAGACGTATTTTGACGCATCTGCAGCAGACGAGTTTTGAAAACATTGTGACAAAGCTGAAATTGCTCGTGAAGAGCAATTTCTCCTTTGGCCACAATGTTTTCAACTTTATTCAACAATTAAGCTATCTTTTATTGAGATTTTTCATGTTTTCAAAGTCGACTGCTGCAGATTTGTTGTATGTGGGAAAGGGTTGAAAGACAGTAAGGCTGCCCTCCTTGGTGCTCTGAAGATTACGGGATTTGCAATACGACTGACTGGCTGGTATCAGGATGAGTATAAAAGTACTGGTAACTTACCCAGGAAACGCTGTGCTATAACTAAACAAATTGATGAAAGCCGCTTAAATCACTAAACAATCAATCAACCAACTTTTAAAATAACAACAACTTTAAAAATGATTCTAGATTTAACTTTTCTTTCCTCAGATGTTTCTTAACCCTTTCCCTCATACAACAATTCTGCAACAGACGACTTTAAACATATTTTGTCAAAAAATAGAAAATCTCTATAATTGAATGGATAACCTATGAGTAAAAGTGGAATACATTGTGGCAAAAGGAGAAATTGCTCGTTTTGAGCAATTTCTTATTTTGTCACTTTATTTTCAAAAATCTGTCTGTTACAGAGGCGTCAGAAAGCGTCTATATGAGGGAAAGTGTTAAGAAATTAACTCTAACAATATCGTATCAGGGAAAGGATTATCAATTGGACTAAGTGTCAATTTTTGATCAATGATTTAAAAACATCCAGTAAGAAAAGTTTCAACTGTTTTTGACGGACCAATGTGTTCCCTCTCAAGACACATTTTGACACATCTGCAGCAGATGACTTTTGAAAAATTCCTTGGCAAAAAAAAAAATACTCGTAATGAACAATTTCTATTTTTTCAGAATCTTTTAAACCCTATTCTATAACCAGTCTTTTCACCACAGTTTATTATCTTTTTTCAAAATCAAACCCGATGTTATTGGTATGCCAAGGAATTGTCTCAGCATCATCTCAGTGAAACAATTCTTTGGAGTATCCATAGTATAATTAAGGTTTCAGCCTTTTCCATATGTTCACTAAGATGTTTTTTAAGTTGTCTGCTACAGATTTGATGTTAACTCTTTCCCTTTATCTGAGGCCAAACTAGCAGACAACTTCTGAAAACATCGTGGCAGATGGAGTAATTGTTCATAATTATAATGAGTAATGATTGGTAGGGTAAGAGGTTAAATGAAGTAAAGGACATACTTATGTTGAGTAATGATTGGTAGGGTTAGATGTTAAATGAAGTAAAGGACATACTTATGTTGAGTAATGATTGGTAGGGTTAGAGGTTAAATGAAGTAAAGGACATACTTATGTTGAGTAATGATTGGTAGGGTTAGAGGTTAAATGAAGTAAAGGACATACTTATGTTGAGTAATGATTGGTAGGGTTAGAGATTAAATGAAGTAAAGGACATACTTATGTTGAGTAATGATTGGTAGGATTAGGGGTTAAACGAAGTAAAGGACATACTTATGTTGAGTAATGATTGGTAGGGTTAGGGGTTAAATGAAGTAAAGGACATACCTATGTTGAGTAATGATTGGTAGGGTTAGAGGTTAAATGAAGTAAAGGACATACTTATGTTGAGTAATGATTGGTAGGGTTAGGGGATAAACGAAGTAAAGGACATACTTATGTTGAGTAATGATAAGTAGGGTTAGATGTTAAATGAAGTAAAGAACATTCTTATGTTGAGTAATGATTGGTAGGGTTAGAGGTTAAATGAAGTAAAGGACATACTTATGTTGAGTAATGACTGGTAGGGTTAGGGGTTAAACGAAGTAAAGGACATACTTATGTTGAGTAATGATTGGTAGGGTTAGGGGTTAAATGAAGTAAAGGGCATACTTATGTTGAGTAATGATTGGTAGGGTTAGATGTTAAATGAAGTAAAGAACATTCTTATGTTGAGTAATGATTGGTAGGGTTGGGGGTTAAATGAAGTAAAGGACATACTTATGTTGAGTAATGATTGGTAGGGTTAGAGGTTAAATGAAGTAAAGGACATTCTTATGTTGAGTAATGATTGGTAGGGTTAGATGTTAAATGAAGTAAAGAACATTCTTATGTTGAGTAATGATTGGTAGGGTTGGGGGTTAAATGAAGTAAAGGACATACTTATGTTGAGTAATGATTGGTAGGGTTAGAGGTTAAATGAAGTAAAGGACATTCTTATGTTGAGTAATGATTGGTAGGGTTAGATGTTAAATGAAGTAAAGAACATTCTTATGTTGAGTAATGATTGGTAGGGTTAGGGGTTAAATGAAGTAAAGGACATTCTTATGTTGAGTAATGATTGGTAGGGTTATAGGTTAAAAGAAGTAAAGAACATTATTATGTTGAGTAATGATTGGTAGGGTTAGATGTTAAATGAAGTAAAGGACATACTTATGTTGAGTAATGATTGGTAGGGTTAGAGGTTAAATGAAGTAAAGGACATTCTTATGTTGAGTAATGATTGGTAGGGTTGGGGGTTAAATGAAGCAAAGGACATTCTTATGTTGAGTAATGATTGGTAGTATTAGGGGTTAAATGAAGTAAAGAACATTCTTATGTTGAGTAATGATTGGTAGGGTTAGAGGTTAAATGAAGTAAATGACATACTTATGTTGAGTAATGATTGGTAGGGTTAGAGGTTAAATGAAGTAAAGGACATTCTTATGTTGAGTAATGATTGGTAGGGTTGGGGGTTAAATGAAGTAAAGGACATACTTATGTTGAGTAATGATTGGTAGGGTTAGAGGTTAAATGAAGTAAAGGACATTCTTATGTTGAGTAATGATTGGTAGGGTTGGGGGTTAAATGAAGTAAAGGACATACTTATGTTGAGTAATGATTGGTAGTATTAGGGGTTAAATGAAGTAAAGAACATTCTTATGTTGAGTAATGATTGGTAGGGTTAGAGGTTAAATGAAGTAAATGACATACTTATGTTGAGTAATGATTGGTAGGGTTAGAGGTTAAATGAAGTAAAGGACATAATTATGTTGAGTAATGATTGGTAGGGTTAGGGGTTAAATGAAGTAAAGAACATTATTATGTTGAGTAATGATGAATAGGGTTAGAGGTTAAATGAAGTAAAGGACATACTTATGTTGAGTAATGATTGGTAGGGTTAGGGGTTAAATGAAGTAAAGAACATTATTATGTTGAGTAATGATGAATAGGGTTAGAGGTTAAATGAAGTAAAGGACATACTTATGTTGAGTAATGATTGGTAGGGTTAGAGGTTAAATGAAGTAAAGGACATTCTTATGTTGAGTAATGATTGGTAGGGTTAGAGGTTAAAGAAATAAAGGACATACTTATGTTGAGTAATGATTGGTAGGGTTAGAGGTTAAATGAAGTAAAGGACATACTTATGTTGAGTAATGATTGGTAGGGTTAGGGGTTAAATGAAGTAAAGAACATTATTATGTTGAGTAATGATGAATAGGGTTAGAGGTTAAATGAAGTAAAGGACATACTTATGTTGAGTAATGATTGGTAGGGTTAGAGGTTAAATGAAGTAAAGGACATTCTTATGTTGAGTAATGATTGGTAGGGTTAGAGGTTAAAAGAAATAAAGGACATACTTATGTTGAGTAATGATTGGTAGGGTTAGGGGTTAAATGAAGTAAATGACATACTTATGTTGAGTAATGATTGGTAGGGTTAGAGGTTAAATGAAGTAAAGGACTAACTTATGTTGAGTAATGATTGGTAGGGTTAGAGGTTAAATGAAGTAAAGGACATTCTTATGTTGAGTAATGATTGGTAGGGTTATAGGTTAAAAGAAATAAAGGACATACTTATGTTGAGTAATGATTGGTAG
The DNA here is from genome assembly GCA_031761405.1 of Serripes groenlandicus. Lineage (NCBI taxonomy): Eukaryota > Metazoa > Mollusca > Bivalvia > Cardiida > Cardiidae > Serripes > Serripes groenlandicus. The sequence goes on along the minus strand of JASEVX010000007.1, from coordinate 71,393,728 downwards.
GGTTAGAGGTTAAATGAAGTAAAGAACATTATTATGTTGAGTAATGATTGGTAGGGTTAGAGGTTAAACGAAGTAAAGGACATACTTATGTTGAGTAATGATTGGTAGGGTTAGGGGTTAAATGAAATAAAGAACATTCTTATGTTGAGTAATGATTGGTAGAGTTAGAGGTTAAATGAAGTAAAGGACATACTTATGTTGAGTAATGATTGGTAGGGTTAGGGGTTAAATGAAGTAAAGAACATTCTTATGTTGAGTAATGATTGGTAGGGTTAGAGGTTAAATGAAGTAAAGGACATACTTATGTTGAGCAATGATTTTTATTACAGATTATCTCAAACATTTAGCACCAGATGCTGCAGATAGACAAGATGGTCAAAGTAAGTATTAATGCTCCTTATATGTCTTTATTATATACTTGAATATTTCCCAAAGATTAAATTCATTTAAAACAAATTGTGATCTGGATTTATTGAAAAAAACAAAGGACAAATGTGCAGTAACAAAGGACAAATGTGCAGTAAAACAAAAAACAAATGTGCAGTAATAAAGGACAAATATGCAGTAACAAAGGATACATGTGCAATAACAAAGGACATATGAGCAGTAACAAAGGACAGATGTGCAGTAACAAAGGACAAATATGCAGTGACAAATGTGCAGTAACAAAGGACAAATGTGCAGTAACAAAGGACAAATATGCAGTAACAAAGGACAAATGTGCAGTAACAAAGGGCAAATGTGCAGTAACAAAGGACAAATGTGCAGTAACAAAGGACAAATGTGCAGTAACAAAGGACACATATGCAGTAACAAAGGACAAATGTGCAGTAACAAAGGACAAATATGCAGTTACAAAGGACAAATATGCAGTTACAAAGGACAAATATGCAGTAATAAAGGACAAATATGCAGTAACAAAGGACCAATATGCAGTAACAAAGGAGCAATATGCAGTAACAAATGACAAATGTGCAGTAACAAAGGACAAATATGCAGTAATAAAGGACAGATATGCAGTAACAAAGGACAAATGTGGCAGTAACAAAGGACAAATGTGGCAGTAACAAAGGACAAATGTGCAGTAACAAAGGACAAATGTGCAGTAACAAAGGACAAATGTGCAGTAACAAAGGACAAATGTGCAGTAACAAAGGACCAATATGCAGTAACAACGGACCAATATGCAGTAACAAAGGACAAATGTGCAGTAACAAAGGACAAATATGCAGTAATAAAGGACAAATGTGCAGTAACAAAGGGCAAATGTGCAGTAACAAAGGACAAATGTGCAGTAACAAAGGACAAATGTGCAGTAACAAAGGACAAATGTGCAGTAACAAAGGACAAATGTGCAGTAACAAAGGACAAATGTGCAGTAACAAAGGACAAATGTGCAGTAACAAAGGACAAATGTGCAGTAACAAAGGACAAATGTGCAGTAACAAAGGACAAATGTGCAGTAACAAAGGACAAATGTGCAGTAACAAAGGACAAATGTGCAATAACAAAGGACAAATGTGCAGTAATAAAGGACAAATAAGCAGTAACAAAGGCCAAATGTGCAGTAATAAAGGCCAAATGTGCAGTAATAAAGGACAAATGTGCAGTAACAAAGGACAAATGTGCAGTAACAAAGGACAAATGTGCAGTAACAAGTAACAAAGGACAAATGTGCAGTAACAAAGGACAAATATGCAGTAACAAAGGACAAATATGCAGTAACAAAGGACAAATGTGCAGTAACAAAGGACAAATATGCAGTAACAAAGGACAAATATGCAGTAACAAAGGACAAATGTGCAGTAACTTCAAACATTTCCTGGGTACAGAAGACATTTGGAAATTGCTATAAAATTAGACATTTTCAATTTTGCTTAATGTTTAAATTATTTGTTATCAAAATTTTACTTCCAATTTTCTACATCAAACTTTCTTCTTCCAATGTTTTCTGAAAGCAAGAGGAGACCAGGAAAACTTTTAAATGAATAGTGTTGTCCATTTTGTTTCTTTTCAGAGGCTTTAGACCTGGTCATTACCGCTGCTAGTCATTCAAACACAGCTATGAAGAAAATTGTGAGTTTTATTGACCTGCTTTTAGGCAAAAATATAAGAATTCTTTTTTAATGAACAAGTATAAATATTGAATAAAGTAGAAAACATAGATGCTAGATGAGAAATTACTTTTATCGGCAATTTCTTCTTTTGCCACAATGTTATTGGAAAACGTCGGCTGCATATGCATCTACATGCATCTGCTTGTGGGAAAGGTTTAAACTGTTTCAGACATTTTCAGGTTCCAGTTATCCATATTGTCAACTTAGTTTTGCTAGTTGATCAGATGATATTCATATAAGATCATTAACATGTTATGATTTTGATAGATTTGTATGGGGAAAGATCTTCTTCACTGCTGCCTATCTGGGTGATCGTGATAATTTATCTGCCATCTGTCAATTTGTTGGTCTGTCCGTCTGTCTGACATACTTTCAATAAGCTATTCCCATATACAACAAATCTGCCTATCTTAGTGATGGTGATCATTTATATGCCATCTGTCAATTTGTTGGTCTGTCCGTCTGTCTGTCATACTTTCAATAAGCCATTCCCACATACAACAAATCTGCCTATCTTGGTGATGGTGATCATTTATATGCCATCATACAACAATCCTGCTGCAGATAGTATTGAAAGCATTTATTGATGATTGTTGTAAATCTCTTTAAATGAAAGTAGACTGATTGAATACAGTAAAGACATTGTGTCAAAAAGGGAAATTGCTCATGTTGTCACTGTTTTCAAAAGTTGTCTGGTCTAAATGAGTTCAAATGTATCTGCATGTGGTACAGGGTTAATTGATGGGCAAGCAAAACACTTCAAGCACTCTTGTTTACAAGTTAGTTTAAACTTATGTTATTTTATTGATTGCGAAACAAGTTTTCAGTGTATATCATGTTTGATGTTTGCTTACTGAAGACTTAATCAGTACTTGTTCCGTTTGTCTCGTAAAAAATACAAAATGCAGAACCTGCTCATCACATCATTGGAGGCGGATATTTTGGGTACTAGAGACCAATGTTCTACGGCTGCACCACAGTCTTCCACTTATGATAGTAAAATCACTGAATTTGTGCTAAACCTATTTCTGTTTCATTATAGAATGTTCAGTATTAGTGAAACACCAGTTTGTCAGATAGTCAAATTTAATTTGAAATAAGTATTTTATTATAAACCACTATATTTTTACAGGAAAAGTTCAACAAATTATTAAACCTTATTCAAAACCTCAGTGGTGAGGACATAGAGGATTTAGTGAGTCCAACACGAGAACTTATGAAGGAAGGAGCCATTACAAAGATATCTGCAAGAAGTGGAGAAAAACAGACCAGATATCTATTTCTAGTAAGTAACTGTTTTTAATCAGTTCTCTATTTACAACACCTTTAAAAATGATTGTTTTAAAACGACAACTTGCTCATGGCAAAAAATCCAGAAATTATCTTAAAGGTATATATATATATACCCCCGATAAACAAAGTTTGAAGGGAGTATATTGGAGTCTACTTGTGGTCGGTCGGTTCGTTGCAATTTTCCTTGCCCGGAGCATAACTTGAAAACTACTGGATGGTATTTAATACAACTTCATACGATGATACAACACAGTGAGAGGAAGTGCAGTGTATGGGAACCATAACTATATTATACCTAATTAATGAGTTATTGCCCTTTATTACTTTTTCTTGTTTGGAGAAAAACTTGAAAACTGCTAGATGGAATCTAAAAAAACTACATTCTTTTCTCTTGTCCAGAGAATAACTTTCATTGCCCTTTCTTACTTTTTCTTGTCCGGAGAATAACTTTTCCTATCAGGCCGGCGTTCGGGGGTATTAATCACATTTAGTGATAGCTCGAGTTTCATCTGTTTTGAATTTATCAAAAGCACATTAATTCATGGTTGAAACAGCAGTTGAAAAGATGTTATATATAAGAAGAAACATGTTGTGAAACCCTCATTGGTTTTTTTTGTCTGTATCAGAATTATATATATTTTTTTTTATAGATAAAACATTGTCTTCATAATTTGTCAAATAAGATATCTCTTTAAGTATAATGTTCGACAATTGAAATCAGTTTATCAGGAGTTGGACTCTCTAAAGTGGATAGAAAGAAAGTAAAGCTTCAGCTCATTTCCACTCCTGTTCTAACAATATTTCAAACAGTGATGTTTCAGAAGCAAAGTTAAGCCATATTAACCATAAAGGGTTTGTATTTTTGAAAAATGAGAAGGGGTACAGTTCTAGCTTTTTGATAAAAGTCCCATTTAGGATCCAATGGGAAATGGTACAAGTTGGGTTTTATAAAATGTGTCTTCAAGATATACACTGTTCACATATTTTTAAAAAAGGTTATGTCAACTTGTGTTGGTTCTGATAAGACTGAGCAGATGGCGGTGTGATCTGAACCTACACTGCATGGGAATTTCAACTTGTACCTTTTTGCATGAGGAGGTTATTGAAAGTATGTAGAGATTTGTCAACGTCTTCACTGTTTGCATATTCGACGAGACCCTTATTGGCCTGATATTGTTCTTCAAAAAACCAACATGCTTCACAGCTCTGGATAGAATGAGTATTTCATATTCCAAAACTCTTATTTGACACTCAAAGCCTATGTTGTGGTAACTCAAAAGAATTGTGTCAATGAGTTGAGTCATAAGAGCCATATAAACGGGACCAATTCACTTCTCCTTATCTAGTCACCTGATGGTCATAAAGTTTTTGTTTCCTTTCAGTTCAATGACCTGTTATCAGTATATTCTGATGGTAATGAAGTTTTTGTTTCCTTTCAGTTCAATGACCTGTTATCAGTATATTCTGATGGTAATGAAGTTTTTGTTTCCTTTCAGTTCAATGACCTGTTATTAGTATGTTCTGATGGTAATGAAGTTTTTGTTTCCTTTCAGTTCAATGACCTGTTATCAGTATATTCTGATGGTAATGAAGTTTTTGTTTCCTTTCAGTTCAATGACCTGTTATTAGTATGTTCTGATAAAATAATGGGTTCTTATAAAGTGCGGGCAAGACTCAAGGTGGATGGTATGGAAATATTACCCGGTGAAAATCAGCAGATAAGGAATACATTCTGTGTTAAATGTACAGAAAAGAATGTGGAGTTCTTTGATGAGTGAGTACCAACCTATCATGTGATGAACCATTTCCCTAATACAGACCATGTTTTATACTCAGTAGCTACCATTAACCTATCATGTGATGAACCATTTCCCTAATACAGAACATGTTTTACACTCCGTAGCTACCATTAACCTATCATGTGATGAACCATTTCCCTAATACAGAACATGTTTTATACTCTGTAGCTACCATTAACCTATCATGTGATGAACCATTTCTCTAATACAGAACATGTTTTATACTCAGTAGCTACCATTAACCTATCATGTGATGAACCATTTCCCTAATACAGAACATGTTTTATACTCAGTAGCTACCATTAACCTATCATGTGATGAACCATTTCCCTAATACAGAACATGTTTTATACTCAGTAGCTACCATTAACCTATCATGTGATGAACCATTTCTCTAATACAGAACATGTTTTATACTCTGTAGCTACCATTAACCTATCATGTGATGAACCATTTCTCTAATACAGAACATGTTTTATACTCTGTAGCTACCATTAACCTATCATGTAATGAACCATTTCCCTAATACAGAACATGTTTTATACTCTGTAGCTACCATTAACCTATCATGTGATGAACCATTTCCCTAATACAGAACATGTTTTATACTCTGTAGCTACCATTAACCTATCATGTGATGAACCATTTCCCTAATACAGAACATGTTTTATACTCTGTAGCTACCATTAACCTATCATGTGATGAACCATTTCTCTAATACAGAACATGTTTTATACTCTGTAGCTACCATTAACCTATCATGTAATGAACCATTTCCCTAATACAGACCCTGTTTTATACTCAGTAGCTACCATTAACCTATCATGTGATGAACCATTTCCCTAATACAGAACATGTTTTATACTCTGTAGCTACCATTAACCTATCATGTGATGAACCATTTCCCTAATACAGAACATGTTTTATACTCTGTAGCTACCATTAACCTATCATGTGATGAACCATTTCCCTAATACAGAACATGTTTTATACTCTGTAGCTACCATTAACCTATCATGTGATGAACCATTTCCCTAATACAGAACATGTTTTATACTCTGTAGCTACCATTAACCTATCATGTAATGAACCATTTCCCTAATACAGACCCTGTTTTATACTCAGTAGCTACCATTAACCTATCATGTGATGAACCATTTCCCTAATACAGAACATGTTTTATACTCTGTAGCTACCATTAACCTATCATGTAATGAACCATTTCCCTAATACAGACCCTGTTTTATACTCAGTAGCTACCATTAACCTATCATGTGATGAACCATTTCCCTAATACAGAACATGTTTTATACTCTGTAGCTACCATTAACCTATCATGTGATGAACCATTTCCCTAATACAGAACATGTTTTATACTCTGTAGCTACCATTAACCTATCATGTGATGAACCATTTCCCTAATACAGAACATGTTTTATACTCAGTAGCTACCATTAACCTATCATGTGATGAACCATTTCTCTAATACAGAACATGTTTTATACTCTGTAGCTACCATTAACCTATCATGTGATGAACCATTTCCCTAATACAGAACATGTTTTATACTCTGTAGCTACCATTAACCTATCATGTGATGAACCATTTCCCTAATACAGAACATGTTTTATACTCTGTAGCTACCATTAACCTATCATGTGATGAACCATTTCCCTAATACAGAACATGTTTTACACTCCGTAGCTACCATTAACCTATCATGTGATGAACCATTTCCCTAATACAGAACATGTTTTATACTCTGTAGCTACCATTAACCTATCATGTGATGAACCATTTCTCTAATACAGAACATGTTTTATACTCAGTAGCTACCATTAACCTATCATGTGATGAACCATTTCCCTAATACAGAACATGTTTTATACTCAGTAGCTACCATTAACCTATCATGTGATGAACCATTTCCCTAATACAGAACATGTTTTATACTCAGTAGCTACCATTAACCTATCATGTAATGAACCATTTCCCTAATACAGACCCTGTTTTATACTCAGTAGCTACCATTAACCTATCATGTGATGAACCATTTCCCTAATACAGAACATGTTTTATACTCTGTAGCTACCATTAACCTATCATGTGATGAACCATTTCCCTAATACAGAACATGTTTTATACTCTGTAGCTACCATTAACCTATCATGTGATGAACCATTTCCCTAATACAGAACATGTTTTATACTCAGTAGCTACCATAAACCTATCATGTGATGAACCATTTCTCTAATACAGAACATGTTTTATACTCTGTAGCTACCATTAACCTATCATGTGATGAACCATTTCCCTAATACAGAACATGTTTTATACTCTGTAGCTACCATTAACCTATCATGTGATGAACCATTTCCCTAATACAGAACATGTTTTATACTCTGTAGCTACCATTAACCTATCATGTGATGAACCATTTCCCTAATACAGAACATGTTTTATACTCAGTAGCTACCATTAACCTATCATATGATGAACCATTTCCCTAATACAGAACATGTTTTATACTCAGTAGCTACCATTAACCTATCATGTAATGAACCATTTCCCTAATACAGACCCTGTTTTATACTCAGTAGCTACCATTAACCTATCATGTGATGAACCATTTCCCTAATACAGAACATGTTTTATACTCTGTAGCTACCATTAACCTATCATGTGATGAACCATTTCCCTAATACAGAACATGTTTTATACTCTGTAGCTACCATTAACCTATCATGTGATGAACCATTTCCCTAATACAGAACATGTTTTATACTCTGTAGCTACCATTAACCTATCATGTGATGAACCATTTCCCTAATACAGAACATGTTTTATACTCAGTAGCTACCATTAACCTATCATGTGATGAACCATTTCCCTAATACAGAACATGTTTTATACTCTGTAGCTACCATTAACCTATCATGTGATGAACCATTTCCCTAATACAGAACATGTTTTATACTCAGTAGCTACCATTAACCTATCATGTGATGAACCATTTCTCTAATACAGAACATGTTTTATACTCTGTAGCTACCATTAACCTATCATGTGATGAACCATTTCCCTAATACAGAACATGTTTTATACTCTGTAGCTACCATTAACCTATCATGTGATGAACCATTTCCCTAATACAGAACATGTTTTATACTCTGTAGCTACCATTAACCTATCATGTGATGAACCATTTCCCTAATACAGAACATGTTTTATACTCAGTAGCTACCATTAACCTATCATGTGATGAACCATTTCCCTAATACAGAACATGTTTTATACTCTGTAGCTACCATTAACCTATCATGTGATGAACCATTTCCCTAATACAGAACATGTTTTATACTCAGTAGCTACCATTAACCTATCATGTGATGAACCATTTCTCTAATACAGAACATGTTTTATACTCTGTAGCTACCATTAACCTATCATGTGATGAACCATTTCCCTAATACAGAACATGTTTTATACTCTGTAGCTACCATTAACCTATCATGTGATGAACCATTTCCCTAATACAGAACATGTTTTATACTCTGTAGCTACCATTAACCTATCATGTGATGAACCATTTCCCTAATACAGAACATGTTTTATACTCTGTAGCTACCATTAACCTATCATGTGATGAACCATTTCCCTAATACAGAACATGTTTTATACTCAGTAGCTACCATTAACCTATCATGTGATGAACCATTTCTCTAATACAGAACATGTTTTATACTCAGTAGCTACCATTAACCTATCATGTGATGAACCATTTCCTAATACAGAACATGTTTTATACTCTGTAGCTACCATTAACCTATCATGTGATGAACCATTTCTCTAATACAGAACATGTTTTATACTCTGTAGCTGCCGCCATAACCTTTTCCCACATCTAGATGCTTTCTGACACCTCTGCCACAGACAACAATTGAAAATGTGTCAGAAATAGAAATTCCTCATGATGAGCAATTTCTCCAATTGCCACAATGTTTTCAACTCTATTTAGTTTTTTGTCGTCTGCTGCAAATTTGATGTATGTGGGTTAATAAAAATCCTGTAATGTTTTGAACACTGTGTCAAACTTGCTCTTTTTGTTCATGCTAATGTTATACAGCTTTTGACACATTTGCAGTAGGCAACTTTTACACATTGTTTTTAAGTGTTTATAAAAATTGACTCACAATTTTTCAGGCTTCTGCTTCAAAAATCCTGTAATCCTTCTCTACATACAGATGCTTTCCGATGCCTCTGCAGCAGATGACTTGAAAATATTGTGGCTTTTTTTAACAAAATGATTTTGGATTTGAGTGCTGCAGATTATGTTGCATGTGGGAAAGAGTTAAACAGTCATTATTAACCCTTACCAAGCTGTGGAAGGCAATGGTACAGTGGTAGAGCTCTTGTACCAAAGGTTCCTGGTTCGAATCCTGTGATGAGCGGGTTCTGCCTTTGGGATTTTCCACACAAACGGCGCGAGTACTGGTTTAGTCTCCGGGAAGCAGACATCGAGAGTGATTAAAGGTCTTAACATGATCATGTTGCCTTACATTCTCACAATAAATGATGAATTATGTTGAGTACACTCCAGAGGCCTCATTTCATCAAACTCATAAAGTTGGGTAAAAACTCATTTACTCAATCAAATGTAGATGCACTGCACCCCACA
>JASEVX010000007.1:71073702-71383641 GCA_031761405.1 Serripes groenlandicus | reverse complement strand
CAGTAGTCCTGGTTAACACTATGACTGGTTGTCTGGTGTCAGGGTACATAGACCAGTAGTCCTGGTTAACACTACGACTGGTTGTCTGGTGTCAGGGTACATAGACCAGTAGTCCTGGTTAACACTACGACTGGTTGTCTGGTGTCAGGGTACATAGACCAGTAGTCCTGGTTAACACTACGACTGGTTGTCTGGTGTCAGGGTACATAGACCAGTAGTCCTGGTTAACACTACGACTGGTTGTCTGGTGTCAGGGTACATAGACCAGTAGTCCTGGTTAACACTACGACTGGTTGTCTGGTGTCAGGGTACATAGACCAGTAGTCCTGGTTAACACTACGACTGGTTGTCTGGTGTCAGGGTACATAGACCAGTAGTCCTGGTTAACACTATGACTGGTTGTCTGGTGTCAGGGTACATAGACCAGTAGTCCTGGTTAACACTACGACTGGTTGTCTGGTGTCAGGGTACATAGACCAGTAGTCCTGGTTAACACTACGACTGGTTGTCTGGTGTCAGGGTACATAGACCAGTAGTCCTGGTTAACACTATGACTGGTTGTCTGGTGTCAGGGTACATAGACCAGTAGTCCTGGTTAACACTATGACTGGTTGTCTGGTGTCAGGGTACATAGACCAGTAGTCCTGGTTAACACTATGACTGGTTGTCTGGTGTCAGGGTACATAGACCAGTAGTCCTGGTTAACACTATGACTGGTTGTCTGGTGTCAGGGTACATAGACCAGTAGTCCTGGTTAACACTATGACTGGTTGTCTGGTGTCAGGGTACATAGACCAGTAGTCCTGGTTAACACTATGACTGGTTGTCTGGTGTCAGGGTACATAGACCAGTAGTCCTGGTTAACACTATGACTGGTTGTCTGGTGTCAGGGTACATAGACCAGTAGTCCTGGTTAACACTATGACTGGTTGTCTGGTGTCAGGGTACATAGACCAGTAGTCCTGGTTAACACTACGACTGGTTGTCTGGTGTCAGGGTACATAGACCAGTAGTCCTGGTTAACAGTATGACTGGTTGTCTGGTGTCAGGGTACATAGACCAGTAGTCCTGGTTAACACTATGACTGGTTGTCTGGTGTCAGGGTACATAGACCAGTAGTCCTGGTTAACACTACGACTGGTTGTCTGGTGTCAGGGTACATAGACCAGTAGTCCTGGTTAACACTACGACTGGTTGTCTGGTGTCAGGGTACATAGACCAGTAGTCCTGGTTAACACTATGACTGGTTGTCTGGTGTCAGGGTACATAGACCAGTAGTCCTGGTTAACACTGTGACTGGTTGTCTGGTGTCAGGGTACATAGACCAGTAGTCCTGGTTAACACTATGACTGGGTGTCTGGTGTCAGGGTACATAGACCAGTAGTCCTGGTTAACACTATGACTGGTTGTCTGGTGTCAGGGTACATAGACCAGTAGTCCTGGTTAACACTATGACTGGTTGTCTGGTGTCAGGGTACATAGACCAGTAGTCCTGGTTAACACTATGACTGGTTGTCTGGTGTCAGGGTACATAGACCAGTAGTCCTGGTTAACACTACGACTGGTTGTCTGGTGTCAGGGTACATAGACCAGTAGTCCTGGTTAACATTATGACTGGTTGTCTGGTGTCAGGGTACATAGACCAGTAGTCCTGGTTAACACTACGACTGGTTGTCTGGTGTCAGGGTACATAGACCAGTAGTCCTGGTTAACACTACGACTGGTTGTCTGGTGTCAGGGTACATAGACCAGTAGTCCTGGTTAACACTATGACTGGTTGTCTGGTGTCAGGGTACATAGACCAGTAGTCCTGGTTAACACTATGACTGGTTGTCTGGTGTCAGGGTACATAGACCAGTAGTCCTGGTTAACACTACGACTGGTTGTCTGGTGTCAGGGTACATAGACCAGTAGTCCTGGTTAACACTACGACTGGTTGTCTGGTGTCAGGGTACATAGACCAGTAGTCCTGGTTAACAGTATGACTGGTTGTCTGGTGTCAGGGTACATAGACCAGTAGTCCTGGTTAACACTATGACTGGTTGTCTGGTGTCAGGGTACATAGACCAGTAGTCCTGGTTAACACTACGACTGGTTGTCTGGTGTCAGGGTACATAGACCAGTAGTCCTGGTTAACACTATGACTGGTTGTCTGGTGTCAGGGTACATAGACCAGTAGTCCTGGTTAACACTGTGACTGGTTGTCTGGTGTCAGGGTACATAGACCAGTAGTCCTGGTAAATTACCCAGGAAATGCCGTGGTATAACAGAAAAATTGTTGAAAGCAGTGTTAAGCACCAAACATTCACTCAATCAATCTGTGTGCCTTGTTCATTACAACCTTTGACTAGGTTATGCAGGACAAATGTAAAGACAGTTACTTTTTTGTACAATCAATTCCAGATAACTCTCGTTAAAAAGATAACTCTAGATAAAAGGGTAGCTTCGTACTATCAATTTTTGATAACCAGGTTTAAAAAAAGGTACTTTTGTACAATCAATTCCAGAATAACTTGATAACAATGTAATTTTGTACAATCAATTTCAGACAACTCTTGGTAAAAAGGCCCCTAAATGGGATAAAGATGAAGAAGTGACAATGTGTAATGCCTGTCAGGAAAAATTTAGCGCCATGAAACGCCGGCATCACTGCAGGGCATGTGGCAAGGTAGGTTATGTAACTTTCGTCATATTACAAATAAAAATGTCACAAGGCCGGCATCACTGCAGGGCATGTGGCAAGGTAGGTTATTTGTCAGTTGTTGTCCATTAGTCTGTCTGTCTATCAAGCTTTCACTTAGTGTTTTCCTGTTCAACACTAGTGTGTGTTACTTTAAATATTCCTGTTCAAAATTTCGCTTATTGACTTATTGGCAGGCAACAGTAGTGTGTGTTACTTTAAACATTCCTGTTCAAAATTTTGCTTATTGACTTATTGGCAGGCAACACTAGTGTGTGTTACTTTAAATATTCCTGTTCAAAATTTCGCTTATTGACTTATTGGCAGGCAACAGTAGTGTGTGTTACTTTAAATATTCCTGTTCAAAATTTCGCTTATTGACTTATTGGCAGGCAACAGTAGTGTGTGTTACTTTAAATATTCCTGTTCAAAATTTCGCTTATTGACTTATTGGCAGGCAACACTAGTGTGTGTTACTTTAAACATTCCTGTTCAAGATTTCACTTATTGACTTATTGGCAGGCAACACTAGTGTTTTCCTGTTCAAAATTTCACTTATTGACTTATTGGCAGGCAAGGCTAGTGCATCTTTTTCAAGATTTCCTGGTCCTATTTACAATAAAGACGTGATTGTGAGAATATTTTGTTGTTGATAAATACAGGGTACACATCCTCCAGCAGTATGACTGATGCAAGTATTGTTAACCCTTTCCCTGTTCAAAATTTCACTTATTGACTTATTGGCAGGCAAGGCTAGTGCATCTTTTTCAAGATTTCCTGGTCCTATTTACAATAAAGACGTGATTGTGAGAATATTTTGTTGTTGATAAATACAGGGTACACATCCTCCAGCAGTATGACTGATGCAAGTATTGTTAACCCTTTCCCAACAAATCTGCAGCAGACTACTTTGAAAACCTTTAGTCAAAAATAATGAAATTCTTTTTAGCTCACCTGAGCATGAAGTGCTCAAGGTGAGTTATGGTGATCCCATTTTGTCCGGCGTCCGTCGTCAACAATTGCCTTGTTATCCCTCTACAGGCTACATTTTGCATCCGATCTTCATGAAAGTTTATCAGAACATTCATCTCCGTCAAATCTTGGACAAGTTCTACACTTAATATAGGCCATTTGAGATCAAAAACTATGTCACAAATTGAAGGAAAATCTTTTTACTGCTGCATTTTTAACTTGAGCATGTATGGTGAAACTTTATCCGAATGTTTGTCCTGATGATATGTAGGCCAAGTTTGAATATGGGTCATGTCGGGTCCAAAAGTAGGTCACTAGACCAAATTTTAGGAAAATCTTGTTAACACTATAAGGCGGCAATTTTTGCCTCAGCACTTTGAAATGTTGTCAGAATCTATGTCTTAATGTTATCTAAGCAAAGTTTGAATATGGGTCATATTGGGTCAAAGTCTAGGTCACTAGGTCAAATTTAAGGAAAATCTTGTTAACATTCTGGAGGAGGCATTTTTAGCTCGACTATTCGAAGAATATGAGAGCTATACTACTCACCCTGGCGTCGGCGTCGGCGTCGCCGTCGGCGTCCACGTCACACTTTGGTTAAGGTTTTGCATGCAAGTTCTTAAATACTACATGTATTGCATTGAAACTTTCTACAACCCTACCAAACTATCACACCAATGTAGATTATCAAGTTAGATAACTCTATCCTGCATTTTATGCAAGTTATGGCCCTTTTTTACTTAGAAATTCTGGTTAAAGTTTTGCGTGCAACTAAAGTAAGAGTCCATATCTCAGTATTTAATTGATGCATTGCATTGAAACTTTATACAGCACTACCCAACTATCACACCTATGTAGATTATCAAGTTAGATAACTCTATCCTGCATTTTATGCAAGTTATGGCCCTTTTTTTACTTAGAAATTCTGGTTAAAGTTTTGCGTGCAACTAAATTAAGAGTCCATATCTCAGTATTTACTTGATGCATTGCATTAAAAGTTTCTACAACCCTACCCAACTATCACACCTGTGTAGATTATCATCTAAGATAACTCTATCCTGCATTTTATGCAAGTTATGGCCCTTTTTTTACTTAGAAATTCTGGTTAAAGTTTTGCATGCAACTAAATTAAGAGTCCATATCTCAGTATATACTTGATGCATTGCATTGAACCTTTATACAACCCTACCCAACTATTACACCTATGTAGATTAACAAGTTAGATAACTCTATCCTGCATTTTAGGCAAGTTATGGCACTTTTTTTACATAGAAATTCTGGTTAAAGTTTTGCGTGCTACTAAATTAAGAGTCCATATCTCAGTATTTACTTGCTGCATTGCATTGAAACTTTCTACAACCCTACCCAACTATTACACCTGTGTAGATTATCAAGTATGATAGCTCTATTCTGCATTTTATGCAAGTTATGGCCCTTTTTTTACATAGAAATACTGGTTAAAGTTTTGCGTGCAACTAAATTAAGAGTCCACGTCTCAGTATATACTTGATGCATTGCATTGAACCTTTATACAACCCTACCCAACTATCACACCTATGTAGATTATCAAGTATGATAACTCTATCCTGCATTTTATGCAAGTTATGGCCTTTTTGGACTTATAAATTCTGGTTAAAGTTTTGCATGCAACTACATAAAGAGACCATCTCTTAGTAACTACTTGATGCATTGCATTGAAACGTTATACAGCCCTTACCAACCAGCATTTTATGCAAGTTATGGACCTTTTTGGACTTAGAAATTCTGGTTAAAGTTTTGCAACTACATTTAGAGTGTAATCTATGGACCTTTTTGGACTTAGAAATTCTGGTTAAAGTTTTGCAACTACATTTAGAGTGTAATCTCAGTAACAACTTGAACAATTGTATTGAAACTTTATACAACCTTTCCCAATTGTACAACTATAAACACAACCAATTAAGATAACTCTATCCTGTATATGGTGCAAATTGTTGCCCTTTTTTTACTTAGAAATTATGGTTAAAGGTTTGCGTGCAACTACATTAAGAGTCCATATCTTAGTAACTACTTGATGCATTCCATTGAAAGGTTATACAACCCTATCTAACCATCAAACCTATGAAAATAATCATGTTAAATAACACTATCCTGCATATAATGCAAATTATCACCCACTAAGAAATTGTGGTTAATGTTTTGCATGCAACTACATTAGAGTCCATTATCTCGGTAACTTAAATAAGCGGTGGAATAGTCGAGCGCGCTGTCCTCCGACAGCTCTTGTTATCTTGAAAATATTGAAACTTCGTCAGAATGTTTGTCTTGATTATATGTCTGCCTAGTTTGAATATGGGTCATGTACGGTCAAAAACTAGGTCTCAAGGCCAAATTTAAGGTAAATCTTGTTAACACTTTAGAGGCCGCAGCTTGAAATTCTGTCAGAATGTTTGTCTTAATGATATCTAGGTCATGTTCGAATATGGGTGATATTGACTCTAAAACTACGTCACTAGGCCAAATTGAAGGAAAATCTTTTCAACACTCTGGAGACTGCATTTTTTATTTCGGCAGTTTGAGACTTTCTCATGTGTTGTGAATTCGAAATCTTATTGGATAACTCAGATCATGGCCCTCTTGTTAAATTAAAGAACACTTATTGAATAAAGTTAAAAACATTGTGGTTAAAGGAGAAATTGCATTCCTCCTTCCAAAAGTTTTGCTGCAGAGACGTCAGAAACATCTACACATGGGATATCATATGTTTTCAGATATTTTGCCATCGTTGCTCATCAAGGAAGTATAAGCTTGAATATGATTCGGGACAACTAAACCGTGTATGCCAGAAATGTTACGATTATTTAGGAAGAGTAGCCGAGGAAACTGATGAGGTGCCATCATCACCTAGTTCACCAAAACCAATAATTGACGTCAAACAGGTAAACTTAATCAAACAGGAAAACTTAATCAACAGGTAAACTTAATCAACAGGTAAACTTAATCAAACAGGTAAACTTAATCAAACAGGTAAACTTAATCAACAGGTAAACTTAATCAAACAGGTAAACTTAATCAACAGGTAATTTTAATCATCCCTTGGAATCAGCTGCAGTCGAGTGGTTAGCGTCGGGGATTTCGAAACCGGGTGTTTCGGGTTCGATCCCCAGTCGCTGCACTACGGTCATGGTGGAGTGCCCTTGGGCAAGGCACATTTTCTAGCCTAGTACTGATTTGTTTACCCAGGGATCATGAATAAGTGAACTGTCGCCGTGATATAACTGAAATAATGTTGAAAGCGGCATAAAACCCCAATAAATAAATGAATTAATCATCCCTTTCCCAGAGGACTTTTTGTGACAATGTCTAACAGTCAGGGGAGTTTCAAAGAATGCAGAAGAGAAAGTCTGTACCAGGTTCTTTTTCAAGCCAGACTTCTTACTGCGACTGCTGAACATCATACTTATATCCCTACATGCCACAAGCTTGGTCAACGTTTTTAAAACAGTAGCATTGATTTTCTTCCTTTAATTTCAATGTTTTAGGAAAAGCATTACCCTTGATTGACTAGTTTCAGAATAAAATGTACTGGCAATACTGGTAATTTACCCAGTGAGTATGTGATATAACTGAAATATTCTAGGAATTGGTATAAATCACTGGTAAGGTGAAGTTGGTGTCAAGTGTCCAATATCTAGTATCGTTTATCATAAATGATACTGGCAACCAGAATCTAGTTTCGTTTATCATAAACGATACTGGCAACCAGACACTAGCGTCGTTTAAGGAACTAGATATCTAACTTTAATTTCTTCAACATCCTTTCCAGAATCAATTTTCAGACTCCAGTGTTGTTTAACACTAAACGACACTGGCAACCAGACACTAGTGTTGTTTAAGGAACTGGATATATAATTTTCAATTTCCTGGTGGGGAAATACAATTAATGTTTTCATAAGTTCGTCTTTAACCACTGTCAACATCTTCGCTTGGAGATGTTTGAAAAACTACAATAGTCACAAACATTTAAATTTGTACCATTAACACCCACACGGAGAAGAGAGCAACCTGAAAAAAAAAACATAAATATTTACATACAATTGCATCTCTATTTGTCTAGTTTAGTTTTATAATTGATTGGCTGATTTTCATTCAAACAGTAATATCGCTGATTGGTGATTTCAGGTTGAGGCTGATAAAGCTGCTCTCTTATCCGGTTATCTCAATGTCATGGATAAAGGTCGAACATGGACTAAAAGATGGATCACTGTACATGCAGATTTTGTCCTCTACTTCTACAAGAAAAACAAGGTACATTCATTCTATACATGTATATTTGAACAGATACTAGTTGAACACATACTAGTTGAACAGATACAAGTTGAGAGCTGTGATAGGTCAAGTCAGTAGGTAAAGAAGAGGGATGGCGACCTAAGGGTCTTGGGTCTAAATTCCACTTGATCATTGATATAAGTGTAATATTGAAAAGTGAACTCCACATAGAACAAATCTGCAGCAGACATGTAAAGTTAGGACTAATTAGACAAGACATGTACAGTTAGGACTAATTAGACAAGACATGTAAAGTTGAGACACATTAGACAAGTTGTGTGAAGTTGAGACACATTAGACAAGTTGTGTGAAGTTGAGACACATTAGACAAGACATGTAAAGTTGGGACTAATTAGACAAATTGTGTGAAGTTGAGACACATTAGATAAGACGTGTGAAGTTGAGACACATTAGACAATACATGTAAAATTGTGTGAAGTTGAGACACATTAGACAATACATGTAAAATTGTGTGAAGTTGAGACACATTAGACAAGACATGTAAAGTTGGGACTAATTAGACAAATTGTGTGAAGTTGAGACACATTAGACAATACATGTAAAATTGTGTGAAGTTGAGACACATTAGACAAGACATGTAAAGTTGGGACTAATTAGACAAATTGTGTGAAGTTGAGACACATTAGACAATACATGTAAAATTGTGTGAAGTTGAGACACATTAGACAAGACATGTGAAGTTGAGACACATTAGACAAGACATGTAAAATTGAGACTTATTAGACAAGTTGTGTGTGAAGTTGAGACACAATAGACAAGACATGTGAAGTTGAGACTAATTAGACAAGATGTGTGATATTGAGACTAATTAGAAAAGACATGTAAAGTTGAGACTAATTAGACAAGATGTGTGATATTGAGACTAATTAGAAAAGACATGTAAAGTTGAGACTAATTAAACAAGTTGTGTGATATTGAGACTAATTAGAAAAGACATGTAAAGTTGAGACTAATTAGACAAGTTGTGTTTATTACAGGACCCAGCAGCGTTACAAACAATGCCATTACCAGGTCACAAGGTTAAAGTACATGGAGATTCGGCAGATCGTCCCAATGTGTTCTCACTAACACACAAAGATATAACTGTGTGTGCTTTCCAGGCCGAGTCAGATGATCAGTTTTCTCGGTAGGTGAAGCATTTTACAATGTACTTGGTATGTCTGGATGTCTACTTTGCTAGTGACACAAAAGGATCACTTCTCTGTTGTCCATCCGTCTGTTTGTCTGTATGCCCATCAGACTTTCATTTAGGGACTTATTAGCAAAGAAAACATTTGATACTGTTGCAGAAGAAAATACAAAAAAAGGATGGAAAAGAAGACATTGATTAAAACCAATGATTTTCCTTTTCTCACCATATGTTGTAGTAAAATTAAACTTCAACATTTCTTGATGTTACAATATTGTTTTGAAATGTTTTTAAAGCCTCATTACATATGAGGTAAACAACTTCTGCCTCCAATGATGGTTTGTTTTTCTATGGCAAAGTTACTATATTATAACTATAATATTCACCACCTTTCCCACATACAACTAACCTGCAGCAGACACCTTTTAAGACACAGATATAATTATTGAATACAGTTAAAACATATTGGCAAAAAAAGAATTTGCTCGTATTTTCTCCTTTTGCCACCATGTTTTTTAAAAGTTCTCTGCTGTTAGATGTATCAAAATTGGTCAGATATGGGAAGGAGTTAATAATATCTGTTGACTTTGTCTACAGTTGGAGATGTGTGCTAGAGAGTTATTAACATTTGTTTACTTTGTCTACAGTTGGACATGTGTGCTAGAGAGTTATTAACATCTGTTTACTTTGTCTACAGTTGGACATGTGTGCTAGAGAGTTATTATCATCTGTTTACTTTGTCTACAGTTGGGCATGTGTGCTAGAGAGTAAATAACATATGTTTACTTTGTCTACAGTTGGACATGTGTGCTAGAGTTATTAATATCTGTTGACTTTGTCTACAGTTGGACATGTGTGCTAGAGAGTTAATTACATCTGTTTACTTTGTCTACAGTTGTGCATGTGTGCTAGAAAGTTTATAACATATGTTTACTTTGTCTACAGTTGGGCATGTGTGCTAGAGAGTTAATAACATATGTTTACTTTGTCTACAGTTGGACATGTGTGCTAGAGAGTTAATTACATCTGTTTACTTTGTCTACAGTTGGGCATGTGTGCTAGAAAGTTTATAACATATGTTTACTTTGTCTACAGTTGGGCATGTGTGCTAGAGAGTAAATAACATATGTTGACTTTGTCTACAGTTGGACATGTGAGCTAGAGAGTTAATAACATCTGTTTACTTTGTCTACAGTTGGGCATTTGTGTTAGAGAGTTAATTACATCTGTTTACTTTTTCCACAGTTGGGCATGTGTGCTAGAGAGTTTATAACATCTGTTTACTTTGTCTACAGTTGGGCATGTGTGCTAGAGAGTTAATAACATCTGTTTACTTTGTCTACAGTTGGACATGTGTGCTAGAGAATTAATAACATCTGTTTACTTTGTCTACAGTTGGGCATGTGTGCTAGAGAGTTAATTACATCTGTTTACTTTGTCTACAGTTGGGCATGTGTGCTAGAGAAAATGGTTCGTTTAGAGCTTCCCAGTGAAGACGATAAAAGACTGTCCACCCACTCATCAGAAAGTAGCCATTCAACTAGTTCAGGACAATCATAGCAACCCACTCATCAGAAAGTAACCATTCAACTAGTTCAGGACAATCATAGCAACCCACTCATCAGAAAGTAGCCAATCAACTAGTTCAGGACAATCATAGCAGAGTGACTTTCTTACTTAACCCTTTCACACCTGCGGAGGCATTCTGACACACCTGCAGCCAACAACTTTTAAAAACACTGTAACAAAAGGAGCAATTGCTTATGAAGAGCAATATCCCCTTTTGCCACAATGTTTTCAGCTCTGTTAAATAATTATTTTTTACTCATAGAGCTTTTTACAAATATCTGTATAAATGTCTTTAATGCTGTACCACCTGTATACGCATTTTGACGCAATAGCAGCAGACGACTTTTGAAAACATTGTGGCCAAAGGTGAAATTGCTCATCCTACTCATTTTGTGTGAGTCCTGGGTTGAGTATCCAGAGAGGAGACGAGGAGATTTATAAACCCTATTCAACATATAACAGATATGCAACATACAACTTTCAACATGAGCAATTTCTTCTTTTGTCCTAATGTTTTCAACTTTTATCAGTTATTATACATTCATTAAAAGAAACTTTGTACCTTTGCCTAGATGTTTTCAACTTTTATCAGTTATTATACATTCATTAAAAGAAACTTTGCACCTTTGCCTAGATGTTTTCAAAGGCATCTGCTGCAGCTTTGTTTTATGTGTGAAAGGGTTAAATAAAAATGAACAGTATTTAATAGCCACCTACTTTTGACCCCTTTCTCACAAACAACAAGTCTGAAACCGATGATTTTGAAAACATATAGGCAAAAATGTTTTTAAAATTTGTCTGCTGTAGATGTGTCAACATGTGTGAGGATGTGGAAAATACAGTTGATAGTTGATAGTTGATAGCTAGTTGTTTTGTCCTCCTGGGCCACTGCCATGCACAGGTGTTTTACTGGACATTTATTTCATTCCATTGATCATAAACTCCCCTCGCAGGTGTTTTACTCGACATTTACTTCATGCCATTGATCATAAACTCCTCTCACATACAGACTTGGTCTCAGGCCTCTGCAGATGACTTTTGAAAACATAGTGGCAAAAGGACTTATTATGTCATAATTAGCAATTTCTCCTTTTGCCACAATGTTTTCAACTCTATTTAATAATTAACCTCTTTTATGCAGACTTTGAATGTTTTTTAAAAGTTGTCTGCTGCAGATTTTTTTGTATGTGGGAAAGGGATAAGTATTACAATACATTATAACATGTTGTGTGTGTATGTATGTATGTATGTCTGTCAATCCAGGGGTTGTGCGTTCGAACCGCAGCTTGGCCAACATTCTTTCCGACGTTTGACAAAAGTCACTGTGACAAGCGTCATTCATCTTCTACCAATGGGCTATGTATTTGTGGAAATGCAGCCAGTTGCATGGAAAGAATGTTGTGAGAAACCCAGGAAAGTCATGAGTAGGTGAAATGGCCGCTGTGATATGACAAAATAAAATTGTTGAAAACGGCGTTGAGCCCCAATCATTCAATGTATGTATGTTTGTATGTGTGTGTGTGTGTGTGTATGTATGTATGTGTGTTGTATGTATGTCTGTATGTGTGTATGTATGTATGTGTGTGTATGTATGTATGTATGTGTATGAATTTTTTATAATCAATGCAAAATTATTGGAAATAATTTGGTGTTCATACACTGTTACTTTTAGTGAATAATTGTTGTACTATATTATGTACCTGTGCAATACCCAATTGTTATGTCTCCCTTCTTCATAATAGGGATATACTACCTTTCCATATTCCTATTTTTTTGCTAATAATATATCCTTTGATTGCCAAGGTCTATACTCTTTTTGAGTAATTTCTGCCTATTCACAATATTCTCACATTTTTGTTAGACATCAAAAATCATCTTTGTTATTGAAAGGATTACAAACATATTTTCAGTTGCAACAATATTTACAGCTGGTTTACGTAGTGATTTTCTATTTGCCACCTTTTATTAGCTTACCTGAACTTGAATTGTGATGACTCACAGTCCAATGTGGCCTTTCCATCCATCTGTCTGCCCGTCCAACAAACAACTTCTCCCTCTTAACCCATGTTTCTCAGGTGACATTCTTTAAAAGTTGTTCAAAGAATGTAATGGCATTGGAGTGGAAAAAATCTTCTTGGCCAAAAGTAATGTAACAATTTGAAAATGATATGGGACAAATGTTTCTTGGGTGACTCTCTACCAAGACTGTTCAAATTATTGGTATCAATTGAAAAACATGGCCTTCAGGGGGCGGATCTTGTTTACCTTATATGTCTTTAGTAAAAGAAGTTAATGGCCTGATTTGAAAATAACTTGTTACATGGGTGACTCTCTACTTAGATTTTCAAATGAATAAGATACGTTGAAAAACAAAATGGCTGTCAAGTTTCCATAGTGATAAATTTAAAAATCTTCTTACAGTACAACAGCACTGGCCTGATTTGAAAATAATTTGGCACACATTTTCCTTGGGTGACCCTTTACTAGGATTGTTCAAATTGCCTGGATGCATTGAAAAACATGGGTGCCAAGGGGCTAGCTTGTTTTTCTTATATATATATTGTGAAAGCATTCTGAAATCTTCTTGACTCATAAGTATTGGCCCATTTTGAAAATAATATGGCATAAAAGTTCCTTGGGTGACCCTCTACCTAGACAAATTTTCCTTGGGTGACCCTTTACTAGGATTGTTCAAATTGTCTGGATGCATTGAAAAACATGGGTGCCAAGGGGCTAGCTTGTTTTTCTTATATATATATATTGTGAAAACATTCCGAAATCTTCTTGACTCACAAGTATTGGCCCATTTTGAAAATAATATGGCATAAAAGTTCCTTGGGTGACCCTCTACCTAGATAAATGAAATTATTCTAGTATGTTGAAAAACATTTTCACAAGGATTTCCTTAGTGAAAACTTTAAAAACCTTCTAGCCCCGATTTGAATATAATTTTGCACACATGTTCCTTGATTAATCTTCTTTTCAAGAATCTTGAAATTATTCGGATCCGTTGAAAAACTTGACCACCAGGGGTTGTTGCTCATGGCCACCAGGGGGTGTTTGCTCATTTCCTTTTATGTATAGAGTGAGAACATTGAACACTATTTAGTTCTTTCCAATCAGGTGAGCCATATAGGACCATCATGGTCCACTTGATTACACTTTTTCATGATACAGATCTGGTCTTTTTTAAACTCCCCTTTCCCAGACACAGTAAATCTATAGTAGACGATTTTCATGACAACCTTGCTAAAAATATGGAAAATCTCTAAAAATGAAAGCAATATTATTGAATACTATAGAAAATTTGGCAAAAGGGAAATTGCTCATCATTTCTCTCCTTTTGTCCCAATGTTTCCAAATGCGTCAGCAAGTGGGTAAAGGTTATGGTAATTGGAAAAGGGAGAAATTGCCGAAATGATTCTGTCTCGATTGTAGCTAAATTACCATTCACATGTATTTGTACTCTATGTCCTCTTTAGGTGCGTTATGTATGGGCCCAATTTATTCACTAACTCCACTTGAGCTCAAGTCTGCTAAAATCACTCCCCAGGTGACACCCTTTCTCATTCAAATGTACACTATCAGAAAGCTTCCCCCCGATTCATTTTTGTAGTGTAGACCCAGAATGTGACTGCAAATGCCTGTGGTTGGATTTCCAGGAATGCAGCTTATTTGTGTTTGGTAAAAGATTTGCACATCTTGCAATATTAAATGACAATAATGGTATCTTCTGTGTGGAAGATACAGTAATTAATTAACCATTTCTCACAACGTCATGCAGACAACATTTATTTACAATGTTTCTGTGTGGAAGATACAGTAATTAATTAACCATTTCCCACAACGTCATGCAGACAACATTTATTTACAATGTTTTCAACTCTATTCAATAAATTTACTTTCATTTATTAATTTTTTAGCTCTACTGGCCAGAGGCCAGAAGAGCCTATGCAATGGCGTTGTGTCTGTCATGCGTGTGTGTATAAACAATTGCTTGTGAACACGATAAAGTCTTCAGTTTTGATTGTATCTCAATCAAACTTATACAGTAGTTAGATATCCATAAGAGCTCGGTTCCTTTTGCGAAAACCAGCCAGATCCGCCCATGTAAGACTGTATTCTGGCCTTTGAAATTGTCAAAATTGCTATAATAGAGCTTGTGAACACAATAGAGGGTCCATTTACTATCTGATCTTCACCAAACTTAGATAGTAGTTAGATAATGATGAGAGCTTGGTTCTTTTCGCAAACCAGCCAGAGCCGCCTATGCAAGACTGGATTATGGACCTTGAAATTGTCAAAATTGCTATAATCCAGCTTGTGAACGCAATTGAGCCTCCATTTACTATCTGATCTTCACCATACATTAATGCTCTGGATTGAAAATGACCAAAGAACTATGCCAGTAGGGCATAGGCCCTCATGGGCCTCTTGTTTCAATATTTTTGCCAGATGTTTGCAGTCTGCTGCCACATTTGGGATGGTGTTAAAGTATATAATATTTGTTGATATAGTTCTATTTATGTTTGCTTTCTATATCTATTCTCTGTTAGCCTGTGATATTTGTGTTATGCCATTTAAGTGTGTTTAAGATTTTCCCTTTCCCTATTGCAGCAGACGCCTTTTGAAAGACACTTTGGCGAAAGGAGAACATGTTCATAATGAGCAATTTTTCCTTTTGCCACAGTGTTTTCAATTTTATTAAATAATTATACTTTAGATTGCCATATTTTTGCAAAGATTCAAAGTCGTCTGCAGCATATTTGATGTATGGGGAATGGTTTAAATGTAAGCTATTGATGTTTTTATGCACAGCTTTAGATGAGGACAGTTATCTGATGCCTCTGCAGCAGACAACGTTTGAAAATATTGTGACAAAAGGAAAAAGTGCTCATGATGAGAAATTTCTCCTTTTGCCATGATATTTTCATCTCTATTCTTTCATTTACAATTTTTTATCAATATTTTAACCAGATGTTTTCAAAGTCATCTGCTGCAAATTTGTTGTATGTAGGAAAGGTTTAAATGCTAAATCTTGAATTATGCACAAAACTGTAGTATGTATACGAGTCTGTTTTGGCTGTTCAAACCCAAATGGGTTGAAGGGGGAAGATAAGAAAAATTTGATTTTACACTTTCCTGCATACAAAAAATTTGCACCAGAAGATTTTGAAAACATCTTAATTAACCCTTTCCCTCATACGGCAATTCTGCAGCAGACGACTTTGAACAATTGAGCAATTCTCCTTTTGCAACACTTTTTTCTAGAGGTTTTTCTCGGCTAATGTGCCTGTGGCACTGATAACTTAAATAGTTCATGAGAACTTCATCCAATGCCACATCATTTTCCATTACTTTTTGTAGTCATTTATTCAGAAGCTTTCTATAAAAGTAAGAAATATTTTTTAAGAATATCAATTGCATAACAAACTGTTTTTATATGAATGTGAGCCGTGTCGTTCAAAAAGGGAGTGTGTTGAATCACTGTATCAGACAGAGGTGTGGGACAGCATGAAAACCACATTGAAATCATTGATGATAAATATGAACAAATCTGTTAATGCAAATATAAATACATTGTAACTTGAAAGTTAAGTAAGAGCAATTTCTTCATTAACCACCAGTAGGTTTCCAAGTCATCTGTTGCAATTTCTTCATTAACCACCAGTAGGTTTCCGAGTCATCTGTTGCAGATGCATCTGGATGTGATAAAAGATAAGACAACATCTGGAAATGTTGTGCATGGACAGATGCAGACTCCCTAGTTTGCATGACACAGCTAATACATTTGTATGTGTGTGTAGAGATATTTATGTATGTGTAAAGAGCAGAATAATTGATGGATCACATACCATGATAGTCGAGTCTCCTGTATAAAATACATGTAATGTATAAATAAAACAGATTTTAATGAAATCTCCGAGTTTGTATTTATTTTGTGCATCATGTCTTATTGATGCGCGATGCACTTATATCCTCAGTCATTTACTTTCAGAGATATCTTTTCATACTTCTTAAACAGTCCAGATTCAATCTGGACCCTTTCCATAATCAAACAAATATGTAGCAGATTGCTTTAACCCTTTCCCTCATATAGACGTTTTTGACGCCTCTGCAGCCGACGGCTTTTTGAAAACATAGTGACAAAAGAAGAAATTGCTCAAAACAAGCAATTTTTCCTTTTGCCACAATGTTTTCCACTTTTAGTCATAGGTTATCCATTTAATTATAGAGATTTTCCATTTTTGGACAAAATATGTTCAAAGTCGTATGAGGGAAAACCTTTCCAACATACAACAAAATCTGCAGCAGGTGACTGAAAACATGTTGGCAACAATATGGAAACTTTTTGTCAGTGAAAGTATGATTATTGAATCAGGTTGAAAATGTTTTCAAAAGATGTTTGCTACAGATGCATCAAAGCGTGTCTGCAGGTGGGAAAGGGTTAAAATGCAATTAAATTACTAAATACTTCTAAACATCGTGGCAAAAGGTGAATTTGCTCATGAGAAATTTCTACTTTTACCACAGAAATGTTTGCTGCATGTAAGGAAGAGTAATAATTTTCTTTTAAAGACATCTCTTCAGTCTTCACCAAACTTGGAACATTTCTACAAAATTATTTGAAAATCGGCCAGATACTTTTGGAGGAGAAGATTTTTTAAGTTTTCACTATAGCCATATAATGCAAAATAGCCCTGCCTACTGGCGGCCATGTTTTTTGACCAATCAACATGGCTTGAAGGAATCTGAAAGTGGGTCATCCAAGGAACATTTCTACAAAATTATTTGAAAATCGGGCCGACACTTTATACTTTTTTTCGTTTCGTTGCCATGGAAACAAGAATTCTGCATGGATCCCAAAAAATTTGAAGAAATTCTGGTGAGGTCATTAAGAGGATGCTTTCTGTGAAGTTTCATCCCAATTGACCCACTGGTTACTGAGGAGAAGATGTTGAAGATTTTTTAAGTTTATACTTTGGCCATATAAGGCAAAATAGCCCCCCTGGCGGCCATGTTTTTCGACCAATCAACATTGCTTGAAGGAATCTGATAGAGGGTCACCCAAGGAACATTTTTACAAAATTATTTGAAAATCGGCCTGACACTTATGGAGGAGAAGATTTTTTAAATTTTCATTATAGCCATAAAAGGCAAAATAGCCCCGCCCCCTGGCGGCCATGTTTTTTGACCAATCAACATGGCTTGAAGGAATCTGATAGAGGATCACCCAAGGAACATTACTACAAAATTATTTGAAAATCGGCCTGACACTTTTGGAGGATAAGATTTTTTAAGTTTGCACTATAGCCATATAAGGCAATATAGACCCGCCCCCCCTGGCGGCCATGTTTTTCGACCAAACAAAATGGCTTGAAGGAATCTGATAGAGGGTCACCCAAGGAACATTTCTACAAAATTATTTGAAAATCGGCCTTACACTTTCGGAGGAGAAGATTTTTTAAGTTTTCACTATAGCCATATAAGGCAAAATAGCCCCGCCCCCCCCCCCTGGCGGCCATGTTTTTCGCCCAATCAACACGGCTTGAAGGAATCTGATAGAGGGTCATCCAAGGAACATTTCTACAAAATTATTTGAAAATCTGCCAACCAATTCGGGAGGAGAAGAATTTTGAAGTTTTTTCGGTTTCGTTGCCATGGAAACCAGAATTTTACATGGATCCCAAAAATTTGAAGGAATTCTGGTGAGGTCATTGAGAGGATGCTTTCTGTGAAGTTTCATCCAAATTGACCCACTGGTTACTGAGGAGAAGAAGTTGACGCACGACGCACGACGGACGCCGGACAAAAGGCGATCACAATAACTCACCTTGAGCAAAGCTCAGGTGAGCTAAAAAAGGTCAAAAAGTCATGGTGAAGGTCATCCTAAGACAATGATGATATTTGATTGTAAAAGATCACACTAAGGTCATGGTCACATGTTTATAAATTAATGTAAAGGACATGTGACAAATAAATGAAGTTTTTATTGTGGTTTTCAAAAGGAACCGAGCTCTCGTGTATATCTAGCTACTGTATAAGTTTGGTAAACATTGGATAATAAATGATGACTTTAACATGTTCACAAGAAATTGTGGACAGACGACGGACGAAGGGCAATCCCAAAACCTCACCTTGTCACAACATGACAGGTGAGCTAAAAAGGGGAAGTTGCTCACATTTACTGATGGCCCGCACTTGAAATCAATGCGAGAACACAAAACAAAAAACAAACTCTGTTTATTGTATCCGTAACATTTATTGCATCACAATATTTCTAAAATTTTGTATAAAAGATCTTTTGCCTCTAACACAATATAATCAACAAACAATATATACAATAACATTAAACTTCCTAGATATACATAAATTGCATAAAATATCATATCAATTCACATGTCAATAAATTCATTCTTACCCTTTTTCTCAAAAACATCCATGAAGTTAAATAGAAGTGAAATCATTGGAGAGATTTGAAAACATTGTGGCAAATAAAGAAATTATGAGCAATTCTCTTTTTTCTACAATGTTTTCAAGAGGTAACAAAACGCATCTGTATGAGGGACAGGGTTAATAATCAACAGTCCCAAATAATTTACCTAAGGTCACTGTGACCTTGACTTTTGATCCACTAATCTCAATATCTATATATGCTGGGCATCAGGAAAGCTAGGTAACCTTAGCATATTCATCATGATGTAAATAAACACCAAATATTAAACACATTAAAGACAATGGCTACAGTTTCATCATTTTTTGAAAACATTCAGAATTTTACAAAATTTGTGTGTTGATAGCATATTACCTAATCTACAGAAATACGAAATAAAAATATGGGGTAACCAGGCTTGGAAAAATTTCCCGGCCCTTTCTTCTGTATACCCCACATTTGGCAAATTTGGCTGCTATGTAATTAATATATATATATTTTTTAATTTTTCAAATTTCATTTCAGTTTTACATAATTTGTTTGGCAACACTTCACTCTTTATATGAATAGAAGAATTAAAGGTAAAAATGTAGCCATCACGAAAAAATGACACCATTAAAAAGAATTAAATGAAATTCAATGAATCATTAAATTTTTAAAAAAAAAAATTCCTATGATTCAACATTCAGATTTTTTTTAAATTTTCATTCATATAGTTTAAGCATTACTGTATCTAAATTTAACTTTTAAAGGTTACCAGGCTACTTTTCGAATAAAATAAAATCTTGCATGATCAATCACACAAGGCGCGTTTTATAGCTGAAAAATTGTTGAAACAGCGTTAAATCAATTATCACTGTTTGTCCGAAGACCATAACACTTTTAAACCGGTGTTAACGTAATATATAAATTTAGCGTGAGAATCGAAACTAAACTTACTGCATTAGCAAACACTTGTATATGTAGGTTTGTACAGCATTTCCAAGAGACTGTATTCATACCACCTGTTTTAAACACACTATGTCTGTCAGAAAGTTCTTGAAACCCTCTGAAACCTACGGGTAAATAGTAGTCAAGTCACATCAAACTACATGCATGTACATGTTAATGTGAATCTACACTGGTTGTAAACACTAACTGGAGTGTCACTCATGATAATATATATATATATAAGTATGTAAGCCCACATAAAATTTGGCTAAACAAAATGCTTTTATTTATTTTGTTTCCACATCAAACAAATTGAAAAAAAAATACAACACATTTTTTTTGGAAAATCTCTATCAATGAAAGTTGAAAACACGACCAATATCTCATTTTGTCATAATGTCTTCAAAAGGTGTCAGCTGCAGATGTGTCAAAATGCAGCGGCAGGTGGGGAAAAGTTTATCTGAACTGATATTTTAAATGTCCAGGGTAAATAAGTAATATTTTGAAAGTTGGAAGCCACAGTGAGCTTTTCCTACCAATTCATAAAATGTTTTTAAAAATCATCTGCTGCAAAGATGTTGTCTGAATCAGACAAAGGGCAAACAATCAATTGGAAAGGTCATCTCTATTCTCAGCTAGTTTGTAGTAACCTTGACCTTTGAACTTCTGAACTGACAAGATAATTTGTTGTTGAATTAAGATCCCCAGCAAAAATAATAATTGTAAAAAACACTTATGCTTGGTATACCAGTAACCATCTAGGGCCTCAACATGGTTTAATAAACTACAGTTGAAACAGGTCAAACATGGGGGAAACTCAAACCTGTTTTTTGTCTCTGACCAAATCTTAAAGTATATAATTCCAGTTGTTTAACTCTGACAGGAAAACTTGCACACCATCTCTTTCAAACTCTAAAATTAGCTATACAGTTGCTTTTGCTTTATTATATTACAGACTACACATGTATTAGTTAAATGGGTAAATTGTTACCTTTCTGTCGACTATATTTCACACCGTGGTTAATCTAGTCAGCTGTTTTATTTGTTGGTTAAGGCGATATCATTTCACACATTTGTGATATTGACAGAGATATTTGCACGTTATTACAATTCAGAGACTAACCATGGGTAATTCGGTATGTTTATTCAATCTCAGTAAATTATAGCTTAATTGAATGAGAATGAAGTGTCACAAGAAGCTCAATTTCAGGCAAATTTTTATATGACATAAAGAAGGTCCTGGACATCAGAATACTCAACTAAACGGAACACTGTGCACCTCAGTGAAGGACCAGAGTAGTTGGCAAGAGAAAGCTAGATCAGAGGCCCTTAGAAGTGAAATTCAACACATTTAAACATGCTGGTGTTCTTATTTATGAGTTTTCATTTTGATAACATAAACTATATATATAGTCAAACTATTTATTGTGGGATCTGGGAGTTTGAGCTATCTAGGTTTGACAAACCAATTTTTTCTTATATGTATAGTTCTTTTTTGAAAATATCTAAAGATAAATTCAGATTTAGATAAATCAAAAAAGTACAATTACAAAATATAGTGGACAAAGGAGAATTGTCCGCAGTTTCATCAAAGTTTGACCCTTTCCCACAAACATACACATTTTGAAGCCTCTCCAGCAGACAACATTTGAAACATTGTAGCAAAAGATGAAATTCCACATTATGATCCATTTCTTCTTTTTCCAAAACGTTTTCAATTCTATTAAATAATTATGCTTTCATTGCTGGTGTAAAGGGTTAAGAAATTCTAAGCTGTAGTTGAGTAAAAGTGTGTTGAAGAGCGAGTAAACCTATTTTAACCCTTTCCCTCATACGGCAATTCTGCAGAAGACGACTTTGAACGTATTTTGTCAAAAAATAGAAAATCTCCATATTTGAATGGATAACCTATGACAAAAAGTGGAAAACATTGTGGCAAAAGGAGAAATTGCATGTTTTGTGCAATTTCTGCTTTTGTCACTATGTTTTCAAATAGCCGTCTGCTGCAAAGGCATCAGAAAGCGTCTATATGAGGGAAAGGGTTAAGAATATTTGTCAATGAATCACTAAAGGTTTGTAGAAGCCATATCAGCAGGTTTTTTTCTTGTATTCGACTCCGATGGTCCCCTTTGTGTTTCGCTCCGTCTCGGAATTGGCGGGGGCGTGTCAGTGGAATGTTTGGGCGAGGAGTTTGATGCTTCATTGTCCTTAACGTATCTAGTCTGTACACGACTGCTATATCTTTGGGTAATATTTGTGTTTTGTTGCAAGTCATTATATTGTGATGTTCGATGTGTATTTGGGGAAGACGTTGAGTTCTTTCTTGGGGGCAGTGGGGGTACATGATCATTTGTAGGCGTGGTCCCGGGGCTGTAACTCGGCATAGCACTTGACCTTGGTGATGATAAACCTCCTGGCGAGTTCTGGTTGTATTCAGGGGTTAGATCGCTCGAACCATTCACAGACTGAAACAGTGATATAAAACAAATTGATACGCTGATAATAAGTTATTCAGGGGTTAGATCGCTCGAACCATTCACAGACTGAAACAGTGATATAAAACAAATTGATACGCTGATAATAAGTTATTCAGGGGTTAGATCGCTCGAACCATTCACAGACTGAAACAGTGATATAAAACAAATTGATACGCTGATAATAAGTTATTCAGGGGTTAGATCGCTTGAACCATTCACAGACTGAAACAGTGATATAAAACAAATTGATACGCTGATAATAAGTTATTCAGGGGTTAGATCGCTCGAACCATTCACAGACTGAAACAGTGATATAAAACAAATTGATACGCTGATAATAAGTTAATCAGGGTTTAGATCGCTCGAACCATTCACAGACTGAAACAGTGATATAAAACAAATTGATACGCTGATAATAAGTTATTCAGGGGTTAGATCGCTCGAACCATTCACAGACTGAAACAGTGATATAAAACAAATTGATACGCTGATAATAAGTTATTCAGGGGTTAGATCGCTCGAACCATTCACAGACTGAAACAGTGATATAAAACAAATTGATACGCTGATAATAAGTTAATCAGGGGTTAGATCGCTCGAACCATTCACAGACTGAAACAGTGATATAAAACAAATTGATACGCTGATAATAAGTTATTCAGGGGTTAGATCGCTCGAACCATTCACAGACTGAAACAGTGATATAAAACAAATTGATACGCTGATAATAAGTTATTCAGGGGTTAGATCGCTCGAACCATTCACAGACTGAAACAGTGATATAAAACAAATTGATACGCTGATAATAAGTTATTCAGGGGTTAGATGGCTCGAACCATTCACAGACTGAAACAGTGATATAAAACAAATTGATACGCTGATAATAAGTTATTCAGGGGTTAGATCGCTCGAACCATTCACAGACTGAAACAGTGATATAAAAGAAATTAATGTGCTGATAATAAGCGTAAAAGAAATGTGCTTCAGAACTTATTTTGACGCATTAACAGCAGATGATTTTTGGAAGTAATTTCTCCATTTGCCACAGTATTTTTAACACCATTCAATAATTACATTTTCAGTTATATAGATTTTTCATATTTTTTCCTTGATGTTTTATGACGTCTTCTGCAGTTTTATTGCATGTGGAAAAAGGGTTATGCATATTAACCCTTTCCCTCAAACGAAAATTCTGCAGCAGACGACTTTGAATATATTTTGTCAAAGAATAAAAAATCTATATAATTGACTAAAAGTGACTATGACTAAAAGTGGAAAACATTGTGGCAAAAGGAAAAATTGCTTGTTTTGAGCAATTTCTTCATTTGTCACTGTTTTCAAAAAGCCGTCTGCTGCAGAGGCATCAGAAAGCGTCTATATGAGGGAAAGGGTTTATGACTACGGTAATGATCTGCATTACCTTGATGTTATCAGAGTCAAATCTCCAATGTTTCTGGAAACTTTCTGTGACTATCTATTGAATAGTACAGAACCAGATCAAAATGCATGAATGTTTAGGTTGTTCTGGGTCTCATTGGTCATAAACACCCTATGGTTGGCAGAAAACTGTGTTGGAAAACTTGTATCAAAATAACTTGAATTCTGATTTCCATACTAAGGATTTATATAGGTATCATTTGGATAAAGATAAATAGAGATAAAGTAGTCATACAAAAATTTAAGATGAATCATTTAAAATCACAAACCTTTTTCTTCAAAGGTATCTTTGGGGGTGTATCACTGGATTCACCTGAAAAACAAAATATTGAATTTTAACCCTTTCCCTCATATAGACACTTTCTGATGCCTTTGCAGCAGACAGCTTTTTGAAAACATTGTGACAAATATTAATTTAAAGAAGAAATTGCTCAAAATGGGCAGTTTCTCCTTTTGCCACAATGTTTTCCACTTTTTAGTCATAGGTTAACCATTCAATTATGGAGATTTTCTATTTTTTGACAAAATATGTTCAAAGTCGTCTGCTACAGAATTGTTAAACCCTCTATATAAAGGAATCTGCTATTTTTGTTAACAAGATTAAAGAGCTTTTAAAAAACATTGCAGAAAAGATTGATTGATTGTTTAGTGTTTTATGCCACTTTCAACATTTCTTCAGTTCTATCACTGCGTTTCCTGGGTAAGTTACCAGTATAACTTGTCCATTTATCCTGACACCAGGCAGTCAGTCATAATGCCAACCCTGCAACCCTGAGCGCCAAGGAGGGCGCAGAAAAGAAGTAAACTGTTGAGCTCACATAATTTCATAATT
The DNA here is from genome assembly GCA_031761405.1 of Serripes groenlandicus. NCBI lineage: Eukaryota > Metazoa > Mollusca > Bivalvia > Cardiida > Cardiidae > Serripes > Serripes groenlandicus. Next base: position 71,358,852 of record JASEVX010000007.1, on the reverse strand, counting down.
GCAGTACATGTATTCTCTGTCTCTTTGCACTCAATAGTTTTAGGTTTATGCTAGTTATACTTTTAATAATTCAAATGTGTTTATTTTCCCTCAGATGTTTTTAAAGCGTAAGAACCTGAATAACAAGATATGTTAAGTGATTTGAGGCAAATATAACATTTCTCAATTGAAAGTAGAACTTTGAAACATTTTGAAAAATACCGTAAAAAAGGTTTTATTCGCGTTAGATTAAATGTCACTGATATTCGTGAATTCATAATCATTGTTAATAATAATTGGAATTTTAAGACGTCCGAAAAAATATGCTACTTCAGCTGATTTGATTATTAAAAGTATGTTATAATTATACATTAATTGGCTTAATTGATTTGTAACGGATAGACTGCACTCTAACTTGAGTGTAGACAACTTGGTACAAACCAGTTAAGTATTATGATAGAGATTTTTACACACAGCCTCTCGTTGATTAGGCTTCTAGTACAGTTTAATTTGTAAATGCCTGTACTAGAACCTAGTGGCAGCATGTGATAACCGACAGGAATGTATTTACATTTCCTATATTCCGGTTTCATCACATACGCCTTTTTTTGATTAGCAGACAAGAAACAGTCCATACATTTTACTATTTAAGACATTTATGCAATAAAGTTTTATGCGAACTACACAAATCAAGACGTGTCTTTTAATTTGGAAAAGAAAGTTCAGTTATGTGGAGCAACTACTACAAAGAGAAAATGACTTTATATACGAGAATTCGACGCGATTTTGTCCCGATTTTGACACATTATTTATAGTCTGCTGCCAGTCTAATAGGGAGGTGTTTTTATTACTCATTTGTCTTCGTAAATAACAAAAAAACATAAATACGAGTCAAAATAAAGAAACTGAAAATACTTAAAACATCGGAATATTTATTTCGTTTTAGATGTGTCATAACTTAGTGTTTTTAAACAAATGCAATTGTATTATGTTCAAGACGTTTAAATTTGGGTTTTCTAATAATAACTAGTCTTCCCATGTCATTTCCGAGAAGCTATTAAAAATATAAGTTGCGGGCTTCTGCCCAGCGACTAATTCAGAATTACCCATCCATTGAGTGTGCATTCGACCAGTGCGATGATGATGTTGTATGGTTTTCGTTTTTTGAATGTTTTCCTATCCAACAATGTTTTCATAAGGTTTCTGTTGCATAGGCAACTTTAGTTATTTGCATCATGGGAAGTGTTTATCCATGACCCACATTAAAAAAACCTGCAGAGACGACTTTGAAAACACTTTGGCAAAACCATAAACCAGTATTCATATTCTAATCACAAATCCTTGAAATCTGATATTTACCTATATAACTAGGAACTGCTGGGGCTGAAAAATAAGAAGAATACAATTAAATATAAGCTGTTCAATAGTAAAACTAGCTTGAACTTAGTTTAACCTTTTCTGTTCAATCCCTTTTCCTACATGTAGATGCATTTCGAGGAAAATCTTCAGCCAAACAATTTTGAAAAGATTGTGATAGAATGAGATATTGCTCATAATGAGCAATTTCTCCATTTGCATCAATGTTTTCCATATCAGATTTTAATTTACTTTCATTATTTAAAATCAAATCAATTTAAAGAAATGATGGATACTAACAAAACAAATTTTCAAAAGCTTATATATTAAATGTGATAAAAAAAGTGCAAAAAATAATATTAATACAGAACAATCTATTTCTGTTTCTGAAAACATAATTCCTGCAGGTCAATATTTTTAAACAAGAGGGCCATGATGTCCCAGGATCGCTCACCTGAATTATGCAATTTGAATTGATATGTCTATTACAAAAAACATGCCTTGAAGTAATCATTTAGATAGAGGGTCACCAAAGGAACATTTCTACAAAATTATTTGGTAATTGGCCAGATTCTTTTGGAGAAGAAGATTTTTTAAAAATTTCACTATAGCCATATTAAGCAAAACATCCCGCCCCCTGATTGCCATGTTTTTCAACCAATTAACATGGCTTGAAGGAATCTGATAGATGGTCACCCAAGGAACATTTCTATTAAATTATTTAGAAATCGTAGATACTTTTGAGAAGTTTTCACTATAGCCATATAAGGTAAAATAGCCCCGCCCTCTGGAGGCTATGTTTTTCGACTAATCAACATGGCTTGAAGAAATCTGATAGATCTAAGGAATATTTCTACAGCATAATTTGGAAATCAGCCAACAGTTTTGGAAGGAGAACTTTTGGTTGCCATGTAAATGAGAATTCTGCATGGATAAACAAAACAAGAGGCCCATGAGGGCCTATGCTCTACTGGCATTGATCTGGCTTGTTTCAAAAGGAACCAATATGTCATCAATATTCAAATACCATCTAAGTTTGGTGAAGATCAGATAGTAAATGGAAGCTCTATTGTGTTATAAGCTGTATTATAGCAATTTTGACAATTTCAAGGGCCATAATCCAGCCATGCATGGGTAGATCTGGCCGTTTTTTTAGAAATGAACCAAACTCTCATGGATATCTAACTACTGTATAAGTTTGATTGAGATACAATCAAAAATAAGGACTGTATCATGTTAACAAGCCCTATTATAGCAAATTTGACAATTTCAAGGGCCATAATTCAGTCATGCATGGGGCGGATCTGGCTTGTTTTCGAAAGGAATCAAGCTCTCATGGATATCTAACTACTGTATAAGTTTGGTTGAGATACAATCAAAAGTGAAGACTGTATCGTGTTAACAAGCTCTTTTATAGCAATTTTGACAATTTCAAGGGCCATAATTCAGTCATGCATCTGGCTTGTTTTCAAAAGGAATCAAGCTCTCATGGATATCTAACTACTGTATAAGTTTGGTTGAGATACAATAAAAAATAAAGACTATCGTGTTAACAAGCTCTATTATAGCAATTTTGACCATTTCAAGGGCCATAATCCAGTCATGCATGGGCAGATCTGGTTTTCAAAACGAACCGAGCTCTCATGGATATCTAACTACTGTATAAGTTTGGTTGAGATACAATTAAAAGTGAAGACTGTATCGTGTTAACAAGAAATTGTTTACGGACGGACGGACGACGCACGGACGACGCACGCACGGACGACGGACAAATCACCACGACATAAGCCCTTCTGGCCTTTGGCCAGTAGAGCTAAAAATGAAGGAATTTTGATGAGGACATTAAGAGGGTGCTTTCTGTGAATTTTCATCCCAATTGACCGACTGGTTACAGAGGCAAAGATGTTAACGGACAATGCACACAGTACAAAGGGCGAGCACTTCATGGTCATGTGAGCTAAACAGAAAACAAGAGGGCCAAGATGGACCTAAATCACCTGACTGCCATGTTTTTGGGAGGAACATTTCTACCAAATTATATTGGAATCTGATTTTTAATGTTTGGCCATTTTGCCCCCTTTCTGATGCCGCAGCAACCAAAGTTCTCAATGGAATTTAAATCTTTGAACAATTTTGAAAGAAGGCCACCAAAGGAACATTTGTGTGGAGTTTGGTTGAAATTGGTCTTGTTAAGGAGGAGATGATGTTTAAAGCTAAAAGTTAACAATGGACGACAGACAACGGACGGCGGACAGAGAGTAATCAGAATAGATCACCTTTAGCCTTCGACTCAGGTGATCTAAAAATGATTCACTTTGATGACAATCATTTTGGAGGAATATTATCATTTACAATTAGAGCTCAGAGCCAAGATCAGATGGTTATTTCTGGTACATAAATCTGTATGACTTACAACCCTATGTTGTGGGCTGGCACCAACTGTTTGTAGTTGAAACAGGAGTTGACCAAATGGGAAAATACAAGTGTTCAATGCCTTTTTCAACAGTATGACTTGCCAAATAACTCTGTTTTACATTTGAAAAATGTTGTCTATTGAAATAAAATAATTTAAAAAAAGTTATTTTGAAAAATTCAAGAGCCTTTGGAGATAGATAAGTTCAGAAGATTAGTGCTTGTATTATATTGTATTCTCTTCCACCAGAATAATTTTTCAATGGGACTTCCAGAGAAAGAAAGAAAGAAAAATTTGTTTAGTATTCCAGGCAGAAAGACATAGTTAAATATATCTGTTAAAGAAGAACAAGGTTTTTGGAAGGTGACTATCATGTAATAACAATCTCCTTCCTTTGTCGGGTTCGATCCCCAGTCGTGGCACCTCTGTCATGTTGGAGTGCCCATGGGCAAGGCACATTTGCTAGCCTAGTACTAGTTTGTTTACCCAGGGATTATGAATAAGTGAACTGTCGCCGTGATATAACTGAAATAATGTTGAAAGCGGCGTAAAACCCCAATAAATAAATAAATATCCCTCCTTTGTCTATGTATCATGATCCGATTCAAATATGCCCTATAACCATTATACATACGCTAATCAATATAGTGTGATCAATTCTAAGTAAAACCTTCCTAATAGTCTTTTCATGTACAATCAGTTTGATGAAGAATATAGTTTGGACACTTTATTTTCAAACTATAAATGTATTTGCGGCATTTCAAGTGAATTTTATTTTAAGAAATACAAAACTTTCAGCAGTAAACATTATTATGTATATTTCTACGCGCCACGCTTTTGTGAACAACTCCAAATAAATAGGACCAGAGGTATAAACAAATCAGGTCAATTCATGGACTGACCTTTTCATCAAATTAATAAATAGAACAAATCGTATGACATTTCCTGGTGAAAGCAAATTATGTAGTTGTTATGGTTCCCAATTAGGGAAGACTGGTCAGGTAATAAGGAACTAACAAGTGTTGAGACTATGTTTTTATTACAACATTTTACAATCGAGTGCCCAGCCTCGTTTTCATTTTCTACCAGATAGACAACTCTTGTTATTCGATTGCAATAGTAAGGCATTGGTTATCCTCCTTTAACCATATTTATTTATTTATTGGGGTTTTACGCCGCTTTCAACATTATTTCAGTTATATCACAGCGACAGTTCACTTATTCATGATCCCTGGGTAAACAAACCAGTACTAGGCTAGAAAATGTGCCTTGCCCAAGGGCATTCCACCATGACCGTAGTGCCGCGACTGGGGATCGAACCAGGGACACCCGGTTTCAAAATCCCCGTCGCTAACCACTCGACCACAGCGGATTCCTTTTAAACCATATTGAACACTACAAAAAGTATTTATATAAAGGTATACTATTCAATGTGTAAACAGCATAACTGTTTAGATCTAATAATCTATAATTAATTATTTGAATTAATTTCATACTTTATTTTATAATTATATGATGAGGAATGTTTCGTACCACTTACTAATACGCATCGCAATACTTTTGGAAATATATTATGATATACACATTTTTTTAATCTTATTCCAGCAGTACTTTCAGTACTTTGATTTGATATGTGAGCACAGAAATTAACTCATACAAGATGAGCAATTTCTCCTTGTGCCAAAATGTTTTTCAAAGCTGTCTGCATGTGGGAAAGAGTTAGAATGAATGAATGTATATTGTTTTATGGCGCATCGACAGCTAAGGTCATTTAGCGCGCAATTAAATTTAATGGAAAGAGTTAGAATGAATGTATATATATTGTTTTATGGCGCATCGACAGCTAAGGTCATTTAGCGCGCAATTAAATTTAATGGAAAGAGTTAGAAACACATTATGACAAATTTTTAAGATTTTTCATAAAAGAGAGAATCAGACATCAAAACATTCACAAATAAAGAAGACAAAAAGTTAGTGTCAATCTTACACTTTAACCGGCTTTTCCTTTCATGTTCTGTGAAAATGTGACAAAGTTTCATAAAAAAAAATAATAGAACTATATTTCTGCTTGTAATACCCTTTCCCATGAAAAAACAAATCTGCAGCAGACAACATTAATACATCTAGTCAAAAACATTAAAATCTCTACAAATGAAAGTTTTATTATTGAATAGAATTGAAAACATTGTGGCAAATGGAGAAACTGCTCACAGTTTAACCCTTTCCCTCATACGACAATTCTGCAGCAGACGACTTTGAACATATTTTGTCAAAAAATGGAAAATCTCTATAATTAAATGGATAACCTATGACGAAAAGTGGAAAACATTGTGGCAAAAGGAGAAATTGCTCGTTTTGAGCAATTTTTTCTTTTGTCACTATGTTTTCAAAAAGCTGTCTGCTGTAGAGTCGTCATAAGGTGTCTATATGAGGGAAAGAGTTAAACAATCATAAGACAATTGCAAATTATTGGCTCTGAAAGTTATCTAAGTATAACATTCATTCACAAGAGCTGATCAAAAAGTTGAGAAAATAATAAAGAAAAGGATTTGCAGTTTTCCTTTTCTTTCTCCCAGATTCCATGGCATTTCCTGAAAGCATTGTCACAGTCATTTTCATAGTTCATTGCTGTGGCATTTCCAGAAAGCATTGTCACAGTCATTTTGATGGGTCATTGCTGTGGCATTTCCTGAAAGCATTGTCACAGTCATTTTGATGGGTCATTGCTGTGGCATTTCCTGAAAGCATTGTCACAGTCATTTTGATAGTTCATTGCTGTGGCATTTCCAGAAAGCATTGTCACAGTCATTTTGATGGTACATTGCCGTGGCATTTCTGGAAAGCATTGTCACAGTCATTTTGATGGTTCATTGCTGTGGCATTTCCAGAAAGCATTGTCACAGTCATTTTGATGGTTTATATCTGTGGCATTTCCAGAAAGCATTGTCACAGTCATGTTGATGGTTCATTCCTGTGGCATTTCCAGAAAGCATTGTCACAGTCATTTTGATGGTCTATTTCTGTGGCATTTCCAGAAAGCATTGTCACAGTCATTTTGATGGTTTATTTCTGTGGCATTTCCTGAAAGCATTGTCACAGTGATTTTGATGGTTCGTTGCTGTGACATTTCCTGAAAGCATTGTCACAGTCAGTTTGATGGTTCATTGCTGTGGCATTTCCAGAAAGCATTGTCACAGTCATTTTGTTAGTTAATTGCTGTGACATTTCCTGAAAGCATTGTCACAGTCATTTTGATGGTTCATTGCCGTGGCATTTCCTGAAAGCATTGTCACAGTCATTTTGATGGTTTATTTCAGTGGCATTTCCAGAAAGCATTGTCAGTCATTTTGATGGTTCATTGCTGTGGCATTTCCTGAAAGCATTGTCACAGTCATTTTGATGGTTCATTGCTGTGGCATTTCATGAAAGCATTGTCACAGTCATTTTGATGGTTCATTGCTGTGGCATTTCCTGAAAGCATTGTCACAGTCATTTTGATGGTTCATTGCTGTGGCATTTCCTGAAAGCATTGTCATAGTCATTTTGATGGTTTATTGCTGTGACATTTCATGAAAGCATTGGCACAGTCAGTTTGATGGTTCATTGCTGTGGCATTTCCTGAAAGCATTGTCACAGTCATTTTGATGGTTCATTGCTGTGACATTTCCTGAAAGCATTGTCACAGTCAGTTTGATGGTTCAGGGGCAATCAGTTCCAAACACAAGTTTAGGTTATCCTATTTTAAACCAGTTTTGATTATGAAAGAAACAGTAAAATCTTCCAATGATCACTGATGGAAATTATTAAAATCATGCTACATGTATTACCAAATAGAGAATCACCCATTTCCCTCATACAGATGTTTTTTTGCTTCAAAATATTTCATCCCACAACAATGGAAAAATAACAAAAGGCCAAAGAGGACCAGTATCGCCCACTAGGCCAAAACTAAATCCCAATAGTCATATAAGACAAAACAGCCATGGTAGACATGACACCCAATCAAGATGATATTAAAGAATCTCTTAGAGATTCACACAAGGAACATTTCTACAAAACTATTTGAAAATCCGCCAAGCACTTTTGGAGGAGAAGATTTTCAAGTTTCCCTATAGCCATATTAGGCACAACTAATGGCCCCCTGGTGGTCCTGTTTTTTTATCGATCAAAATGGCTAGAAGGAAGGAAACCCAAGGAACATTTTTACAAAATTAATAGAAATTAGCTAGATACTTCGGAGGAGAAGATTTTTAAAGATTTTACAATAGCCATATACGGCAAAACAAATTAACCCTACCCCCTGACTGCAATATTTTTCGACCAATCAACATGGTTTGAAGGAATCTGATAGAGGTTCACATAAGGAACATTTCTACAGAATTATTTGAAAATCCGCCAAGCACTTTTGGAGGAGAAGATTTTCAATTTTCCCTATAGCCATATTAGGCACAACTAATGGCCCCCTGGTGGTCCTGTTTTTTTATCAATCAAAATGGCTAGAAGGAAGGTCACCCAAGGAACATTTTTACAAAATTATTAGAAATTAGCCAAATACTTCGGAGGAGAAGATTTTAAAGATTTTACAATAGCCATATAAGGCAAAACAAATTAACCCTACCCCCTGGCGGCAATGTTTTTCGACCAATCAACATGGCTAGAAGGAATCTAATAGAGGATCACCCTATGAATATTTATACAAATTATTTTAAAATCAGCCAACCAGTTTGGGAGGAGAAGTTATTTCTTTCATTTGCATTGGAAACCAGAATACTACATGGATAAAAATAAATAGATTTTTTTTTAGTAGAGGACATTGAGAGGATGCTACCTGGGAAGTTTTATAACAATTTTCCCAGTGATAACAGAGGAGAAGTCATTTGAAGCAAAAGGTTGACACACACGCACAGACGGATGCACTACTGACAATTCGCCATGACATAAGCTCAACTGCTGTACAGCTTTACTGGCTTCTTATTGCTACAAATGAAATGTCGTTTTCCAAAAAGTTTTCAATTCCTTATAAAAGAGCTCTATCTAGATTTGACTTCTTTCCTCAAATATTTTTCTTTTTCTTTCAAACAAACAAAAATAATATATCAGGTAAATGGTAACTACATGCTTCAGAGATTTGAGAACCATAGCAGGTCCTATATAAACTTACTATACATTGTAAAACACCTGTTTAAGTGTTCTTCTTTCTGTCACCTTTATGTAATGAACAAACAAGTAAATAAGAACAAATTAAAGTTATCATGACATAATTCACTCAAACTTTCTATCAAATTGTTCACTCAAAATGATGATCATGTCTGAACTTTGTACCTATGATGATCAAGACTGAACTGTGTACCTATGGTGATCAAGACTGAACTGTGTACCTATGATGATCAAGACTGAACGGTGTACCTATGGTGATCAAGTCTGAACTGTGCACCTATGATGATCAAGTCTGAACTTTGTACCTATGATGGTGATCATGTCTGAACCATGTACCTATGGTGATCATGTCTGAACTGTGTACCTATGGTGATCATGTCTGAACTGTGTACATATGGTGATCAAGACTGAACTGTGTACCTATGATGATCAAGTCTGAACTTTGTACCTATGATGATCAAGTCTGAACTGTGTACCTATTAAGATCAAGACTGAACTGTGTACCTATGATGATCAAGTCTGAACTTTGTACCTATGGTGATCAAGTCTGAACTTTGTACCTATGGTGATTAAGTCTGAACTTTGTACCTAGGGTGATCAAGTCTGAACTTTATATCTATGGTGATCAAGTCTGAACTGTGTACCTATGATGATCATGACTGAACTGTGTACCTATTATGATCAAGACTGAACTTTGTACCTATTATGATCAAGACTGAACTGTGTACCTATGATGATCAAGACTGAACTGTGTACCTATGATGATCAAGTCTGAACTGTGTACCTATGGTGATCATGACTGAACTGTGTACCTATGATGATCATGTCTGAATGGTGTACCTATGGTGATCAAGACTGAACGGTGTACCTATTATGATCAAGACTGAACTGTGTACCTATTAAGATCAAGACTGAACTGTGTACCTATTATGATCAAGACTGAACTGTGTACCTATGATGATCAAGACTGAATCGTGTACCTATGATGATCAAGACTGAATTGTGTACCTATGATGATCAAGACTGAATTGTGTACCTGTTATGATCAAGACTGAACTGTGTACCTATGATGATCAAGACTGAACTGTACCTATTATGATAAAGACTGAATTGTGTACCTATGATGATCAAGACTGAATTGTGTACCTATTAAGATCAAGACTGAACTGTGTACCTATGATGATCAAGACTGAACTGTGTACCTATGGTGATCATGTCTGAACAGTGTACCTATTATGATCAAGACTGAATTGTGTACCTATGGTGATCAAGACTGAACTGTGTACCTATTATGATCATGTCTGAACTGTGTACCTATTATGATCAAGACTGAATTGTGTACCTATGGTGATCATGTCTGAATTGTGTACCTATGGTGATCATGTCTGAACTGTGTACATATGGTGATCAAGACTGAACTGTGTACCTATGATGATCAAGTCTGAACTTTGTACCTATGATGATCAAGTCTGAACTGTGTACCTATTAAGATCAAGACTGAACTGTGTACCTATGATGATCAAGTCTGAACTTTGTACCTATGGTGATCAAGTCTGAACTTTGTACCTATGGTGATTAAGTCTGAACTTTGTACCTAGGGTGATCAAGTCTGAACTATGTATCTATGGTGATCAAGTCTGAACTGTGTACCTATGATGATCATGACTGAACTGTGTACCTATTATGATCAAGACTGAACTTTGTACCTATTATGATCAAGACTGAACTGTGTACCTATGATGATCAAGACTGAACTGTGTACCTATGATGATCAAGTCTGAACTGTGTACCTATGGTGATCATGACTGAACTGTGTACCTATGGTGATCATGTCTGAATGGTGTACCTATGGTGATCAAGACTGAACGGTGTACCTATTATGATCAAGACTGAACTGTGTACATATTAAGATCAAGACTGAACTGTGTACCTATTATGATCAAGACTGAACTGTGTACCTATGATGATCAAGACTGAATTGTGTACCTATGATGATCAAGACTGAATTGTGTACCTATGATGATCAAGACTGAATTGTGTACCTGTTATGATCAAGACTGAACTGTGTACCTATGATGATCAAGACTGAACTGTACCTATTATGATAAAGACTGAATTGTGTACCTATTATGATAAAGACTGAATTGTGTACCTATTATGATCAAGACTGAATTGTGTACCTATTAAGATCAAGACTGAACTGTGTACCTATGATGATCAAGACTGAACTGTGTACCTATGGTGATCATGTCTGAACAGTGTACCTATTATGATCAAGACTGAATTGTGTACCTATGGTGATCAAGACTGAACTGTGTACCTATTATGATCATGTCTGAACTGTGTACCTATTATGATCAAGACTGAATTGTGTACCTATGGTGATCATGTCTGAATTGTGTACCTATGGTGATCATGTCTGAACTGTGTACCTATGTTGATCATGTCTGAACTGTGTACCTATGTTGATCATGTCTGAACTGCGTCTGCTCCAGATGCATCAAATGTGTCTGCACATGGGAAAGGGTTAAAGTAACAAACTGGGTTACAGGGTATTGAAACAACACTTACAGCCAATTGAACAAAAATAATTACGAAATGTAGCAAATGACATTTCCATAATAAAACCCAATATATATATATATAGCCATGCCCGACTCAGTATTGATATTTGTCTTCCAAATCACAACTTACCTTTCACAATACTAATCAAAACCAAATAGAATACACTTAATTTAAACCAAACTTCATCATACTATCACATGATGAATACATAACACGGTTCGTTTCCATAGAAATGATATATTACGCAGAATTTGTTGTGTATTCATCATGCAAGTTTTCAATGAACACAGACAATTTACACTTTACATTCTAGATGACCAACTATCTAGGAAAAACCAACCATAGGTGATTGAATTATTTCAGGACAAATCCAGATCAACCGGATTAATCAGCGCGGTCTGATCTGGGCCTGTGATGTTGGCAAATTAGTTACAGAATCAACCACATGCTTCAGACAATCAGTGTACAATGGGATCAGAGAGCAGGGCTGTACAGAATGATCTTCAACATACTATGGTTGGTATTCCAGAAGCACAACTGATATTCAACACACTATGGTTGGTATTCCAGAAGCACAACTGATCTTCAACACACTATGGTTGGTATTCCAGAAACACAGAATGATCTTCATAACACTATGGTTGGTATTCCAGAAGCACAACTGATATTCAACACACTATGGTTGGTATTCAAGCACAACTGATATTCAACACACTATGGTTGGTATTCCAGAAGCACAACTGATCTTCAACACACTATGGTTGGTATTCCAGAAGCACAGAATGATCTTCAACACACTATGGTTGGTATTCAAGCACAACTGATCTTCAACACACTATGGTTGGTATTCCAGAAGCACAACTGATCTTCAACACACTATGGTTGGTATTCCAGAAGCACAACTAATATATCTCTAGTTCTCACAATTTCTATCATCAGGTCAGTTTAGTCTACTCATTGTTCATCCTTTTCTACTTTGACCACAATGTTCTCTCATAATTTCATTAATATACATTTTCCGTAGTTTTTCTAAGATATGTTTAAAGTTGTGTACTACTGTAAGTGGGGAAGTGTTATATACATACCATGCTACCATCTTACAATTATATACATACCATGCTACCATCTTACAATTATATACATACCATGCTACCATCTTACAATTATATACATACCATGCTACCATCTTACAATTATATACATACCATGCTACCATCTTACAATTATATACATACCATGCTACCATCTTACAATTATATACATACCATGCTACCATCTTACAATTATATACATACCATGCTACCATCTTACAATTATATACATACCATGCTACCATCTTACAATTATATACATACCATGCTACCATCTTACAATTATATACATACCATGCTACCATCTTACAATTATATACATACCATGCTACCATCTTACAATTATATACATACCATGCTACCATCTTACAATTATATACATACCATGCTACCATCTTACAATTATATACATACCATGCTACCATCTTACAATTATATACATACCATGCTACCATCTTACAATTATATACATACCATGCTACCATCTTACAATTATATACATACCATGCTACCATCTTACAATTATATACATACCATGCTACCATCTTACAATTATATACATACCATGCTACCATCTTACAATTATATACATACCATGCTATCATCTTACAATTATATACATACCATGCTACCATCTTACAATTATATACATACCATGCTACCATCTTACAATTATATACATACCATGCTACCATCTTACAATTATATACATACCATGCTACCATCTTACAATTATATACATACCATGCTACCATCTTACAATTATATACATACCATGCTACCATCTTACAATTATATACATACCATGCTACCATCTTACAATTATATACATACCATGCTACCATCTTACAATTATATACATACCATGCTACCATCTTACAATTATATACATACCATGCTATCATCTTACAATTATATACATACCATGCTACCATCTTACAATTATATACATACCATGCTACCATCTTACAATTATATACATACCATGCTACCATCTTACAATTATATACATACCATGCTACCATCTTACAATTATATACATACCATGCTACCATCTTACAATTATATACATACCATGCTACCATCTTACAATTATATACATACCATGCTTGCAGCTACCATCTTACAATTATATACATACCATGCTACCATCTTACAATTATAAATTGTTTGCAAATACAAGGGATCTATATCAGGGGGATAAGGAGAAATTGCTAATTATGACATCAAGTCAGGGAATAATGGAGTGAAACAGTCCAGTTTTTTTCTAGGATTACATTATCTATTTAAGGGGACAGCAAGGCTCTCGTGGATCTATGGATAGGATAAGCATGACATGAAAAGGGTTGTATGCACATTTATTCTATTACATTTACTTAGTCTGTCAAATTGCAAATGAAGCATCCAGTCACTTGATAGGAATGTTTAAAAGTCATTAGCTTTGAAAACTTCGCAGAAAATGTTGTTAACCCTTTCCCTCATATGACAATTCTGCAGCAGACGACTTTGAACATATTTTGTCAAAAAACAGAAAATCTCTATAATTGAATGGATAACCTATGACTAAAAGGGGAAAACATTGTGGCAAAAGGAGAAATTGCTTGTTTTGAGCAATTTCTTCTTTTGTCACTATGTTTTCAAAAAGCCTACTCTCTAACGGGTATCATTCCCATTAACCCTTTCCTTCATACGACAGACTTTGAACATATTTTGTTAAAAAATGGAAGAACTCTGTAATTGAATGGATAACCTATGACTAAAAATAGAAAACATTGTGGCAAAAGGAGAAATTGCTCGCAATTTCTTCTTTTGTCACTATGTTTTCAAAAAGCTGTCTGCTGCAGAGGCATCAGAAAGCGTCTATATGAGGGAAAGGGTTAATCCTTTCTCTCATACAAAACATCTGCAACAGACAACTTTGAACATTTCTGGGAGAAAAGAAGGAAAATCACTGAAATGTATGCTTAACTAATGAATAGAGTAATGACAACCTTGTAGATACAGTCGTCTGCTTCAGATTTGGCAAAAATGTGCCTTAATGTAGGAAAAGATTAACCCTTTCCCTCATATAGACGCTTTATGATGCCTCTGCAGCAGACGCCTTTTTGAAAACATATTGACAAAAGAAGAAATTGCACAAAACGTGCAATTTCTCCTTTTGACATAATGTTTTCCACTTTTAGTCATAGGTTATCCATTCAATTATGGAGATTTTCTAGATTTTGACAAAATATGTTCAAAGTCGTCTGCTGCAGAATTGTCGTATGAGGGAAAGGGTTGACATACATGTGTGATCATGCATTAAAAATGCAATTTAAAATGGAGATTGCAAACAACACCTCATGATAAGCCTACCTGTTCTATATTCTGAAATAATGAAGTAAAAATGTATGACATCTTGATCCTAGTAGCATTACTATTATTACCAAATAAGACAGAGCTAGAATAATTGTTTGTGTAAAACACAGTTCTCTCCACCGTCTGTTGGTCCATTATTACCAAATAAGACAGAGCTAGAATAATTGTTTGTGTAAAACACAGTTCTCTACATCGTCTGTTGGTCCATTATTACCATGTTTCACACTGACCCATCTAACCTTTTCAGATGGTAACTAGAACTGTGAGTAAACTCACAAAAGGATACCCCCGTTGCGCTTACAAGACATATGGACAGACAGACGGACGGATATATTTCCGACCAGGATAATCTTACTTCATGCACATCCTCAGGTTGTGTACTGCAACTGTGTTAAGTTTCATCAGAATCGGTCAAGCCGTTAAGGAGGAGTTGCACTTACAAGACATATGGACAGAGAGATGGATGGACAGACAGGGTGATTCCTATATACCCACTCAAAACTTTGTTTGCGGGCGGGGGTATAAAAATGGGCATAGTTTTGAAAAAACTTTCATAAAGAAAACAAATAAATATGGTCTGCTATATATCATGATGAACAGATATAAAATATCAAGACCATAGCATATGAATAAGTCTTGCATGTTTCAAGAGATTATTGTGAGATTTGTATTCAAGATGATTTACATTTTGTTTTGTTGTGTCCTCAATATAAAGATCTTCATACAAAATACATAGCCAGGAGGTTTGCAAATAATGACTGTTTAATCAAATTTATTCAACTTATGTTATGTTCAAATGAAACCATTATAACAAATCTTGCTATGTTTTTATACCATGCCTTTAAGAAACGTAACACATTTATGCAGGGCTGTGATTAAGGAATTTGGCAATTTTGACATTATTGAAAATATGTTGTATTATGAAATATGTGTATACTGATTACACGACACCACACAATGTCATGTAATATTGTTTGTATATTGTGATTGTATATACTGTGTATGGGCCGGTGGCCTTATAATACAATAAACTATTGAATTGAATATTGCTCTTTCAAAAGGTAAAGATCAAATGAACCAAGTTTTCTTAAACATAGATAAGTTGTCAATTATCTCCAGAATGATTATTTGACTAGATGAGGATCAAGGAAGATCCGATCAAACTGCACAAAAGCTAAGTTCTCAGTTAGCCAGGTCCTGAAAGTCTATTTTAATTGAGACATGACACCATAACTATCCCTTTCACTAATATGCTAAATCTTAAACAGACGACTATGAAAATATTTAGGTAGCAAAATTGAAAATATCCATCAATTAATGTATAATTATTGAAAAGGATTGAAAGTAGTGTGGCAGAAGGCTTCTGCTGCATATGCATCAAATTGGGTTTGAAGGTGTGAAAGTGGTAGTTTATCATATCAAATAGAAACATAACAACCATATATCGAGGGCTTGGCGAAATACGGTTGTAACTAAAATTGGTATTTTTTTACCAAGGTTTAATCACCTCGCCATAAAAAATTTATAAGCATTTAATAAATTTTCTTGGTGAACAATGGAAATTTAGGTGCAATTGCTCGTTCTGAGCAATGGCACCTAAATTTGCATTGTTTACAAAGGGGTCAAAATTGCCCCTAAACCAGGGTTTTCAATATAGGTTTTTAGTTACAACAGTTTCACGCCAGGCCCTCGATATATCCCCTCACAGTGTCGTACAGATGTATTATAGTCACTGTGACCTAAATCTTTGACCTAGGTCAGTGAAACGGGAACACATCCAAGCTCACTTGACAATAAACCAGTGTATAGAGGAATTCTGTCCCCATATGAAAGTGTAAGAGCAATGAAGTTGTTTCATACAGACAAACTTTTAGGCAGTGTGACCTTGACCTTTTACCTAGCTTGGTAAAGGGCAAACCCCTCCAAGCTCTCTTGACAGTGAACCTGTGAATGAAGTATGAAGGAACTCTGTCCACAAAATTAATGAAAGTGCTAGAGCAATGACATAGTTTTGTAAAAACTCATTATAGTCACTGTGCCCTTCACCTTTAACCCTTTCCCTCATACAACAATTCTGCAGCAGACGACTTTAAACATATTTTGTCAAAAAATAGAAAAATCTCTATAATTGAATGGATAACCTATGACTTAAAGTGGAAAACCTTGTGGCAAAAGGAGAAATTACTCGTTTAGAGCAATTTCTCCTTTTGCCACAATGTTTTCAAAAAGCCGAGTGATGCAGAGGCATCAGAAAGTGTCTATATGAGGGAAAGGGTTAAAACATGATGCTTTTGAACATATAATTTAAGTGTTATAACAATTGGATAAGAAATAAAGTCATGAGATCAATAACGTTGTTTCGTACAGATAGTCACTATGACCTTGAACTTGGACCTAAGTTTGGGAAACATGAACTCATACAAAAGGCAATGTTTGTGAACATGTATGGTAAGTTTCATAAGATTTGGGTAATATAGTCCCTGGAGTGATGTTGTTTTGTACAGACTAATAACAGTCACTTTGACCTTTACTTTTGACCTAGGTCGGTGAAACGCAAACTAAGACAATATAAGAAATAAAGTGGCTTTTCCTGTTTTGTCCATATGTATTATAGTCACAATGATGTTGACCTTTGACCTAGCTCGGTAAAACATGAACTCATAGAAGAGGCAATGCTAGTGAACATGTGTGTGAAGTTTCATTAAAATCTATAAGAAATGAAGTCCATAGAGCGATGATGTTGTTTATGTTGTTGGGACATGTACATACATACAGTCGGATCCCTATAAACACTTGACTACCTTACTGCAAGGGGATAATAATAGAGCTATATTTACCTGAGGGTCTCCTTTTTGGTAGATCCAGAGAAGGTCTGGCCACAGAGAATGTACTGTTCCTCTCTACATATTTCGGTTTTGGATTCACCAGATTACTTGTAGAATTGGCAGTTGCTACTGGGGTCACTAGAAAATACAAAATATTCAAATCATTTAACCCTTTCCCTCAAACAAAAAGGCTGCAGCAGACAACTTTGAATTTATCCAGACAAAAAACCTGAAAATGTCTATAAATGATAGTTCAATTATTGAAATGAGGGGCAATTTTCTTCTGCTGCAACAATGTTTTCAAAAGTCGACGCGTCAGCAGAATGATGTGTCAAAATAAGTCTGAAGGTGAGAAAAGGATAACTGTTCATTGAGAGATACAGAAACAGTTTCAGACACGATCTTGGAGCATACACATAGGTAACAGTATGATCCAGTTTGTTTGTTTGAATATCGGTTTGCCCACCTTCAACAGTATTTCAGTAACATCATGATGTCAACAGTATTTCAGTAAAATCATGATGTTAACAGCATTTCATTAACATCATGATGTTAACAGTATTTCAGTAACATCATGATGTTTTCAGTATTTCAGTAACATCATGCTGTTTTCTGTGTAAATAGCCAGTCCTACTGGTACTATATATCATGATATTGTAGATTTTGAAATGACAACACTTGTGTAGCCAGTTTGGGTTCATTAACCTTCTTGAAGAGAGACTACCTTTATGACAACACTTGTGTAGCCAGTTTGGGTTCATTAACCTTCTTGAAGAGACTACCTTGATGACTAACACTTGTGTAGCAAGTTTGGGTTCATTAACCTTCTTGAAGAGACTACCTTGATGACAATACGTGTGTAGCCAGTTTGGGTTCATTAACCTTTCTGAAGAGACTACCTTGATGACAACACGTGTGTAGCCAGTTTGGGTTCATTAACCTTCCTGAAGATACTACCTTGATGACAACACTTGTGTAGCCAGTTTGGGTTCATTAACCTTCTTGAAGAGACTACCTTGATGACAACACTTGTGTAGCCAGTTTGGGTTCATTAACCTTCCTGAAGAGACTACCTGGATGACAACACTTGTGTAGCCAGTTTGGGTTCATTAACCTTTCTGAAGAGACTACCTTGATGACAACACTTGTGTAGCCAGTTTGGGGTCATTCACCTTCCTGAAGAGACTACCTGGATGACAACACTTGTGTAGCCAGTTTGGGGGTCATTAACCTTTCTGAAGAGACTACCTTGATGACAACACTTGTGTAGCCAGTTTGGGTTCATTAACCTTCCTGAAGAGACTACCTTGATGACAACACTTGTGTAGCCAGTTTGGGTTCATTAACCTTCCTGAAGAGACTACCTTGATGACAACACTTGTGTAGCCAGTTTGGGGTCATTAACCTTTCTGAAGAGACTACCTTGATGACAACACTTGTGTAGCCAGTTTGGGTTCATTAAATTTCCTGAAGAGACTACCTTGATGACAACACTTGTGTAGCCAGTTTGGGTTCATTAACCTTCCTGAAGAGACTACCTTGATGTCAACACTTGTTTAGCCAGTTTGGGTTCATTAACCTTTCTGAAGAGACTACCTTGATGACTAACACTTGTGTAGCCAGTTTGGGGTCATTAACCTTTCTGAAGAGACTACCTTGATGACAACACTTGTGTAGCCAGTTTTGGTTCATTAACCTTTGGGGGTCATTAACCTTCCTGAAGAGACTACCTTGATGACTAACACTTGTGTAGCCAGTTTGGGGTCATTAACCTTCCTGAAGAGACTACCTTGATGACAACACTTGTGTAGCCAGTTTGGGGTCATTAACCTTCCTGAAGAGACTACCTTGATGACTAACATTGGTCAGTTTTAGTGTGACAAGGTTCAACTAAACAAGTTTAACCCTTTCCCACATACAACAAATCTGCAGCACACAACTTTGAAACCATCTGGACAAAAACCATGACAAATCTCTCTACATGAAAGTATAATTATTGGATAGGGTTGAAAACATTGTGGCAAAAGAAGAAATTGTTCATTAAAAGCAATTTCTGCTTTTGCAAAAGTGTTTTCAGAAGTCTTCTGCTGCAGAGCTGTCAGAAAGCATCTTTATGTGGGAAAGGGTTAAGATATGAAAAGTATTTACTCAGATTTCTGTTTCCATGTAAAGATGGGTCACTGCCTGTCCTTGGTTGACTGTTGTACAACTGATTGGTTACCTGTTGGTAAGAGAAAATAACATAAAATCTTGTATACTGGTTACCATTTCCTGACAGTTACTATGGTAACTCAGCAGCAGAAAAGTTTTATTGATGGAATCTATCTTCATTAACCTTTTCCCACTTGCAGACACATCTGATTTTCCATATTTTTGCCCCCCAAAAAAACAACAACAATACACAAAGGTAGTTTTCGGCAATCCATTTAACCCTTTCCCTCATATAGAAGTTTTCTGACGCCTCTGCAGCTGACGGCTTTTTGAAAACATAGTGACAAAAGAAGAAATTGCACAAAACGTGCAATTTCTCCTTTTGCCACAATGTTTTCTTCCACTTTTTGTCATAGGTTATCCATTCTATTAAGGAGATTTTCTATTTTTTGACAAAATACGTTCAAAGTCGTCTGCTGCAGAATTGCCGTATGAGGGAAAGGGTTAAGATTATGCAATACTGCAAACCAAATAACAGCTAGACATAGTTCCATTACAGAGACGTGGTATATATAACCAATAAGAATATCAGTGCTATTTTGGTACTAGATTGATATATAGATATACACGTACTTAGATTTGAGAAATATCGGACTTACATTGAGTTAAAAACTGGAAATATTAGCCTTCATCATGTTTAATAAGATTATAACGCGCTGCATCCACCATGCAAGGTGCGCTCTATGCAAAACTATCTTAACTATCGATAATTTATTCATAGGAAAAAATAAGTGTCAACAAATAATACTTAAGTTACTCATAAAAACTCCCTAATTAATTGCATCTTCCCATTTGCAACTTTTGTTATCAAAAGAAAGCATACACACAGAAACCAAAAACAATAAAACGCATTTTGAAACAGAAGCTGTGTTGTAACCTTTCCCTGGTCTATTAACCCTTTCCCTCATATAGAGGCTTTCTGACGCCTCTGAAGCAGACAGCTTTTTGAAAACATAGTGAAAAAAGAAGAAATTGCACAAAACGTGCAATTTCTCCTTTTGCCACAATGTTTTCCACTTTTTGTCATAGGTTATCCATTCAATTATGGAGATTTTCTATGTTTTGACAAAATACGTTCAAAGTCGTCTGCTGCAGAATTGTCGTATGAGGGAAAGGGTTAAAACTGCTATTTTAAAAAAGTCATCTACGTAAAATCGTCATCCAGATATACAATGTTATACTTTACAGAACATCATTAAACACTTTGGGACACTGAGGACTTGTTCATTATGAAAATATTATCCTTTTCCCACAATGAATTAAAATTATGAAGCAGGACCAGATGCACATTGTGACATATTGCTAAGGAATTTCGGGGTGGATATATTTCCATCACAGAAAATCTTGTTTGATGTTTGAGAGACACTGGCGGACTGACCGCAAGCTAGTTATAGTTGTCATAATTCAGTAATAGTAATAATATATCAAAATTATACTTTAAAATGTTTTTACCAAACCCTTGCCTGCATTTAAGTTATCAACAGATGACTTCAAAAATAGTATTCTTTAAATCACTACAAATGAAAATATAATTATTTCAAAAATTTGAAAGCATTGTGACAAAAGTGAAATTGCTCATTATAAGCTATTATTCCTTTTACTACAATGTTTTCTTAAGTGGTCTGCTGCAGATTTCTTAACTTGAATCTGTATCAGGGAAATGGAAAAGGAAGGCTTCTGTACAATAATCTGTAGATATGAAGTTAATCATGAAATATTATTTGAAGACAACGCCAGAAAAATAAACAAAAACTGCAAATACCATGACATGACTGTAAGATTGATTGATTGGGGTTTAACGCCGTTTTTAACAATTTCTCAGTCATATCACGGTGGCCAGTTCACCTACTCATGTGTGTCCTGGTTTTCTCAAACCAGTACTGCACACAACAATCTTTCCAAGCAACTGGCTGCTTTTCCACATAGACTTAGCCCATTGGTGGAAGACAAATGACGCATGTCACATTGACTTTTGTCAAACGTCGGAAAGAAAGTTGGCCAAGCCGGGATTCTCACATGACTGTAAGAGAAATGAGATACAAATTGTACAATTATATACCGTAATGTAAACAACTTGTTCCATTTTCCTTCGTGCAGAAAACTTTTAGTGCTTTTGCAGAAAACATCTTTTGAATAATTTGTTGGAAAAAGAGAAATTTCTCAAAAAAGGCAAGACTTCATCAACACTAGCACATCTATTAACTTCAACTTTTCAAGATGTTTAGTCATTCCGATTAAATATTTTGAATGCAGATGACATTAAAAGAACAAACAAATTTGATAGAGACCTATTTAAAACATATTCATAGGAAACATGATGTAATTCACTTTTAAATGATGTCATTCACATGCAAAAATGTTCAAATTCAAAAAGTTGATTGATTGGGGTTTAACGCCGTTTTTAACAATTTCTCAGTTATATCACGGAGGCCAGTTCACCTACTCATGCATTTCCTGGTTTTCTCACACCAGTACTCCACACAACAATCTTCCCAAGCAACTGGCTGCTTTTCCACATAGCCTAGCCCATTGGTTGAAGACGAATGACGCATGTCGCATTGACTTTTGTCAATCGTCGGAAAGAAAGTTGGCCGAGCCGGAATTTGAACTCACAACCCCTGGATTGACAGCCCGCGACGCTACTGATTGAGCTACCGGGGCTCGGCTCAAATTCAAATAGCATAGAAGAAGTATATCACATAGAATGAATAGACTGTTGGACCTTTGTGTTAAATTGTTCCTACAACCTACATGTATCCCCATGTTAACTTTTAACCCTTTATTTCATACAGGACACAATTTCATCACCTTTGCTGCAGACAAAGTTTGAAAATATTGTAAGAAAAGGATAAATTTTTCAAAAATGAGCATGTACCATTTCATCAATAAAGTTTTTTGAACTTATTCCCTGATACAGACTATGCAGCAGACAAACTTTGAAATCAAAGTGGAAAAAGAAGAAATTGTCAAAAAACAAGCTATTTATTATTTAACCACACAATCATTGTTCATTATTCTTAATTTTGAGGAAAAATGCTTAAAACAAGCAATTTCAACTTTTCAACAATTGTCTTTAACCCTTTCCCTCATACGACAATTCTGCAGCATATTTTGTCAAAAAATAGAAAATCTCTATAATTGAATGGATAACCTATGACTCAAAGAGGGAAAACATTGTGGCAAAAGGAGAAATTGCTTGTTTTGAGCAATTTCTTCTTTTGTCTCTATGCTTTCAAAAAGCCGTCTGCTGCAAAGGCATCAGAAAGCGTCTATATGAGGGAAAGGGTTAACTCTTTATTGAAACCTAACTTCGAATTTCCCAAATATTTCAATACTTGCATTAGATGTTTTCTTAGCTAATGAAACTATAAAATTTAAATTAAGTCAAGGATGAACACTTTGCCCACATACAACCAATCTGCAACAGATAACTTTGTAAATATTTAGACAAAAACATGAAAAATAAATCAAAATGAAAGTACAGTATAATTATTCAATAGAGTTGGAAACATTGTGGCAAAAGAAGACATAATATTACTCATTTTGGGCAATTTCTCTTTTTTCCATAATGTTTTCAAAGATTTTCTCCCACAGAGTTGTCAAAATATTCATTTGCATGTAGAAAATGTTAACCCTTTCCCACATACAACAAATATGCAGCAGATGACTTTGAAAACATGGTGACAAAAACCTGAAAATTCTCCATAAAAGATAGCTTATTTTTAAAATAAAGTTGAAAACATTTTGGCCAAAGGAGATATTGCTCATCATGAGCAATTTTACCTTTGTTCACAATGTTTTCAAAACGGGTCTGCTGCAATTGCGTAAAAATGCATCTGTAGGTGGGAAAGGGTTAAAAACAAACAAATAAACCTACAAAATATCAGTCTGCATGTAGAAAGTGTTAAACAACAAATAATCCTAATAACAGTTTGCATGTAGAAAGTGTTAACCCTTTCCCAACTGCAGATGCATTTTGACGCAATAGCAGCAGACGACTTTTGAAAACATTGTGGCGAAAGGTGAAAGTGCTCATGATGCACAATTTCTCCTTTGGTCACAATATTTTCAACTTTATTTAACAATAACAATTCTTTTATGAAGATTTTTCCGGTTTTTGTCACTATGTTTTGAAAGGCGTCTGCTGCAGATTTGTTGTATGTGGGAAAGGGTTAAACAAACAAATAAACCTACGAAATATCAGTCTGCATGTAGAAAGGGTTAAACAAACAAATAAACCTACGAAATATCAGTTTGCATGTAGAAAGGGTTAAACAAACAAATAAACCTATGAAATATCAGTTTGCATGTAGAAAGGGTTAAACAAACAAATAAACCTACGAAATATCAGTTTGCATGTAGAAAGGGTTAAACAAACAAATAAACCTACAAAATATCAGTTTGCATGTAGAAAGGGTTAAACAAACAAACCTAAAAAATATCAGTTTGCATGAAACAAATCGGCAGTAGACAACTTTGAAAACATTTAGTCAATAATGTGATAGAACATTTATTGAATAAAGTTGAGCAATTTCTCCTTTTGCCACAGTGTTTTTAATCATTGTCTGCTGCAGAGGGGTCAGAAAGGGTCTATATGTGGTAAAGGGTTAAATAAACAAACCTACAATACTATAAAAAGATAAACTAGTTAAGAAAGCTGTTAGAAGCAAGCCAGATAACAACACCAATCACCACGCCACCAACCTGCATTGGCGAAAGTCCTGATAGTAACATAGATTGAGGCCGACAGGGAACAGGCGGGGCTACATTGTCTTCTGGGAAAGGCACATAACTCCTGCGAGACTTCTCCCCAAAGGTAGGCAGGTCCTATGTAGCATGCATTACAGACATAGTTCAACCAATCAAAATTAACATATTTAAGATTTTAAACCCCCAAACCTAAATTGACCACATAACAGGAACACCAACCTTCATGGAAGATCAAGATCAGCCTTCACTTAAGCATAGTCTGATCAAGATCTTCTTAGTTTACACTCTAGTCTAAGGACATACTGGAAACATCTGTAAAACAGCTATTGTAACATTGTAACAAAACAGCCCATATACCTTGCAGAGTTTTAGATAAGGGGCGTTTTTCAAGTTTTAATTTTTTTATTTGACTCTCTCTGTTGTTGGTACTCAAAAGAATTGTTTCAGTGATATGATTATTTCAAGTACCACAACATAGGTTTTAGATTAGTAAAAAAAGAGTTCTTGTGGGGAAAAGAGATGTTTACCCTCTATAGAAGGATGCAGTATGATTGTCCCCACCATTATACATCCTTTCAAGGTTGATTTTAGTGTTATGTTACTCAAATGATCTTTATCATTTTGTCATTGGTCAAGAGTCAGAAGTGTATATCCACCATACAAGGAATTGTTCATCATTTTGTCATTGGTCAAGAGTCAGAAATGTATATCCACCATACAAGGAATTGTTTATCATTTTGTCATTGGTCAAGAGTCAGAAGTGTGTATCCACCATACAAGGAATTGTTTATCATTTTGTCATTGGTCAAGAATCAGAAGTGTATATTCACCATACAAGGAATTGTTTATCATTTTGTCATTGGACAAGAATTAGAAGTGTATATCCACCATACAAGGAATTGTTTATCATTTTGTCATTGGTCAAGAGTCAGAAGTGTATATCCACCATACAAGGAATTGTTCATCATTTTGTCATTGGTCAAGAGTCAGAAGTGTGTATCCACCATACAAGGAATTGTTCATCATTTTGTCATTGGTCAAGAGTCAGAAGTGTATATCCACCATACAAGGAATTGTTTATCATTTTGTCATTGGTCAAGAATCAGAAGTGTGTATCCACCATACAAGGAATTGTTCATCATTTTGTCATTGGTCAAGAATCAGAAGTGTATATCCACCATACAAGGAATTGTTTTATCATTTTGTCATTGGTCAGGAGTCAGAAGTGTATATCCACCATACAAGGAATTGTTTTATCATTTTGTCATTGGTCAGGAGTCAGAAGTGTATATCCACCATACAAGGAATTGTTTATCATTTTGTCATTGGTCAGGAGTCAGAAGTGTGTATCCACCATACAAGGAATTGTTCATCATTTTGTCATTGGTCAAGAATCAGAAGTGTATATCCACCATACAAGGAATTGTTTTATCATTTTGTCATTGGTCAGGAGTCAGAAGTGTATATCCACCATACAAGGAATTGTTTTATCATTTTGTCATTGGTCAGGAGTCAGAAGTGTATATCCACCATACAAGGAATTGTTTATCATTTTGTCGTTGGTCAGGAGTCAGAAGTGTATATCCACCATACAAGGAATTGTTCATCATTTTGTCATTGGTCAGGATTCAGAAGCAACTAGCCACCATACAAGAAATTGTTCACTTTTGTCATTGGTCAAGAGTCAGAAGTGTATATCCACCATACAAGGCAAAAATTCATTGTATGAAGGAAATAATTAAAGAATGTATTACAATTAACATAAAGCAAAGTGGTTTTTTCCCCACCACTTTCATTTTCAACCTCATAAATATTCTCTGTTTTCGTCACTACATGTATCTTCATTTTAACAAGAAAATTGAAGGAGCACGTATGTCACTTGAAGGTAACTAGATACTGTATAACCATTCAGTCTTCAGTCAAAGAATGCTGAAAGACAGTGGTGCAGTGGTAGAGCATTCGCCTCTCGTACCTAAGGTCCCGGGTTCGAATCCTGTGATGAGTTGGTTCTGCCTTTGGGCCTTTTCCACACAAATGGTGTGAGTACTGGTTAAGTCCCCAGAAAGCATACAAAGAGCATGATTAATATAAGCTGAAAGCTTGTTTCGCAATCAATGTAAAATAAATAAGTTATACTAAAGAATGCTGGACAGAACTGAATACTATAAGCATTCAGTCAAAGAATGCTGGACAGAACTGAATACTATAAGCATTCAGTCAAAGAATGATGGACAGACAAGAGTGAAGTGACCCTTAAGTGTCTCCACGACACAAAAGCTGAACAATGTCCAGGAAGAACAGAATTTCATGACTGCAACATGCAAAGACATAAATCAGATTGATTTTAAATTTGGTGTGACTCAGTTATCCCTTTCCCTCATACAGACGACTTATAACCTCTTTGTCACAATGTAATCACCACTATTAAATGACTGTACTTTAATACATAAAGTTTTTACACAATGTTGCATGGATGTATTCAAAGTCATCTGCTGTAGATGTGTAGCATGTTGGAAGGTAATATTTACAGATTTTGCATCGAAAGTGAAAATAAAAGTGTTGGCAAAATGAAAAGGAAGTTTGAATAATATACAAGTGAGATGTAGTTTAGAACCCTTTCCAGATTAGACAGTCATTACTGAGAGCATAACGTTTAGAGCATCAAGGCTATCATATCTTCTACCATTTTGTTAACCCTTTCCCACATAGAGACACTTTTTGACACCTCTGCAGCAGACAACAATTGAAAATGAGCAATTCATCCATTTACCATAATGTCTTCAACTTAATTCAATCATTTAAAAATGCCGTAAGTAGTCTGCTGAAGATCAGTTGTTTGTAGAAGAGGGTTGACCTTTTTACAAATGCAGATGACTGTTTCCACCTCTGCAGCAGACTACGTCTATGAAAAAGGGTAGCATTGGTCTGGATAATGAGTTTAAACTTTTACCACAAAGTCTTCAGCTCTGGATAATCAATTTAACCCTTTACCTCATACGAGAATTCTGCAGCAGACGACTTTAAACAAATTTTGTCAAAAAATAGAAAATCTCTGTAATTGAATGGATAACCTATGACAAAAAGTGAAAAACATTGTGTCAAAAGGAGAAATTGCTCGTTTTGAGCAATTTCTTCTTTTGTCACTATGTTTTCAAAAGCTGTCTGCTGCAGAGGCGTCAGAAAGCGACTATATGAGGGAAAGGGTTAATTTTACCACAAAGTTTTCAGCTCTGGATAACAAATTGCTGAAAATCTTCCATATGTTGACATATTTTTACCCTGGATGTTTAATTTCTTATTCTGGTTTGCCGCATTGTTTGCAAAGATTGTTTTTGCAAAACAAAATGAAAGATTAAAACGGTTAAAGCTCTCAGATTGGTGTATGCCTGGATACAAAAAACTCTATTTGTTTCAATATATTGTGTATAATTCTGTTAAATTCATTTCCTTAGTTTCGAGATATATGTGCCTAGTTATACAAGTTACAAAGCTCAAAGCTTCAGATCAGGAAGAATTTTCATATACTTTATCCTTTGTTGGCTGTTTTTCACAAACCCTGTGTTGTGGGTATTTAATTACTACAGGTAAGGGGAGCAAAACGTCATTTTATACAACCATTTCCCACATACAAACTCATTTTGACCTATCTGCAGCAGCCTACCTTTAAAAAGATTGTGCCAAATGTAGAAATTGCTCAAAACAAGCAACTTCTCATTTTCCCGCATTTTTCCCCCAATATTTTGCACCAGATGTGTCAAAGTGCAGATTGTTTTATGTGCAAAACTGTTAACCCTTTCCCTCATATAGACGCTTTCTGACGCCTCTGCAGCAGACGGATTTTTGAAAACATAGTGACAAAAGTAGAAATTGCACAAAACGTGCAATTTCTCCTTTTGTTCCAATGTTTTCCACTTTGTGTCATAGGTTATCCATTCAATTATGGAGATTTTCTATACGTTCAAAGTCGTCTGCTGCAGAATTGTCGTATGAGGGAAAGGGTAAGACCTTTCCTGACTTGTAAGCTGAAAAATTGCCTTACAGCCTACAGTTTCACACACCATGTTTGCATGGGTAAGTAAAAACTTATTATGAGCAACTTCTCCTTTTAAACAATGTATTCAAAAGTCATCTGCTGCAGTTGTGTGAAACTGCATCTCCATATTGGAAAACGCTTAATATGGCAATCATGTTGTGCCCAAAGCAAACAACTTAACGTAGGTTTCACTGATACATCTTTCATGAGAACCAACAACACAGGGTTTGGTGGAAGGTTATGAAATTAACAAAATGTGTATTTTCTCTTTCTCTGAAGCTCTGACAATCTCCTTGGTGATATTTGGTTACTATGGTGACAAGGAAACTTACCTCAGGTGGTACCAACATATCCTCATCTTGTGATATCAGAGAAGATCTACCACTGTGGGAAAAAAGATGCAAAAACGTAGATAAGAGTTTCTAACCTACATGTGAGACGATTATTTTGAGCACCCATAAGAAAGGGTTTAACCCTTTCCTACAAAAATGGACCCAGGAACAACAACTCTGAAGCAGACGACTTTGAAATCATCTGGAGAAAAATAAGCAAACTCTCTATATATAACAGTTTAGTTTAAGAAAAGAGTTTTTTGTCACAATGCTTTCAAAAGACGTCTGCTATAGAGAGGTCATAAATCTATTGTATGTGGGAAAGGGTTAAGGATCAAATGAGGATTTTGGATCATGAGATATGCACTTTATCTAGAGCTCAGTAGATAAAGATTTTATTCTTTTGTAAACTATTTCTTCATTCAGACTAATTTCTATATTTCTGAAAAAAGTAACAAAGGGCAATAACTATATAATTAGCTCAAATAGAGTTATGGTTCTTGTACACTGCACTACAAAGTAGAAGTTTTATTAGATTACATCTAGTAGCTTTTAAGTGATTCTCCGGACACATAAAAAAGTAACAAAGGGTAATAACTCTGTAATTAGGTAAAATAGATTTATGGTTCTAGTAAAATGTACTTCCTCTCACTGTGTTGTATCATCGTATTAAGTTTTATTAAATTCCATTCAGTAGTTTTCATATTCTGCTCTGTACAAGGAAAACTGCATCGGACTGACCGACCGACCACAGGGTGACTCCAATATACCCCCTTCAAACTGCATTTGTCAGAAGTATAAAATGCCTGTTAATGTACACACATTTTTGACAGAAGATTGGCTAATAACTGTTAAAGTTAAAGAACTGACACTGCCAATATGGTCATGTTTGGTAAATTCAGAGGCAACAACTCCACAAAGAATCCAGCCAATCTGGCAAGACAATGAAACAGAAATATTGTTAAACATGAGCGCCGCAAGCTAAAACCAACAGTCGTCTGTTCTTTTCTAAGTAAAAAAAGGGGCAATACTGAATATTTATTTAAGCCAGAGTTATGTGACTTGGTAAAGACATGTGTATTGTTCCTAGGGTTACATTTGAAAATGTTCAACGTTTTTTGAGTTATGAGGTATGGTTTAAGATTTGTGATAACGCCAAGGTTATCACAAAAGCCAGAATTTTTTTCTTCGAAAATCAGACAAGCTAAAAATTGGCGAAACTCTCCAATCAAAGCAAAAAATAATCAAGATTGAGTGACAGTCTTACCTTCCTGAGGTCAGACTGGATGAACTGGGTGTATCAGATCGTGCAATGTCCATCGTAGATCCAAGACTTTTTAAACTGGGCACTGATCCATGGCTTGAACCCTATTGGATAACAAAGGCATCAAAGCATAAGCTGATTGTCCAGTAGAATTAATGTATCCTTTGGTTGTCTGATACAGTATTCATATTTTTGTTTATCATTTTTTCAGCTCATTAACCTTTTCCAACATTCATAAAGACATATTTTGAGATATCTGAAGCAAACAACTTTTAAAAACTTTGTGGCAAAAGAAGAAAATGCTTATAATTAGCGATTCACACTGTTTTTAACTCTATTCAATAATATTTCTTTCATTTATAGGGATTTTTCACAATTTTGCAAAGATGTTTTCAATTTCATTTGTTGCCAATTTATTGTATGTCGGAAAGGGTTAATTATTCCAAATAAAAAAAAAGTTAATGCAAATACAAACAAGTTAATGGAGTATTTCATGTAAACATGAAGTTTCCTACCAGACAAAAACTATAAATTTAAAGTCACATTCTTCTCCCAAACCTCACTTTAGAGTTATGCCCCCTTAACATACATGGTCTTCTAATGGTCCTGATTAAAATGTGTGAAGTTCTAGCGTTGTAGACATGAAATTGCCGAACAAAGTCTTCAAGTCTGACCTTGGGAGTAAGTGGCTGGTTATTGTGCATGACAAATCATCTTGCTATGGAGAATCCATTCAAGCATAAAGAAGACACAGCCCGGATACGTCAGAAAAGCCTCAGAATGTTTGAGCCCAACTTGTGACCTTGACCTTGGGAGTAGGTGGCTGGGTGATGTGCATGACACATCATCTTGTTATGGAGAATAATTGTGTGCAGAAATATCAAAATCCATTCAAGCATGTGAAAAATGCAGCCCTGACACGAAATTGCAGGCAGACAATGTTTGAGCCCAAACTGTGGGAGTAGGTGGCTGGTTGATGTGCATGACACATCATCTTGTTATGGAGAATACTTGTGTGAAGTAAAATAAAAATAAAAATCCATTAAAAGTATGTGGAAGATACAGCCTGAACATGAAATTGCGGGCGGACAATATTTTAGGGCAAACTGTGACCTTGACCATGGGAGTCAGAAAAGCCTCAGAATGTTTGAGCCCAACTTGTGACCTTGACCATGGGAGTAGGTGGCTGGGTGATGTGCATGACACATCATCTTGTTATGGGGAATAATTGCGTGAAATAATATCAAATCCATTCAAGCATGTGGAAAGTAAGTTTTTAATATTTTAAAATTTATCTGCTGTAGCCCTCTTGTATGTGGTAAACGGTAAGCCGAGGAGAACAGTTGATATGCATCAACTGAGAGTTGTGTTACCCTCCTTTCCTTTATACAGATAAACGGATGGGAAATGAGAAATTGCTGAAAAAAAGAAGGAGGACTTTCTCTTTTTCTGACAATTTTTTAAAGTAGACCACTCTTCATTATCATATGACATAAATAGTTTTACAACAAAATGACTGTGAAATATTTAGTAAAATACAAGGAAAATCTATATAAAGAAAGGTTTTTTAAGTCAAAAAGTTGAAAATATTTTGACAAGAGGAGAAATTGCTCATTTTGATCAATTTCCCCTTTTGTCATAATGTTTTCAAAAGTCGTCTGCTGCTGAGGCATCCGAAAGCATCTGTTTGTGGGAAAGGGTTAAATATGACCATGGACTAAACCATATAATAAATATCCTCCAACCCATAACAAAGATTTCCTTTTGTAATGTACTCAGCAGGGAGCGCCTGACTCTCTGCACAATCTGACCACGGTCTGCAATTCTCTTACAGCAATAAACAAGATTCTTCAATCTTAGGTAATACAACAACTCAATCATCTACTTACATGATCAAATACTGCTTTTTGCATTTTCTTAAATTCAGTCTCAAGACTTTTATGGAGAGGCTTAAGGTCGTCTGTGACAAGTTTTCCATGTAAATGCATTCCCTTGGACAAAATTTGAACCTGAAAAATAAAATCAATAGTTTGTCATAAAATGATTGCTCTTTGGAAAGATTTTAACTGAGCATCCATCTCACCCTGTGGCTGCAGTCTGAAACAATATGTACTGTTTACCAGTTTGCCTGTTCAGACGGACAACAAGTCTAAAGAAGACAACTTTGTAAAGATCTAGACAAAAATTTGGAAAATCTCTATTAATACTTTCCCTCATATAGACGCTTTCTGACGCCTCTGTAGCAGGCGGCTTTTTGAAAACATAGTGACAAAAGAAGAAATTGCTCAAAACGAGCAATTTCTCCTTTTGCCGCAATGTTTTCCACTTTTAGTCATAGGTTATCCATTCAATTATAGAGATTTTCTATTATTTTACAAAAGATGTTCAAATACTGCTGCAGAATTGTCGTATGAGGGAAAAGGTTAAGGAGATTTTAATAACTGAAAAGAGTTGAAAACCTCAAAAAAAGAAAATGCTTAAAATTAGCAATTTTTGCTTTTGTCATAATATTTTTAAAAGTCGTCTGCTGCAGAAGTGTCAGAAGGCATCTGTATGTTGGGAAGGGTGGAGTGGAACAGCTCCACAGACATGGGTGTTTGAAGGAACTTAAGTGGCCTGACAATAGGTCAGGAGTAAATCGTGATGAACAGCAGGCAGACAGACGGAAATTATGACATCAAGTCAAACATATTTTTACCTGTTCACTCAGCAAATATTTCAGTTCAGACAGAAACCCTGTTTCATGCGGATGCTTGATCTCAAAATCTCGAGTAAAAAAGGCCTGAAATGGGAAAGCATTGTTAGCATATCAAAACTGCCATATAAACAGAACAACATTTGATGCCTATGCCAAAGACAATTTGTTTGAACCTTGAGGGATTTCCATCCCTTCCACAATAACTTTACTTCTGTATTAAAATTATAAATCTATTTCAAATTTCCAGACATTAATTTTTTTCCTTAGTTGCTATAAAAGCGAACAAATTCAGAACTATCATATCCGGTAAATAATAACAAATTTTTGCAATAACCTGAAAGACATACAGTACAAAAAACAGTTTATTTGGCCAAAGTGGCAATAACCTGACAGACATACAGTACAAAAAACAGTCTATTTGGCCAAAGTCAATAACTTGACACATACATATGTAACCAGATTGTTTTGTTGGGTTTTAGCCCATATCAGCTATTTTTAGATTTCTTGTTTGGCGGCAATCTTTAGTCACATGATTAGCTCAGATGTTTTCACAGTCAGTCAGTTGCTGGACAATGGTCAGATAACATCGTCTCAAATATGGTCAACCGTCGATTCATTGTTTAATTGGTATGTACTTGTAAACTTCTTTCCTTCTTTTCTTGTGATGTTCTTTATATTGGTTTGACCGTTGGTATTTTGTAATTGATTATATTTGTTCTTTTGGAGTTTTCACTATTTTCGCGTCTTGGTCATATCCCGGTCTATTTACCCTTTTTTCACATAACACTAACATACGTTATTCGTTTTACAGCTAACTTCAAAATGAGGATGATATAGATGAATGGTTGTAGAAAGGGAAAGAAGAAGTATTTGAACATTTAGTCAATTTGATTGGTAAGCTTTATTTGCAATTGTTACTGTTAATATATTTGAAGAAAGGAAGAGTTAACTTCTGGAAGAATCTATGAATATGTCATTAAGGATTTTATATGTTTTAATAGCTAGAGGAATGAAGTGTTTATATTGTTGTTACAATGTAAACCATGATGGAGATGTGTATATTGTTTATTTAAGCTAATGATTGTACCAATGATTAGATGTTATTTTATTGTAATGCTCCTTTTCTGATAATGTAATTGCAGGATGAGGAATTCAGGAATTCAGGAATACTATACATAGATTGAAATAAACTCGTTGGTGTTATTAATTCACAAACCCACTGAGCGAGCCGGTACACATACAGTACAAAACAGTATATATTTAAACAGTACAAGACCTTCAATTTCATCTTGCTAGCAAGTTTGTTTTTTTAGTTTCGCTTTTCAACTGTATATGGAGATGTATCATTTATGATAAAAATTCACTTTGTATTGGTAATTCAATATTGTTCGATGTAAAATTAATGATGTTGCAGAGTGCAGTGTTCTTGGACTTTTGAAGTCTAAACACTCCTATAGTAAAATCAATGATGTGGTGACGGAACATGGCTATATGATTTTTGTGGAGACTTTCACTTATATTTGTTAAACAAGAGGCCCATGAGGGCCTATGCTCTACTGGCATTGATCTGGCTTGTTTCAAAAGGAACCAATATGTCATCAATATTCAAATACCATCTAAGTTTGGTGAAGATCAGATAGTAAATGGAAGCTCTATTGTGTTCACAAGCTGTATTATAGCAATTTTGACAATTTCAAGGGCCATAATCCAGCCATGCATGGGTAGATCTGGCCGTTTTTTAGAAATGAACCAAACTCTTATGGATATCTAACTACTGTATAAGTTTGATTGAGATACAATCAAAAATAAGGACTGTATCATGTTAACAAGCCCTATTATAGCAATTTTGACAATTCAAGGGCCATAATTCAGTCATGCATGGGGCGGATCTGGCTTGTTTTCAAAAGGAATCAAGCTCTCATGGATATCTAACTACTGTATAAGTTTGGTTGAGATACAATAACAAATAAAGACTGTATCGTGTTAACAAGCTCTATTATAGCAATTTTGACCATTTCAAGGGCCATAATCCAGTCATGCATGGGCGGATCTGTGGCTGGTTTTCGAAAGGAACCGAGCTCTCATGGATATCTAACTACTGTATAAGTTTGGTTGAGATACAATCAAAAGTGAAGACTCACGGACGCACGCACGGACGCACGCATGTACGGACGACGGACAAATCACCACGACATAAGCCCTTCTGGCCTTTGGCCAGTAGAGCTAAAAATGGAGCAATGCTGCCTGCCACTGGTAACAGTATAATCTATCCCAGGTTTAAAAAAACACCAATTATGGTAAATTTTGGCAGTGGCTAAGTTCCATAATATCTAGGACCAATCCACCAACGGAACGTGAGACGACAATGAAGTTGGGTGTTAACCGGAACTGTTAAACCGTTAACCCTTTCCCTCATATAGACGCTTTCTGACGCCTCTGCAGCAGACGGCTTTTTGAAAACATAGCGACAAAAGAAGAAATTGCACAAAACGCACTTTTAGTCATTGGTTATCCATTCAGTTATAGAGATTTTCCCTTTTTTGACAAAATATGTTTAAAGTCGTCTGCTGCAGAATTGTCGTATGAGGAAAGGGTTAATTCAAATATATTACAAGACAAACTGCCAAAAACGTGTGGTGTTCATCTGCTAAATACAAAGCAAATCATTATTCGCAGACAAAGGTTTTGGAAGCTGTATACTCGACTGGGACAATGTTCTACCTAGGCGGAAGTTATGGTAAAAGAAGTGTCTGCTATTTACAAAAGGGTCACCATGAGAGGCATAAGTTGAATGTTGTTGAGTCTAATGCTTTTGTCGCCGGTTTTATGGCATCAGTTGGTGTGTGCTATATAAGCACAACTGAACTTAGAATCATTGACAAAGGCTCAAAAGTTAACTTAAAGTACTATATTTAAAAGGTTTGTAAACCTTTATGGTAAAAGATATGCCCAGCCCTTCCTTTGAGAAATGTTCAAGGACATGGATTCACCAAGATTCAAGTGAAACTGCAAGGAGTGGACACTCAGTTAAAGAAATAGTTTATCAGTAAAAGCCATTTTTATCTTGAAATCTAGCAAGAGCTTTCTCAATTTCTGATGCTGCAGCAACAAAGGTTCTACACAGAATGCAAGTCTTTGAACAGTTTTGAAAGAGGACCATCAAAGGAACATTCCTGTGAAGTAACGTTGAAATTGGTCAAGTGGAATGGTAGGAGTTGTCATTTGTAGCTAAAAGTTCAATTTACCCCTTTTGTGATGCCGCGAGGTTGCTATGATTTTGTAACCAATCAAAACGGCTTGAACAAATTAAATGTAGAGGATTACTGAAGTAGGATTTATATTCAATTTTCTTAATATCAGACAAGAACTTAAAAAAATGGAATTTCCAAATTTTGTCATTTTGCCCCTTTTCTGATGCCTCCTGACTGCCATGTTTTTCAACCAAACAGTATGCCTTGAACATTCTTTGTAGAGGCTCACCCAAGGAACATTTCTACCAAACTATATTGGAATCTGACATGCAGATTCAAAGAAGAAGATTTTTAAAGCTTGGACATTTTGCCCCCTTTCTGATGCCGCAGCAACCCTGGCGGCCATGTTTTTCAACAGATCGGACATATTTGAACAATCTTGGTAGAGGGTGCCCCAAAGAACATTTGTGAAAAATAATTTTCAAATCGGGCTAATTCTTTTGGACGAGAAGATTTTTCAAGTTTTAACAATGCACATATAAGGAAAACAAGCTTAGCCCCCTGGCAGCCATGTTTTTTCAACGGATCGGAAATATTTGAACAATCTTGGTAAAGGGTGCCCCAATGAACATTTGTGCAAAATAATTTTCAAATCGGGCCAGTACTTTTGGACAAGAAGATTTTTAAAGTTTTAACAATGCACATATAAGGAAAACAGGCTCCACCCCCTGGCGGCCATGTTTTTCAACCGATCGGAAATATTTGAACAATCTTGGTAAAGGGTGCCCAAAGGAACATTTGTGCAAAATAATTTTCAAATTGGGCTCATCCTTTTGGACAAGAAGATTTTCAAAGTTTTAACAATGCACATATAAGGAAAACAAACTTAGCCCCCTGGCAGCCATGTTTTTTCAACGGATCGGAAATATTTGAACAATCTTGGTAAAGGGTGGCCCAATTGAACATTTGTGCAAAATAATTTTCAAATCGGGCCAGTACTTTTGGACAAGAAGATTTTTAAAGTTTTAACAATGCACATATAAGGAAAACAGGCTCCACCCCCTGGCGGCCATGTTTTCAACGGATCGGAAATATTTGAACAATCTTGGTAAAGGGTGCCCCAAGGAACATTTGTGCAAAATAATTTTCAAATCGGGCCAGTACTTTTGGACAAGAAGATTTTTTAAGATTTGGCAATTTTCCCCTTTTCTGTTGCCGCAGCAACCAAAGTTCTCGATGGAATTTAAATCTTTGAACAATTTTGAAAGAGGTCCACCAAAGGAACATTCCTGTGAAGTTTGGTTGAAATTGGTCAAGTGGTTAAGGGGGAGATGATCTAAATGTCTAAATATTAACGACGGATGACGGACGACGCCAGACGGACAAAAAGTGATCAGAATAGCTCACCTTGAGCCTTTGGCTCTAGGTGATCTAAAAATACCATTCAGTACATCAAGGCCAAAAATGTGCAGTACATGTATATTTCACCCAGAGAGTGGATGCTGATGTCATCCGATACGGAAACAATGGACTTTTGAATCTGAGGGACGCAGATTACAAAAGAAGAATATCAATACCTTAACAGGTCTCAAATGGGCACTGAAAGATGAGTGGATAAAACTTGAGCAAGAAGCTATAAATAAGACATTGGCATCTTAGCCAAAACGTTGTGGAAGATATACTATTGTTATGGAGCTGAAATTGACAAATTGTTGTAATACTAGTAACATGTAACTTCAAAACATTTTGTGGTAATTTCAATTGTTCAAATATAAGTTGAACACCTCTCGTATTGGCCAATGTGAAATAATCTTACAGACACATACAGTAGAAAACAGGTATTTTCATTTTTGTTAACTATTGAATAGACATGAAAACAATCGGAGAAATTGCTAATTATGAGCAATTTAACCTCTGCGCAGGTGTAAGAAAGCACCCGTATACAGGTTAATTCAAGCCAAATACATCGGCAGCCATGCTGATCTAGAACCAAATGGTCCCTTAAAAAACCTTTGTTTGAGTAGAAATGAGTGTATATATACCTTCACCAGAATGCATTGAATATATGACATTGAGTTTAAATTATTTGTAAATATGTAAAGGATGTACTTGAATACCAGTTTCATCCCAGCCTGATTTCTTTCCAAATGAGGGTAACCATTTTTGCGGGGTTAATTCTTTCTTGCATAAAACATGACCCTCCATTTTCCTTCGATTATTTATTGTATAGTGTGACAATTGAGGGTTGAAACTGGTTGATTAACCCTTTCCCTCATATAGACACTTTCTGACACCTCTGCAGCAGACAGCTTTTTGAAATATAGTGACAAAAGAAGAAATTGCTCAAAACGAATTGCTCAAAACGAGCAATTCTCCTTTTGCCACAATGTTTTCCACTTTTAGTCATAGGTTATTCATTCAATTATAGAGATTTTCTATTTTTTGACAAAATATGTTGAATGTCATCTGCTGCAGAATTGACGTATGAGGGAAAGGGTTAACAAGGAATAAAAGAAGGTGTTATGTGACCTGTAAGCGGAAGAAGATGGTGTGAGTACTCAAAAGAAACATAGATTGAGTTGGGTAATAAAAGAAAGAAAAACAATTTAACCTTTTCCCTCATATAGACACTTTCTGATGCCTCGGCAGCAGACAGCTTCTTGAAAACATAGTGACAAATGGAGAAATTGCTCAAAACGAGCAATTTCTCTTTTTGTCACAATGTTTTCCACTTTTAGTCATAGGTTATCCATTCAATCATGGAGATTTTCCATTTGTTGACAAAATGTGTTCAAAGTCGTCTGCTGCAGAATTGTCATATGAGGGAAAGGGTTAACAGCCCTCTTCTAAAGGTGTCAGTTTACCTCATGATATTTTGTGATGCCTCCCTGAACAGCTGCACTTATAATGCCCTGTAACCTCATTTCAAACTGTTTAAAATACAATTTGGAGTTCAACTGACATCGGGACAGTAATGTGTGGAATTCAGCGTTATACTGTTTTAATGTTTCTATGGCAACACGGATGGGACAAAGCATCTCCATTTCCCAAGCTTTTACCTCATACCATCGGAGGATTCCGGGAAATTTGTAAAGCGTTGTCATGACGGTCCTCTCTATACACAGTGTCTGGAGAAAAAGAACATTCATTGTATCAGTGTATATACCATTGTCATGACGGTCCTCTCTATACACAGTGTCTGGAGAAAAGAACATTTATTGTATCAATGTATACACCTTTGTCATGACGGTCCTCTCTATACACAGTGTCTGGAGAAAAGAACATTCATTGTATCAATGTAAGAACATTCATTGTTACAGTGTGTACACCATTGTCATGATGGTCCTCTCTATACACAGTGTCTGGAGAAAAGAACATTCATTGTATCCGTTTTACCCTTTCTAATGCCTCTGCAGCAGATGACTTTTGAAAGCATTGTGGCAAAAGGAGAATAGATCTTTCTTTTCGGAGTCGACTGCTGCAGATTTGCTGTATGTGGGAAAGGCTAAATACATCATCCCTTTCCTACATACAATAAATCTGCAGCGGTCGGCTTTTTGAAAACATAGTGACAAAAGAAGAAATTGCTCAAAACGACAATTTCTCCTGTTGCCACAATGTTTTCCACTTTTAGTCATAGGTTATCCATTCAATTAGAGATTTTCTAGTTTTTGACAAAATATGTTCAAAGTCGTTTGCTGCAGATTTGCTGTATGTGGGAAAGGTTAAATATATCATCCCTTTCCCACATACAATAAATCTGCAGCAGAGGACTTTGAAAACATCTAAAGGAAAATCATTGTTAATGAAATACAAATTAAGAAAAGAGTAGAAAACATTGATGGAAAAGGAAAATGCTATCATGATTTATTTCCCCTCTTGCAAACAAATTGAGGGCAGGTTACATTTCCTAGCCCAGACCGAGTTTGTCAAGAACATCGAGGGCAGGTTACATTTCCTAGCCCAGAACCAGTTTGTCAAGAACATCGAGGGCAGGTTACATTTCCTAGCCCAGAACCAGTTTGTCAGCCAGTGATCATGAATTAGTGTTGTGTGGCGGCCATGGTATGACAGCTAGTGTTGTGTGGCGGCCATGGTATGACAGCTGAAAACAACTTAACCCTTTCCCACATACAAATACTTTCTGACACCTCTGCAGCAGACGACTTTTGAAAACATTGTGACAAGTAATAATTGCTTGAAAAGAGCAATTTCCCTTTTGACACAATGTGTTCAACTATTTTCAATATTGTATTTCCATTTTTAGAGATTTTCGATATTTTTGCCTAGATGATTTTAAAGTCATTGGCTACAGAAATGTTAATGTGGGAAATAGCTAAAGCAAAAAAACAAATCTTTCCTTGGCCTAATTTCCATACTACCTTGCTCTCATTTTCAGTGTCCTTCTCTCCCCTATGGTAGGGTCTATCAAACTGGAATGTGTCAACTTCATTAACATTGTAGAAATTTTTGATTTCTGTCGGGACATCTCTCCCTTGGAACTCTGATCTGTCATTGGGGATAGGTTTGACGCTACAGATCTGTATATCTATCAAATGGTTAAGAAATATAAAACAGTAGAATTTACTTGGTGTATGCAATCGAGGAAACATTAATATAATGTGTGGAGGAAGCAATTACAAATGAATTTTCATTGAACACAGAGATTTGTTGGAACAAATTTAGTCAAAATGTTTGTATCCTTTCTCCCATGCAGACAAATTGTGACGCATCTGTAGCAGTTGACTTTTAAAATCATTGAAAATACCTTTCAACCATTCATTTTGTATTCTACCTTTAAATCAGTCTGTATTGAAAGTGTCAGAGCTAAAGTTTGATAACCAGTTCAAAATATTATGAGTAAAGGAGAAATTGCTGGTTTTGAATCTTTTCCAAATGTTCTCAAAGGAAATAATGAAATAATAAAGTTAAATGAATTTGGGCACTATGACCAGTTTTGGTACCCTGTACATTTGAAATATCATTGGTAAAGGATACATTGCTGTTCGCCATTTTTAATGGAGTCATTTTGTGGGTGATTATTTGGTATGATCTGTGAAGCAGGGAATTCAGCTGTGAGGTGATTGATGATGGTGGCTAACTTCAAACACTCATCACCACGATATATAAACTGCTTATTCTGAAAATATAACAACCCGAAAAATAGAACAAAGCAGTAGATTATACATGTACATGTATTACTCTATAAGTTTAACTCTTTCCTACATAAAAACAACATAGGACATCTCTCTAGAAGACATTTTGAAAACATTGTGTTACTAGATTGTCAGGAAAGTGAGAGCAATACAGACAGATGAAGGAGGTAAACGACACAAAGAGGATAAACTGGTGACAGATGACAGAGGATAAATTAGTGTTAAGCGACACAAAGAGGATAAATTGGTGACAAGTGACAGCAACACAAGGAGGATAAAATATTGGTAGATGACACAAAGAGGATATCTTGGTGGTAGACGACACAAAGAGGATAAAATAGTGGTAGGAGACACAGAGGATAATTTGGTGGTAGGCGACACAAAGAGGATAACTTGGTGGTAGGAGACACAAAGAGAATAAATTGGTGTTAGGCAACAAAGAGAGGATAAATTGGTGACAGCTAGGCGATGCAAAGAGGATAATTTGCTTGTCATGAGCAATTTTTCAATTTTCACTTCTTTAATTATACCTTTACCCTCATGTTTTTATCGCCAATCAAGCAATATATATTTTTGGTAGAATTGTGCTTGAAAGGCTACCATAGTTTCAAGTGAGGTTTAGAAGTCATGAGATGTAAATGACTGAGAACACCATGCAAACATAAGCAAAAGTCAAATAAGTAAAATAAAATCCACTTATTCGAGTAACCAAATAAAATTACAAGTCTCTGAATGTGAAAATATCATATTCAAGTGTACTATATTATTAGGATATCACTACGCCAATATACACAAGTTTGTAAACATTGCAAAAAATTGCAGATTTGCTGTATAAGGGAGTGGATTTATATGTAGATGTTATTGATGTGGTCAGATTTGCTGTATGAGGGAGTTGATTTATATGTAGATGTTATTGATGTGGTCAAATTTGCTGTATAAGGAAGTGGATTTACATGAGAATACATACCCGTACAAACGAAGGAAAACTCTGCCCATAGTAGGCCACCCTATAATATGAAGGATCCTGTCTGGGGAAAAACGCCTCCGGTTGGGCAGGGTCCTTTCCAGGTGCACCTTCTAATATCGCCTGATAAAACGTCGCTTGTTGTTTCTGAAAGGGAACAATATATCTGTGTTTAACATTTATATTTATATGAGTCTCCCCATACACAAACTATCCATTAAAGGAAGACGTTTGTACGAATAACCATTAACTACAGCTAACTATAAGTCCTAGTGAGATGCGCATACGAAGATGAAGGAAAAGAATTCCCTGAATCATCCTGCCAAGACATGTGCCATGGATATTATCAAGTACATTGTATTTTAAAATTAGTCTTTGCATAAAGAATATATATGCTTTGTCACAATTAAAACAGTCTTTCAGTATTTACAACAAATAAAGATTGAGATCAATACACTAATCTTTCCTGCTCCATAC
Source organism: Serripes groenlandicus (assembly GCA_031761405.1). NCBI lineage: Eukaryota > Metazoa > Mollusca > Bivalvia > Cardiida > Cardiidae > Serripes > Serripes groenlandicus. The sequence continues at coordinate 71,316,072 of JASEVX010000007.1, read as the reverse complement.
TTAATCTTTATCCCACATAAGGATACGAAATTATACGAATAATATACGAAAGCATTGACTAATTTCATCATTGTAACATTATAGTAATATGGCCTTTAACCCTTTCCCTCATAAGACAAATATGCAGCAGACAAAAAATAGAAAATCTCTATAATTGATTGGATAACCTATGACTAAAAGTGGAAAACATTGTGGCAACAGGAGAAATTGCTCGTTTTGAGCAATTTCTTCTTTTGTCACTATGTTTTCAAATAGCTGTCTGCTGCAGAGGCGTCAGAAAGCGTCTATATGAGAGAAAGGGTTGAATTATTCAATGAACACTTTAATTAAAGCTTACCAAAATATCACCCAGTTTTTTGTAGTCCAATCTTCCTTCATAGTATTTGGCAAGATCTTTACATAGGGGTATCGCATATTCCCATACCTGGAGAAGAAGAAAGCAAACAGTACATTTTCAGTCAAGCTTGATTAAGTTTGGAATTAAAGACAAATTGCTGTTAATTACAAACATAGATTTCAGTCAATACTTGACAGATCATATTTATAATCGTTTACTTTGAAAACATTTAATAATCAAGAAGACCACCTGCGGGTGCTGGACGCCTGCCTGATTTTATCCTTTTACGGTATACTTATTTTACATAGAAAATATTCAAATTTGGAATGAATATTTAAGTATAATCATAAACTCACATAACTGCTATTTTTCAATTGTTCAAGTATCAAAACAAGATTAACCATGTGGAAATAAATCCAAGTTCATTTACATGATAAGGAAGATCTTCAAGTCGGATTGATGGCTGTCATAATCTGTCAAGATAATAAGCTTAGTGTTTTGTATAGACAGCCAAATGAAATGAGCCGATAGATGACTGTTGACCAATCACTATTTATTTGACAAATTTATCACTTTTATCTAGAAAAAATATTGAATATATTACCGTTCTCCTACATCTAGTAACAGTGACCTTGACCCCAGGAGTCCAAAAACACAATCCAATTAAAGATATTCATGAATGCTTCCTAAGCACTAAGTTTGTTTGCTTTATGTTGTTCACTGTTACAGAAATAGTGTGTGTCTGAATTTCTTTTGTTAAAAGGGGGCAATAATCCAGTCCAAATATATGACAGGATTATGTAACTGGTGTAACTCTTCCATCATTCTATTGTACATTTGAGAGTGAACAGGTGTTCCAAGTTTCAAAGTGATAGCCTTGATAGTTTGCAAGTAACACCGACGACGACAACGATCAAGTGATGACAATAGCTCGGATTTTTGTTCAAATAATCACACAAATTAAAATCCTGTAACAGATTGAACATTGAATGTATAATTTTGATACAGGGTTGACAAACATTCGACTAGGGAGAAATTGCTTGATTTGGGAAAAAAATCAGCAATGTTTCCAAAAGGAGTTTGCTACTAAGACACCAAAATGTTCTTGTTGTATGGTATTTTATGCCGCTTTCAACATTTTGTCAGTTATATCACAGTTGTAATGCTAGTTATATCACAGTTGTAATGCTAACACATTGCTAAAGTTATATCACAGGTGTAATGCTAACACAATGCTACAGTTATATCACAGTTGTAATGCTAACACAATGCTATAGTTATATCACAGTTGTAATGCTAACACAATGCTACAGTTATAATGCTAACACAATGCTATAGTTATATCACAGTTGTAATGCTAACACAATTCTAGTTATATCAGTTGTAATGCTAACACAGTTATATCACAGTTGTAATGCTAGTTATATCACAGGTACAATGCTAGTTATATCACAGTTGTAATGCTAACACAATGCTAGTTATGTCACAGTTGTAATGCTAACACAATGCTATAGTTATATCACAGTTGAAATGCTAACACAATGCTATAGTAATGCTAACCCCACAACCCTGAGCACAAAAAAGTGACAGCCAAGTCTTAACCCTTTCCCTCATATAGATGCTTTCTGATGCACCTGCTGCAGACAGCTTTTTGAAAACATAGTGACAAAAGAAGCAATTGCTCAAAACGAGCCATTTCTCCTTTTGCCACAATGTTTTCCACTTTTAGTCATAGGTTATCCATTCAATTATAGAGATTTTCTATTTTTTGACAAAATATGTTCAAAGTCTGCTGCAGAATTGTTGTATGAGGGAAAGGGTTAATAAAGGGTTTAAAATTGTATTGATTTGATCTCCGGTCAGGTCATACCAGACTTTAACAAGAGCGCCAAATGTCACAAAATATGCCCGTCCTGTTTTTTTTAGACCAATTAAGTATAGTGATAATAAGTTGTACATCAGGCAAATTTAGAGATCAGACACTGCTAATACAGTTTTGGCCATTTCGAGGGACATAAGTGTGTAGTGACTAAGATAACGTGGTAAGTGATCAAACTTGTCCAAGATATTATGCCAATACACATTCTGACCAAATTTGGTGATGATTGGAAAGTCTTCTAAAGTTATTGAGCTGACAAGACCAATTTTAGGTAATTTCTTTAATAAAAGGGGCGATAACTCTTGATTTACTAAAGCGATATGGCTAGTTATCAAACTTGTCCGAGATATTATGCCAATACACATTCTGACCAAATTTGGTGATGATTGGACAAAGGTTTCTAAAGTTATTGAGCTGACAACATACTGGACGCCGCCCGCCCGCCGCAGGCTATATAATACGATAATACGATCCGTTTTTTCAATTCAAAACGGGCGTATAAAAACGGTAGTAATGGCTCCCCTTCTTGATGTTCAGGGTTGCGGGGTTAGCATTACGAATGACTGACTGTCGTCAGGATAAATGAACCAGTAGTAACTTACCCAGGAAAAGCTGTGATATAACTGAACAAGAGGCCCATGAGGGCCTATGCTCTACTGGCATGGATCTAGCTGGTTTTCGAAAGGAACCGAGCTGTCATCAATATTTAACTACCATCTAAGTTTGGTGACGGTCAGATAAAAAATGGAAGGTCTATTGTGTTCACAAGCTGCATTATAGCAATTTTAACAATTTAAAGGGGCATGATCCAGTCTTGCATGGGCAGATCTGGCTGGTTTTTGAAAAGAACCGAGCTCTCATGTATATTTAACTATTATATAAGTTTGATTGAGATACAATCAAAACTTAAGACTTTATCGCGTTAACAAGCAATTGTTTACGGACGCACAGACGACGGTCACAACGCCATGGCATAAGCTCTTCAGGCCTTTGGCCAGTAGAGCTAAAAATAGTTGAAAGCAGCCTAAAACAACAACTAGTCTAGATGTTTTAAAATTTGTCTGCTGCAGATTTGCTGTATGTGAGAAAGGTTTAAAGGAAAAGCAATGAAAACCTTTATCAGGGAATGTGTTTAGTAATTTTACCTTCCCCTTGTCAAAGCAGTTGATAATTTCAGTATATAACATTTCCTTTCTGTCGCATTCCATCTCCTCTTTGTATCTCATCTCTTTCGGTACGATGTTTGATGACCAGTTCAATACTTTAGCGTACAATTCTAGAGTTTTCCCAGCCTCTGTGTGATTCCCAGCCAACATGTGGAGCTCATGCAGTTTGTTGACATAGCGAATATACATCTCTTCTCTATTAATCTCATCTTTGTAGAAATTCTGACAGAAAGAAATGCAGATATAATATATAATGCAAGACTGTTATTGGGAACCTGGCCACAAAGTCTGATCAAATTGCTTAATAAAATGCAGTCTCATTCTGCTTACTGACATCCATTTGATCATATGATAGGAAATATTAAAATCATTGGTTTGATATGCATCCTGTTAGTTACTGTTACCCAATCATACATAATCAGTCATTTGAAAAGGTACATTGTGTTGGAAACACAATATTCACACAATATTAACTATGCAACAAAAACAATAGTTTCCAGTGTGATAAATTAACGACTCAAACAGGTAGTTACATGAGTGATTTCAGTACTTAAATATTTCCACATACGACAATTCTGCAGCAGACGACTTTGAACATATTTTGTCAAAATATAAAAAATCTTTATAATTGAATGTATAACCTACGACTAAAAGTGGAAAACATTGTGGCAAAAGGAGAAATTGCTTTGTCACTATGTTTTCAAAAAGCCATCTGCTGCAGAGGCGTCAAAAAGCGTCTATATCAGGGAAAGGGTTAACCCTTTCCCATATACAGACACTTTCGGATGCATCTGCTGAGCAATGTATCCTTTTGCCACAATATTTTCAACTTAATTCAGTAATTGTTCTTTCATTTAAAGGGAGATTGCAAATGTTTGACTAAATGTTTTCTAAAGTATCTGCTGCAGATGTGTTGTATGAAGGAGAGGATTAAAAGTTACATCTATAACACGTCATCTTGTGGGCGGACATAGAAACAGTTCTGAGAAGCTTGTACAAATGCCAAGAGTTGTCTCCGCCTTCACTGTGTGCAGATCATATATCCAAGATTCCAAAAAAGGAGGGGTATACAGCTCTTTTCCCCACAATATCTCACTTATTATCAAACTAAACCCAATGATGTGGTTCTCAAAAGAATCATCATATTGAGATGATTCTTTCAAGTACCCACAACATAGGGTTAGAGGGTCAGATAAGAAGTTTTGACCATACAAAACACCCCTTATCTAGAGCTCTAATTGTCTTTTTGCCGAACCCCGGTAGCTCAGTCGGTAGTGATGCGGGCTGTCAATCAAGGGGTTGTGAGTTCGAGTCCCGGCTAAATATCTTTCCGACGTTTGACAAAAGTCAACGCGACATGCGTCATTCGTCTTCCACCAATGGGCTAAGTCTATGTGGAAAAACAGCCAGTTGCTTGGGAAGATTGTTGTTTGGAGTACTGGTGTGAGAAAACCAGGAAACATATGAGTAGGTGAACTGGCCGCTGTGATATGACTGAGAAATTGTTAAAAACGGCGTTAAACACCAATCAATCACTGATTCAACTGATTTATGAATTAAGATCTCACTTACAAGTATATTAAATGTACAGTGCATCCGTTTGTCTCTGTTCTCTTCCCCATCAACAACTTGTCTGGAAGAAAACAATAAATTATGAGATAAATAAATACATTTTCAGTCCATCTAACCCATTCCTAAGTACCACAAATCTGCAGCAGACGACTTTGGAAACAACTCGGCAAATATAAAGAAAATCTTTATAAACAAGAGGAGTATGATGGTCCTCAATCACTCACCTGATTTAATAGAAATCAGAGTTTTCAATGCTTTTAGCAATGCCCCCTTGTGGTCATATTAATTGATGAATAATAATAATTTCAACAATATTGGTAGCAGTTGACCCTAGGAACATTTGTGCCAAATTATTTTAAAATCAGGCCAATATATTTGAAAAAGAAGATTTTTGAAAGGTTATATATATATATAAACATATAAGGAAAATAACTCCTCCCCCTGGTGGCCATGTCTTTGAATGAATCAGAATAATTTGAACAATCTTGGTAGAGGCTCACCAATGGAACAATTGCACTAAAAAATGTTAATGCGCCCAGTGTTTTTGTACAAGAAGATCTTTTAAATTTTCACAATATATACATATAAGGAAAATAAAGTTTATGCACTTTTCCCTCTCTCTGATGCCGTGGCAACCAAAGTTCTCCACTGGCCCAAGGAATTTAAATATTTTGAATTTGGTTAATCAGTTTAGGATGAAAACTGATAGACAGACGACGACGGACGGTGAGTGATCACAATAGCTCATCCCACACTTCATGCTCAGGTGAGCTAAAAAGTTATATTAATGAATAGTATATAGTTATATAGTTGAAAACTTTGTGGTAAAAGGAGAGATTGCTCATCATGAACAATTTCTTCATTTGTCTTTATGTTGTCTGCTATAAATGAAGCATCCATCATATGTATTTACAGGATATTAAATGATGCATCCATCAGATGTGTTTACAGGATATTAAATGATGCATTCATCAGATGTATTTACAGGACATTAAATGATGCATATATCAGATGTGTTTACAGGATATTAAATGATGCATTCATCAGATGTATTTACAGGATATTAAATTTACAGGATATTAAAGGATGCATATATCAGATGTATTTACAGGATATTAAATGATGCATATATCAGGTGTGTTTACAGGATATTAAGCAACCATCAGATGTATTTACAGGATATTAAATGATGCATATATCAGATGTGTTTACAGGATATTAAATGATGCATCCATCAGATGTGTTTACAGGATATTAAATGATGCATCCATCAGATGTGTTTACAGGATATTAAATAAAGCAAATTGTATAATTTAATAGTCTTGTAGACTTACTTGAGAAGTGAACGATAAGCTTTCTGTGTCACCATACTGCGACAAAATGGCTTAACCAAAACCATCCTTAATGAAACCCTAACTACACGTATAATTCAATATCCAGTTAGACCTCAATTTCACATAAAATATTTATTGAAAAATAAATTCATATTCACTTAACAAACAATATTATTTATCAAAACAAAATCATTTTCCAAATGAGCCTTTTAAACAATTTTAAAATAATCCATTACTACAGAAATCCCAAGAATCCAATTACTATTTATATGAACACATACATCCAAACACCATGTTACTTATAGTCTAACAGAATAAATCATAAACAATATAAGTATTACTGAAGTACAGTCACATTAATAACTAAATACACATTAATGTATATTCAAATTCCTTGATCACCATCTATGTTCTCTCTCATCTGACCTAAAGCATTCTATTCTATACATCAAAATAACTGTATATTTTGTCAACATCACCCTTTCCCACAAGCAGATGCATTTTGATGCATCTGCAGTAGAACGAATTTTGACAACATTCTGATATAAGGAGAAACTGCTCGTTATGAGCAATTTCTAGTTTTTGCCACAATGCTTGCAACTTTGTTCAAAAATTAAACTTTCACTTACAGAGATTTTCCATATCTTTGCCTAGACATTTTTTAAGGAAGCTGCTGATTTGATGTATAAGGTAAATGATAAATCTAACTCCCATGATTCCTTATCAAATATCAGCCCAGCTCCACCTTTTGTGCTCATTAGCTTGAGAGAAGGTCAAGATACAATCAGCACTATTAACAGTTTTGTCAAGTGTTTGGGGAAATCAGTCATACAATTTTCTCTACGACTTCCTTTATTAGAACATACTCAGTATTTAAGAGAGTTGGTGTGTGGAATGTTTCTATGGGGTTATCAAGATAGTACAACAGTTAACCCTTTCCTTCATACGACAAATCTGCAGCAGACGTCTTTGAATATATTTTGTAAACAAGAGGCCCATGAGGGCCTATGCCCTACTGGTATGGTTCTTTGGTCATTTTCAATTCAGAGCATGTATGTATGGTGTAGATCGGATAGTAAATGGAGGCTCTTTTGTGTTCACAAGTTGTATTATAGCAATTTTGACAATTTCAAGGGCCATAATCCAGTCATGCATTGGCGGATCTGGCTGGTTTGCGAAAGGAACCTAGCTCTCATTAATATTCAACTACTATCTAAGTTTGGTTAAGATCGGATAGTAAATTGAGGCTCTATTGTGTTCACAAGCTGTATTATAGTAATTTTGACAATTTCAAGGGTCATAATCCAGTTATGCAAGGGCACATCCGGCTGTTTTTTCAAAAGGAACCAAGCTCGCATCACTATTTAACTACTATCTAAGTTTGGTGAAGATCAGATAGTAAATGGAGCCTCTATTGTGTTCATAAGCTCTATTATAGCAATTTTGACAATTTCAAGGGCCATAATCCAGTCTTGCATGGGCTGATCTGGCTGGTTTGCGAAAGGAACCAAACTTTCATCAATATTTAACTACCATGTAAGTTTGGTGAAGATTGAATAGTAAATGGAGGCTCTATTGTGTTCACAAGCTGTATTATAGCAATTTTGACAATTTCAAGGGCCATAATCCAGTCTTGCATGGGCGGATCTGGCTGGTTTGCAAAAGGAACCAAGCTCTCATGGATACCTAACTACTATCTGAGTTTGATTGAGATACAATCAAAACTGAAGACTTTATCGCATTCACAAGCTCTATTATAGCAATTCTGACAATTTCAAGGGCCTTATCTAGTCTTGCATGGCCGGATCTGGCTGGTTTGTAAAAGGAACCAAGCTCTCATGGATACCTAACTAGAGGTTGTTTTTGGGAAAAACGTATGTCTCCCCCAAGGGGTATTTGTCTGGCTGACTGTATTTTGTCAGTTAGTGATTTATTTTAAACAAGAGGGCCATGATGGCCCTTGAATCGCTCACCTGATTTTTTATTTTTTTTCACTTTAGCTATATAAGCCTCGCCCCCTGGCAGCCATAGTTTCCGACCAATCAACTTGGCTTGAAGGAATCTGATAGAGGGTCACCCTAGGAACATTTCTACATGTTTTTTGACCAATCAACATGGCTTGAAGGAATCTGAAAGTGGGTCATCCAAGAAACATTTCTACAAAATTATTTGAAAATCGGGCCGACACTTTTGAAGAAGAAGATTTTTTAAGTTTGCACTATAGCTGTATAAGGCAAAATAGCCCCGCCCCCCCTGGCGGCCATGTTTTTCGACCAATCAACATGACTTCAAGGAATCTGATAGAGAGTCACCCAAGGAACATTTCTACAAAATAAGTTCAAAATCTGCAAACCAATTTGGGAGGAGAAGAATTTTGAAGTTTTTTTCGTTTCGTTGCCATGGAAACCAGAATTCTGCATGGATCCCAATAAATTGAAGGAATTTTGGTGAGGTCATTGAGAGGATGATTTCTGTGAAGTTTCATCCCAATTGACCCACTGGTTACTGAGGAGAAGATGTTGAAGATTTTTTAAGTTTTCACTATAACCATAAAAGGCAAAATAGCCCCGCCCCCTGGCGGCCATGTTTTTCAACCAATCAACATGGCTTGAAGGAATCTGATAGAGGGTTACCCAAGGAACATTTCTACAAAATTATTTGAAAATCGGCCTGACACTTTTGGAGGAGAAGATTTTTTAAGTTTGCACTATAGCCATATACGGCAAAATAGCCCCCCCCCCCCCCCCCCCTGGCGGCCATGTTTTTCGACCAATCAACATGGCTTGAAGGAATCTGATAGAGGGTCACCCAAGGATCATTTCTACAAAATAATTTGAAAATCGGCCTGACACTTTCGGAGGAGAATAGCCCGCCTTATAACTCATCCAAAAGTAGGTCAAATTAAACGCCCTCGTAATATGCGCACCTAGACGTTGTACCAATGACTCCTGTGAAGTTTCATAGAAATGTGGCAAAGGGGTTGTGAGATGAAGGCCGGACAAGAATGAAATGGCAATTTTAAAAAAAGGGCAATAACTCATCCAAAAGTAGGTCAAATTAAATGCCCTCGTAATATGCGCAACTAGAAGTTGTACCGATGACTCCTGTGAAGTTTCATAGAAATGTGGCCAAGGGGTTGTGAGATAAAGGCCGGACAAGAAATGTGGACGTACAGACAGACAGGCGGACAGACGGCGCAGGCAAAAGCAATATGTCTCCTCCGGAGGGGGGAGACATAATTACTGTGTTAGTTTGGTGAAGATCAGATAGTAAATAAAGCCTCTATTGTGTTTACAAGCTCTATTATAGCAATTTTGACAATTTCAAGGGCCATAATCCAGTCTTGCATGGGCGGATCTGGCTGGTTTGCGAAAGGGACCGAGCTCTCATGAATATCTAATTACTGTATAAGCTTGATTGAGATACAATCAAAACTGAAGACTGTATCGCGTTCACAAGCAATTGTTTACGGACGGACAACGGACACCACACCACGGCATAAGCTCTTCTGGCCTTTGGCCAGTAGAGCTAAAAAATGGAAAATCTCTATAATTGAATGGATGACCTATAACTAAAAGTGGAAAACATTGTGGCAAAAGGAGAAATTGCTCGTCTTGAGCAATTTCTTCTTCGGTCACTATGATTTCAAAAAGCCATCTGCTGCAGAGGCGTCAAAAAGCGTCTATATCAGGGAAAGGGTTAACCCTTTCCCATATACAGACACTTTCGGATGCATCTGCTGAGCAATGTATCCTTTTGCCACAATATTTTCAACTTAATTCAGTAATTGTTCTTTCATTTAAAGGGAGATTGCAAATGTTTGACTAAATGTTTTCTAAAGTATCTGCTGCAGATGTGTTGTTTGTAGGAGAGGATTAAAAGTTACATCTATAACACGTCATCTTGTGGGCGGACAGAGAAAAAGTTCTGAGGAGCTTGTACTAATGCCAAGAGTTACATGTCTCCGCCTTCACTGTGTGCAGATCATATATCCAAAAGGTCCAAATAAGGAAGGGTATACAGCTCTTTTCCCCACAATATCTCACTTATTTTCCAACCAAACCCAATGATGTGGTTCTCAAAAGAATCATCCCATTCAGATGATTCTTTTAAGTATCCACAACATAGGGTTAGATGGTCAGATAAGAAGTTTTTACCATACAAAACACCCCTTATCTAGAGCTCTGATTTCCCTTTTTGTCTGGATGATTGATTGGATAACCTATGACTAAAAGTGGAAAACATTGAGGCAAAAGGAGAAATTGCTTGTCTTGAGCAATTTCTTCTTCGGTCACTATGGTTTCAAAAAGCCGTCTGCAGCAGAGGCGTCAGAAAGCGTCTATATGAGGGAAAGGGTTAACCCTTTCGTACTTGCATAAAAGCTTCGATAAATCTTCAAAAGACAACTTTTTAAAAACATTGGGGCAAAAAGTGAAATTGATCATATTAAGAAATTTCATCTTTTGTCTCAATGTTTTCAAATGAGATTAATTTTAACACTTTCCTCTCAGTCTGCAGAGATTTTCAATATATTTTTTCATATTAGCCTGCTGAAAAATTAAAGTATGTGGGAAAGGGCAAAACAGTTTGTTCTTCAAACCGTATTTTTATTTTCCCCATAAAAACTATTTGACAAGGCTTATTTGGCCAATTTTGGATAATTCGAGGACCATAATAAAACAAGGTCTTTGACTATTTGTCTGATTATTAAATTTGGCAAAGACATTATGCTCAAAAACATGATTATCAAGTTTGGTAAAGATCGGATGAAAATAGTATGACTTAGACAATGTACAAGGCTAATTTGGCCAATTCAGCATCTATATGTGGGAAAGCGCAGTGATCTGCGGAGAGGCGTCTGAAAGCATCTATATGTGGGAAAGCGCAGTGATCTGCGGAGAGGCGTCTGAAAGCATCTATATGTGGGAAAGCGCAGTGATCTGCGGAGAGGCGTCTGAAAGCATCTATATGTGGGAAAGCGCAGTGATCTGCGGAGAGGCGTCTGAAAGCATCTATATGTGGGAAAGCGCAGTGATCTGCGGAGAGGCGTCTGAAAGCATCTATATGTGGGAAAGCGCAGTGATCTGCGGAGAGGCGTCTGAAAGCATCTATATGTGGGAAAGCGCAGTGATCTGCGGAGAGGCGTCTGAAAGCATCTATATGTGGGAAAGCGCAGTGATCTGCGGAGAGGCGTCTGAAAGCATCTATATGTGGGAAAGCGCAGTGATCTGCGGAGAGGCGTCTGAAAGCATCTATATGTGGGAAAGCGCAGTGATCTGCGGAGAGGCGTCTGAAAGCATATATATGTGGGAAAGCGCAGTGATCTGCGGAGAGGCGTCTGAAAGCATCTATATGTGGGAAAGCGCAGTGATCTGCGGAGAGGCGTCTGAAAGCATCTATATGTGGGAAAGCGCAGTGATCTTAGGAGAGGCATCTGAAATCATCTATATGTGGGAAAGCGCAGTGATCTGCGGAGAGGCGTCTGAAAGCATCTATATGTGGGAAAGCGCAGTGATCTGAGGAGAGGCGTCTGAAATCATCTATATGTGGGAAAGCGCAGTGATCTGCGGAGAGGCGTCTGAAAGCATCTATATGTGGGAAAGCGCAGTGATCTGAGGAGAGGCGTCTGAAAGCATCTATATGTGGGAAAGCGCAGTGATCTGAGGAGAGGCGTCTGAAAGCATCTATATGTGGGAAAGCGCAGTGATCTGAGGAAAGGCGTCTGAAAGCATCTATATGTGGGAAAGCGCAGTGATCTGAGGAGAGGCGTCTGAAAGCATCTATATGTGGGAAAGCGCAGTGATCTGAGGAGAGGCGTCTGAAAGCATCTATATGTGGGAAAGCGCAGTGATCTGCGGAGAGGCGTCTGAAAGCATCTATATGTGGGAAAGCGCAGTGATCTGAGGAGAGGCGTCTGAAAGCATCTATATGTGGGAAAGCGCAGTGATCTGCGGAGAGGCATCTGAAATCATCTATATGTGGGAAAGTGTAGTGAAAGTTTTTTTAGAAAAGGGCAGAAAAGATGTGTTTCATATATGTATTTAAAATAATCTATCAATAATATGCTACATCATACACTTGGTAATTAAATATTTGCAGATGAAATGAACAAATTCATTAAATTAAAGTAGTCCTTTGAGACCAAGAACAGAGTGTATTATGATAAGAGGTATCATGTGTTTATGTTGCTCATTTTGAACTATTTCTGGTTATCAAGAATTTCCAAAATCTGCTCACTGCAACAGCATCAAAAGTTGTAAACAGTTAACCCTTTCCCTCATATAGACGCTTTCTGACGCCTCTGCAGCAGACAGCTTTTTGAAAACATAGTGACAAAAAAAGAAATTGCACAAAGCGTGCAATTTCTCCTTTTGCCACAATGTTTTCCACTTTTAGTCAAAGGTTATCCATTCAATTATGGAGATTTTCTATGTTTTGACAAAATATGTTCAAAGTTGTCTGCTGCAGAATTGTCGTATGAGGGAAAAGGTTAATGAATAGCACAGAGTTAATAATTCCAAGAAATCTGTTCTTCTTAGAAAAAAACAGGAAGTTATTAAAACTAATAATGATAGAAAACATAAGTAACCAAGGTTACGACAACAGTAGAGTCAAACTTCATAAACATGGCTATAATCTTAAACCCTTCCCAATTGCAAATGTATTTTGAAACAACTTTTGAAAACATTTGTAGAAAAAGAAGAAATTGCTTCCCACATACAACAAATCTGCAGCAGATAAATTTCAAAACATTCTGGCAAAAATTTAAAAAATCTCAATAAATGAGTTAAAAACACTAAGACAAAATGAGAAATAGCTCTTTGTGAGCAATTCCACCTTTTGCCAAAATGTTTTCAAAAGTCATCTGCTGCAGATAAACCAGAATGCCTCTACAAGTGGGAAAGGGTTAAAATGTCTCCTTTGCCACAATGGTTTCAACTCTTTTCATAAATCAAACTTTCATTTTAGAGTGATTCCATATTTTTGCCCAGATGTTTTCAGTCAGCTGCTATAGATTTATTGTATGTTGGAAGGTGATAAAAGAAAAGTCATGGCTTTAACTGAAGTCCAGAGTGCAGGCATCCCTTCCCCTGATACAGGCATCCCTTCCCCTGATACAGGCATCCCTTCCCCTGATACAGGCATCCCTTCCCCTGATGCAGGCATCCCTTCCCCTGATGCAGGCATCCCTTCCCCTGATACAGGCATCCCTTCCCCTGATACAGGCATCCCTTCCCCTGATGAAGGCATCCCTTCCCCTGATACAGGCATCCCTTCCCCTGATACAGGCATCCCTTCCCCTGATACAGGCATCCCTTCCCCTGATGCAGGCATCCCTTCCCCTGATGCAGGCATCCCTTCCCCTGATGCAGGCATCCCTTCCCCTGATACAGACCACTTCCCCTGATACAGGCATCCCTTCTCCTGATACAGGCATCCCTTCCCCTGATGCAGGCATCCCTTCCCCTGATGCAGGCATCCCTTCCCCCGATGCAGGCATCCCTTCCCCTGATGCAGGCATCCCTTCCCCTGATACAGACCACTTCCCCTGATGCAGGCATCCCTTCCCCTGATACAGGCCACTTCCCCTGATACAGACCACTTCCCCTGATACAGGCATCCCTTCCCCTGATACAGACAACTTCCTCTGATACAGGGATCCCTTCCCCTGATACAGACCACTTCCCCTGATACAGGCATCCCTTCCCCTGATGCAGGCATCCCTAATCCTGATACAGGCCACTTCCCCTGATACAGACCACTTCCCCTGATGCAGGCATCCCTTCCCCTGATACAGGCCACTTCCCCTGATACAGACCACTTCCCCTGATGCAGGCATCCCTTCCCCTGATACAGGCCACTTCCCCTGATACAGACCACTTCCCCTGATACAGGCATCCCTTCCCCTGATACAGGTATCCCTTCCCCTGATACAGGCATCCCTTCCCCTGATACAGACCACTTCCCCTGATACAGGCATCCCTTCCCCTGATACAGGCATCCATTCCCCTGATGAAGGCATCCCTTCCCCTGATGCAGGCATCCCTTCCCCTGATGCAGGCATCCCTTCCCCTGATACAGACCACTTCCCCTGATACAGGCATCCCTTCTCCTGATGCAGGCATCCCTTCCCCTGATGCAGGCATCCCTTCCATTGATGCAGGCATCCCTTCCCCTGATGCAGGCATCCCTTCCCCTGATGCAGGCATCCCTTCCCCTGATACAGACCACTTCCCCTGATGCAGGCATCCCTTCCCCTGATACAGGCCACTTCCCCTGATACAGACCACTTCCCCTGATACAGGCATCCCTTCCCCTGATACAGACAACTTCCTCTGATACAGGGATCCCTTCCCCTGATACAGACCACTTCCCCTGATACAGGCATCCCTTCCCCTGATGCAGGCATCCCTAACCCTGATACAGGCCACTTCCCCTGATACAGACCACTTCCCCTGATGCAGGCATCCCTTCCCCTGATACAGGCCACTTCCCCTGATACAGACCACTTCCCCTGATGCAGGCATCCCTTCCCCTGATACAGGCCACTTCCCCTGATACAGACCACTTCCCCTGATACAGGCATCCCTAACCCTGATACAGGCCACTTCCCCTGATACAGACCACTTTCCCTGATGCAGGCATCCCTTCCCCTGATACAGGCCACTTCCCCTGATACAGACCACTTCCCCTGATGCAGGCATCCCTTCCCCTGATACAGGCCACTTCCCCTGATACAGACCACTTCCCCTGATACAGGCATCCCTTCCCCTGATACAGGCATCCCTTCCCCTGATACAGACCACTTCCCCTGATACAGACCACTTCCCCTGATACAGGCCACTTCCCCTGATACAGGCATCCCTTCCCCTGATACAGACAACTTCCTCTGAAACAGACCACTTCCCCTGATGAAGGCCACTTCCACTGATACAGGCATCCCTTCCCCTGATACAGGCATCCCTTCCCCTGATACAGGCATCCCTTCCCCTGATACAGACAACTTCCTCTGATACAGACCACTTCCCCTGATGAAGGCCACTTCCACTGATACAGGCATCCCTTCCCCTGATACAGACCACTTCCCCTGATATAGGCCACTTCCCCTGATACAGACCACTTCCCCTGATACAGGCATCCCTTCCCCTGATACAGACCACTTCCCCTGATGAAGGCCACTTCTACTGATACAGGCATCCCTTCCCCTGATACAGACCACTTCCCTTGATATAGGCCACTTCCCCTGATACAGGCATCCCTTCCCCTGATACAAACCACTTCCCCTGATACAGGCCACTTCCCCTGATACGGACCACTTCCCCTGATACAAACCACTTCCCCTGATACAGACCACTTCCCCTGATACAGATCACTTCCTCTGATACAGCCATCCCTTCCCCTGATACAGACCACTTCCTCTGATACAGACCACTTCCTCTGATACAGGCATCCCTTCCTCTGATGTAGACCACTTCCCCTGATACAGGCATCCCTTCCCCTGATACAGGCCACTTCCCCTGATACAGACCACTTCCCTTGATACAGACCACTTCCTCTGATACAGGCATCCCTTTCCCCTGATACAGACCACTTCCCCTGATACAGACCACTTCCTCTGATACAGGCCACTTCCCCTGATACAGACCACTTCCCCTGATACAGGCCACTTCCCCTGATACAGACCACTTCCCCTGATACAGGCTACTTCCCCTGATACAGACCACTTCCCCTGATACAGGCCACTTCCCCTGATACAGACCACTTCCTCTGATACAGACCACTTCCCCTGATACAGGCCACTTCCCCTGATACAGACCACTTCCCTTGATGCAGACCACTTCCCCTGATACAGACCACTTCCCCTGATACAGACCACTTCCCCTGATACAGGCCACTTCCCCTGATACAGGCATCCCTTCCCCTGATACAGACCACTTCCCCTGATACAGACCACTTCCTCTGATACAGCCATCCCTTCCCCTGATACAGACCACTTCCCCTGATACAGACCAATTCCTCTGATACAGGCATCCCTTCCCCTGATACAGGCCACTTCCCCTGATACAGGCATCCCTTCCCCTGATACAGACCACTTCCCCTGATACAGACCACTTCCTCTGATACAGCCATCCCTTCCCCTGATACAGACCACTTCCCCTGATACAGACCACTTCCCCTGATACAGACCACTTCCTCTGATACAGGCATCCCTTCCCCTGATACAGACCACTTCCCCTGATACAGACCACTTCCTCTGATACAGGCATCCCTTCCCCTGATACAGGCATCCCTTCCCCTGATACAGGCCACTTCCCCTGATACAGACCACTTCCCCTGATACAGACCACTTCCTCTGATACAGGCATCCCTTCCCCTGATACAGACCACTTCCCCTGATACAGGCATCCCTTCCCCTGATACAGACCACTTCCCCTGATACAGACCACTTCCTCTGATACAGCCATCCCTTCCCCTGATACAGACCACTTCCTCTGATACAGGCATCCCTTCCCCTGATACAGGCCACTTCCCCTGATACAGGCATCCCTTCCCCTGATACAGGCCACTTCCCCTGATACAGACCACTTCCTCTGATACAGGCATCCCTTCCCCTGATACAGACCACTTCCCCTGATACAGACCACTTCCTCTGATACAGGCATCCCTTCCCCTGATACAGGCCACTTCCCCTGATACAGGCATCCCTTCCCCTGATACAGGCATCCCTTCCCCTGATACAGGCCACTTCCCCTGATACAGACCACTTCCTCTGATACAGCCATCCCTTCCCCTGATACAGACCACTTCCCCTGATACAGACCACTTCCTCTGATACAGGCATCCCTTCCCCTGATACAGGCCACTTCCCCTGATACAGGCATCCCTTCCCCTGATACAGACCACTTCCTCTGATACAGGCATCCCTTCCCCTGATACAGACCACTTCCTCTGATACAGGCATCCCTTCCCCTGATACAGGCATCCCTTCCCCTGATACAGACCACTTCCTCTGATACAGGCATCCCTTCCCCTGATACAGACCACTTCCTCTGATACAGGCATCCCTTCCCCTGATACAGGCATCCCTTCCCCTGATACAGGCATCCCTTCCCCGGATACAGACCACTTCCAAACCACTTTACAGCAGACTACTTTTGGAAAGATTATCAAATCAGGAATTTGTTGTGACCATTTCCCCCCGTTAATTCTTAATCTGTAACCACTAATTGTGACCATTTCCCCCCGTTAATTCTTAATCTATAACCACTAATTGTGACCATTTCCTGTTAATTCCTCATCTGTAACCATCAATTGTGACCATTTCCCCTGTTAATTCTTAATCTGTAACCATCAATTGTGACCATTTCCCGTTAATTCTTAATCTATAACCATCAATTTTGTTCATTTCCCCTGTTAACTCTTAATCTGTAACCATCAATTGTGACCATTTCCCCTGTTAATTCTTAATCTGTAACCATCAATTGTGACCATTTCCCCCGATAATTCTTAATCTGTAACCATCAATTTTGTTCATTTCCCCTGTTAATTCTTAATCTATAACCATCAATTTTGTTCATTTCCCCTGTTAATTCTTAATCTGTAACCATCAATTGTGACCAGTTCCCCTGTTAATTCTTAATCTGTAAACATTAATTGTAATCATTTCCCCCCATTAATTCTTAATCTGTAACAATTAATTGTAACCATTTCCCCTGTTAATTCTTAAATTCAATTGTAACCATGGCTCTGCACATCTTCTTAACATGGTGAACTTTTGTGGCAAGTTATTTTAAAATCATTCAAGCCAACACAAAAAAGACATATGACCTTTGATCTCTAATTGTGACCTTGACCTAAAACTAAAGTGGTTGTAACATGAACTCTGCAAATAGTCTCAGTATGGTGAACATTTGTCGCGATTTATTTCAAAATCCTTAAAAGGGTTTAAGAGTTGTTGAGCGGACATAATTTGTGACAGACAGATGGACAGACAGTCAGGTCAAAAACAATCTGTCTCCCAATTATATGCGAAATACTGTTGTATGTCCTTTAACCATGGTTCATAAGTTATTGAACGGACACGAAATATAGTCATATGACCTTTGGCCTGTAATTGCGTCCTTGACCTTGAACCAAATTGGTTATAACATCTCAGTATGGTGAGCATTTGTGGTGAGTTATTTCAAAATCCTTCAAATGGTTCAAAATATATTGAGCGGACACGAAATATAGTCATATAATTTTTGACCTCTATTTTCGACCTTACCAAAGTTGTTGTTACATGAGCTCTGCACATCGTCTCAGTATGGTGAACATCTGTGGTGAGTTATTTAAAAATCCTTCAAGCGGTTCAAATGTTATTGAGAGGACACAAAATATATTCATGTGACATTTGAACTCTAATTGCGACCTTGACCTTGAACCAAAGTGGTTGTAACATGCGCTCTGCAAATCATCTCAGTATGATGAACATTCGTGGCGATTTATTTCAAAATCCTTCAAGCGGTTCAAAAGAGCGGACACAATTTGTGACAGACAGACAGACAGAGCAAAAACAATATGTCACCCTATTATATGACATACATAACCACTGAATGATGATTTAGACAATGTTTGACATACATAACCATAGAATGATGATTTAGATGATGTTTGACAAACATATGCACATAATGATGATTTAGATGATGTTTGACATACATAACCACAGAATGATGATTTAGATAATTTTTGACATACATAACCACAGAATGATGATTTAGATAATTTTTGGCATACATAACCACAGAATGATGATTTAAATTATGTTTGACATTCATAACCATAGAATGATGATTTATATGATGTTTGACATACATGACTATATAATGATGATTTAGATGATTTTTGACATTCATAACCATAGAATGATGATTTAGATGATTTTTGACATACATTACCATAAAATGATGATTTAGATTATGTTTGACATACATAACCACAGACTGATGATTTAGATGATGTTTGACATACATAACCACAGAATGATGATTTAGATGATTTTTGACATACATAACCATAGAATGATGATTAAAATGATGCTCACAGGAAACATGTCGAGCCCGCTCCAAAAGGTTTTGTCACAGACATAGTGCTCTTCCATGCAAATTGCAACACAGACTGACAAAGAGTTGACCTGATAGCAGATAATTAAGGGCCTTCTGCAATACCGAAGTTGTTGTAAAATGTTAAAAGTACAATAACCCAACATTTTGTTATTATATTTGAGATACCATATTACGTATTCTGAAGTTTAACATACACCAAATTTAGTATGTTTTGTGTATGAAAGGTTCGGGCATATTTAACATAGGAATAATTTAACACACCAACACATGTATTAAAAGACACATTTACTTATCCTCATTAAATAATAAATCCTTAAACTGAATATCTTTTAAATAATGGATTCTCTAGCGGTTTGGTACTGCAATTCCACTTTTGGAATGTGGACATTAATTATGTAGAGAAGTTTTGTCAGTAGTGGACAAAAAACATTGAAACCATAGGAAAGTGAGTTTTTGTTTATATCTAATTGAGAAGTTTATGAAACAAATAGTTGTAGCTGTCACAGCATCCAACTTCAGAACAGTAATGACACAAATTGTCTGCTGCATTATGTGTCAAAACGTGTCTTCACTTCTGCCATCATCACCTCATTATGTGTGCCCAGTAACTTGGGAATCCTATGATGCATGGTTACTCATTTTGACCTTTGACCTCTAAGTGTGACCACCTTGATTTTTAAAGTACAGGCCTGGGTCTTGTGAGTGACACTTCACCTCATCATGGTGAACATGTGTGCCCAGTACCTCGGCAATCCTATGATGCATGGTTAAGATGTGGGCCGTACAAGGTACAGTCCTATCAAACAGTACACATTTTGATCTTTGACCTCTAAGTGTGACCTTGACATTTGAGGTACAGGCCTGAAACTTATGAGTGTCACGCCGCCTTATCACGGTGAATGTTTGTGCAAAGTTTCTTGGAAATCCTATGATGCATGGTTAATATAGGGCCCGGACAAGGTACAGTCTTATCAAACAGTACTCATTTTGATCTTTGAGTTTGACCTTTAAGTGTGACCTAGACATTTGAGGTACAGGCCTGGGTCCAATGGGTGACACAGCGCCTCATCATGGTGAATGTTTGTGCCAAGTTTCTTCGAAATCCTAAGATGCGGGTTGTACAAGGTTTTGGACAGACAGACGCACAGACTCATGTACATACACCAAACCGCCCTTGTGACAGCTATATCGAGCTCACCGCAAACGGGTTCGACAAAAATTGTGGGGAAAAATGAAATATCTCATGATGAGTTTTTTTTTTAAAGCAGAAGGTTAACCCTTTTCCAACTGCAGACTACTTTTTAAAACATTATGGAAAAAGAAGAAATTGCTCCAAATGAGGAATATCTCTTTTCCCACACTGTTTTTCACTCTATTAAATAATTATACTTTCAATTAGATTTTCCATATTCTACAAAATTTGCATTCTAAGTTGTCTGCGCAAGAGTTGTTGTAAGTGGAAAGGTTTAAAGGTTAAAGAATTATCATGAATGTATACATACCTAAACCAATTTCTGCCAATCAATTCATCCAAAAAATGACAATAGTTATTGTATTACAGCTATAAGATATGGCTATTCTAATGATATTACAGCTATAAGATATGGCCATTCTAATGGTATTACAGCAATAAGATTATGGCCATTTTTATGGTATTACAGCTATAAGATATGGCCATCCTAATTGTATTACAGCTATAAGATTATGGCCATTTTTATGGTATTACAGCTATAAGATATGGCCATTCTAATTGTATTACAGCTATAAGATATAGCCATCCTAATTGTATTACAGCTATAAGATATGGCCATTCTAATGGTATTACAGCTTTAAGATATGGCCATTCTAATGGTATTACAGCTATAAGATATGGCCATTCTAATGATATTACAGCTATAAGATATGGCCATTCTAATTGTATTACAGCTATAAGATATGGCCATTCTAATCATATTACAGCTGTAAGATATGGCCATTCTAATGGTATTACAGCTATAAGATTATGGCCATTTTTATGGTATTACAGCTATAAGATATGGCCATCCTAATTGTATTACAGCTATAAGATATGGCTATTCTAATTGTATTACAGCTATAAGATATGGCCATTCTAATCATATTACAGCTGTAAGATATGGCTATTCTAATTGTATTACAGCTATAAGATATGGCCATTCTAATCATATTACAGCTGTAAGATATGGCCATTCTAATTGCAGAGATCTGCCAAGATTTTGAAAACATTGGGCCAAAGGCCCACTGAGTCTGAAAAAGGTGGGCCATTTTCAAAAACTTTGGGCCATTGTAAAATATTATTTACGGTTTTACCTGACTGAATTTGGGCACCAAAAATCTGGCTCAGTCTTCAGCTAAGCAAAGGAACTAACATGATTTACAGTTTTAAACAATTAACTTTTATTTAATAAAGTCACTTGCAGATTTATCAGATTTGTAGGTGATATTTTGACTGGTCTTTAAATTCAAAATGTCAGGGCATTCTAAGTGTTCTAACAAACAGAGGAGACTTTCAAACTTTACAATTGATATGTCTTCTTTAGCCATCCAAAATACTACTTTCATGGCCTTCATAACAGCAATTTCCTTTGTATCAAGTAACTTGTTCACTGATTGTTCAAGCGTGCCCTTCATTGATTCTGCAAGGACCGATTCTTTGTGATCTTTGCTGTCGGCATGTCTTGTTAATGTGGATGTTTTGAAATTGTTACATTTCCCATTTGTTAGTGAATTTACTTTCTTATGTCTCAAACATAAAGTACATGTCATTGCATTTGCATTTTCATTAAAATTCAACCATTTGAAATCATTAAGCCACTTTTTATGGAAAGGACGGTTTTTTGATGCAGACGACGTCGATGGGTTTTCTGACAAGTCGCCTGACAGGTTGACGGATTCGTTTTTATTTGACTCGCTGACGCTATCACTTAATTCAGACTCATTTTCACTGTTACCGTTCTCATCTTTATTCGGGGATTGCTTTTTAGGGGCAGAGCCTTTGAAATAATTTAACAAAGACATCGATTGTTTACGTTTCGCCGCCATATTGAAATATGCGTCCTTGTCTACCATTCTTTTTCGTTCCCATTCATTATCGCGGTTTCGGCGTTTCGCCCCACCTCGATTTCGTTACACGATCAATGCGTGTTCATTAACAGGTGCGCGGAGATTCCCAAACAGGTGCGCGGAGATGCCCACTTACAAAACGAGGCATTATGTCATAGGAAAATGGCGACAACACTTTCGTTTTGTTTAAATCAACTGTTTTGAGTTTGAAAGTGTAACAAACTTCTGTCATTTTTGTCTCATGAAAGGTCTGATATTTATTTGGTAATTGATATCTTTTCTGTTCTCCCTTCGACTTTATTTACTAACTTTTTAGTCGATACGGCAAATTTTAAGCCTCAATTTCGGGCGCGCCAAGGGCCCATTTGTAGGAATTCTTCTGCGCCATTCTCTATTTCACTGCGCCAATGGCGCAAAAACGCGTCCTCGGCAGATCTCTGTAATTGTATTACACCTGTAAGATATGGCCATTCTAATTGTATTACAGCCATAATATATGGCCATTCTAATTGTATTACAACTGTAAGATATGGCCATTCTAATTGTATTACAGCTATAATATATGGCCATTCTAATGGTATTTTGTTTCTGGGAAACAATCTTTCTCCCATGCAAATCCTTTCTGAAGTACTTGCAGTAAAAATAATTTTTGAAAACATTTGGAAATAGGAGAAAGTTTGATAAATTCGTGTTTACCACTCTTTTGACCCATCAGCACTTTGGCCAAGCTTGATGAAGATTGATTCACAATTGTTTCAATTAAAGAACAGACAAGACAGGCTGCTGGATGCAGGGATTCCAGCATGAAGACTAGGAAATAAGAACGAGAAATTGCACCTTTTCTCAGAATGTTTTCAACTCTCTGTGAAAGCATACAATTCTTTAAGCATCACATCAGATAAATAATTTTGACCCTTTGAGCGAACAACAAATCTGCAGCAGATGACAATGAAATATCTCGGCATAAATAGTGAAAATCTCTATGAAACAAAAGAATAATAAGTGAAAAAAATTGAAATTATTTTGACAAAAGGAGACATTGCTAATTATGAGCCGTTTCTCTTTTTTCCTCAATGTTTTCAAAACTGGTCTGTTGCAGATGCGTCAAAAGGGGTCTTTAAGTGTATGTAGAATAGTGTTAATGTTTACAGTACCTGTAATCCAACAGTCTCTCCAGCAGATGGGTCACGGATATGATGAACTGGGGACCATTCTCACTCAGGTTGGGCTCGGACTGCACCCGCTCTAATAATCTGGAGAAAAATTTCATCATCATATTGAATGATCACCGAGAACAAACATTAACTAACATGTTCAGTTTGGGTTCCCTTTTGGTTCCTGTACTTTGAGACAGTTCACAGTTCTATCAAATAACTTATAAGATGTGTTTAATTCGATGGTTCAAACATGTGATGGATGCACACACAATAATATATATTCCTATTCGTTTCATAGTTGATGATCACAATAATAGTTCACATTACCATCTATCTTTTACAATCACTGAGGAGTATCATATACTGAAATTATGTTTGTTGGTCCAATATGTCAAAACTTTCCTAGGATAATTCTTGCATTTTAGTTATTCTTGCATTTTAGTTATTCTGTAAGAAGCACTAAAAAGGCTTTTTCAGTTGTTCATAACTGGAACTTGCATACACAGCTGATTATAAATATAACTGCATTCTTACAAAGTAATCTATCTTTTCATATATTATGACAATCCCGTTTCACCAACAGATTCAATACTGTTCATTCAACCGTTGATGCTAACATCGTGTCACATGGCATCACTCTGCTTGGAACTGCATCAAACAATATCAATATTGGGGTTTTGTTTTCTGCATTATGATATCAAATTCCCAATCACTTTCACAGCACTTCACTATGCATATTAGAACTGCATAAACAATACTAGTTTTTTTGTTTTGATTACTGCATTGTGATATCAAATTCCTTATCATTTTCACATTCACTTTAAAGATGTGCCAACTGTCATTTTCCCCTTATACAGGTAGAATAGATTTGTAAGGATATCCATTGTTATGTCTGTACCTTTAAATGGTTATATAAAATTTAACATGAGCCCATACTGAGTCACAATGGAACAAGGTGGCTTTTGTAAACAGTATAGATCCAAATCAGCCTGACTGCAGTCTAATCAAGATCTACAATGTTCACACCTTACCTACATAAGTTTGTTAGACAATTCTGTCAATGTGTATATTCTGATAAGATTGTGCAGATTTACAGGCTGATCTGAACCTATACTGTTCTGAAATGCCAACTTGAAACTTTAACCATAACCCGCTAATTAATCAATCTTCAAAAACACAAACACAAGAATTAATGATAATTCCAATGCCACCAGTTGTGAGAATTAATTCCTGCAATGCCAGACACCCTCCGAACATTATTAAAAGTGCTGCAAAACAAATTCCCTCTGATAATTGCTCATTAAATCTGTGAACCATCACCCTCAAGGTGGAGGCAATTCTCTTCATGCCAAGAAATACCAACAATTTGTAGAATTACTGAAGAATTAACAGGAACCATAACGGCCTCTCCACTACTGGCTAGGTTTGATGGTCTATATCTAACCCTTTCCCACATGCAGATGCTTTCTAACGCCTTTTGAAAACATTGTGACAAATGGAGAAATTGGTTAAAACAAGTAATTTCTCTTTTAAACCACAATATTTTCAACTCTTTTAAATAAATATACTTTCATTAAGATATTTTCTAAATATTCCCTTGGATGTTTTCAAAGTCGTCTGCTGCTGATATTTTATATGTAGGAATTGCTATGTTTCCTTTCTTGCAAAAAGAAGATATAGAAGCTTTCTGACACCTCTTCATACATTCATTAATATAAAAGGTTTCTGACGCCTCTTCATACATTCATTAATAAACATATAAAAGGTTTCTGACGCCTCTTCATACATTCATTAATAAATATACAGAAGCATTCTGACACCTCTTCATACATTCATTACTAAACATACAGAAGTATTCTGACACCTCTACATACATTCATTAATAAATATACAGAAGCATTCTGACGCCTCTACATACATTCATTAATAAACATACAGAAGTATTCTGACACCTCTACATACATTCATTAATAAATATACAGAAGCATTCTGACACCTCTTCATACATTCATTAATAGACATACAGAAGTATTCTGACACCTCTACATACATTCATTAATAAACATACAGAAGTATTCTGACACCTCTACATACATTCATTACTAAACATACAGAAGCATTCTGACACCTCTTCATACATTCATTACTAAACATACAGAAGCATTCTGACGCCTCTTCATACATTCATTAATAAACATACAGAAAATTTCTGACACCTCTACATACATTCATTAATAAACATACAGAAGCTTTCTGATGCCTCTTCATACATTCATTAATAAACATACAGAAACTTTCTGATGCCTCTTCATACATTCATTAATAAACATACAGAAGCTTTCTGACACCTCTTCATACATTCATTAATAAACATACAGAAGCATTCTGATGCCTCTACATACATTCATTAATAAACATACAGAAGTATTCTGACACCTCTTCATACATTCATTACTAAACATACAGAAGCATTCTGACGCCTCTTCATACATTCATTACTAGACATACAGAAGCTTTCTGACGCCTCTTCATACATTCATTAATAAACATACAGAAAATTTCTGACACCTCTACATACATTCATTAATAAACATACAGAAGCTTTCTGATGCCTCTTCATACATTCATTAATAAACATACAGAAACTTTCTGATGCCTCTTCATACATTCATTAATAAACATACAGAAGCTTTCTGACACCTCTACATACATTCATTACTAAACATACAGAAGCATTCTGACACCTCTTCATACATTCATTAATAAACATACAGAAGCATTCTGACGCCTCTACATACATTCATTACTAAACATACAGAAGCTTTCTGATGCCTCTTCATACATTCATTAATAAACATACAGAAGCTTTCTGACGCCTCCTCATACATTCATTACTAAACATAAGAAGCTTTCTGACGCCTTTACATACATTTATTACTAAACATACAGAAGCTTTCTGACGCCTTTACATACATTTATTAATAAATATACAGAAGCTTTCTGACGCCTCTACATACATTCATTACTAAACATACAGAAGCATTCTGACGCCTCTTCATACATTCATTAATAAACATACAGAAAATTTCTGACACCTCTACATACATTCATTAATAAACATACAGAAGCTTTCTGATGCCTCTTCATACATTCATTAATAAACATACAGAAACTTTCTGATGCCTCTTCATACATTCATTAATAAACATACAGAAGCTTTCCGACACCTCTTCATACATTCATTAATAAACATACAGAAGCATTCTGATGCCTCTACATACATTCATTAATAAACATACAGAAGTATTCTGACACCTCTTCATACATTCATTACTAAACATACAGAAGCATTCTGACGCCTCTTCATACATTCATTACTAGACATACAGAAGCTTTCTGATGCCTCTTCATACATTCATTAATAAACATACAGAAAATTTCTGACACCTCTACATACATTCATTAATAAACATACAGAAGCTTTCTGATGCCTCTTAATACATTCATTAATAAACATACAGAAACTTTCTGATGCCTCTTCATACATTCATTAATAAACATACAGAAGCTTTCTGACACCTCTACATACATTCATTACTAAACATACAGAAGCATTCTGACACCTCTTCATACATTCATTAATAAACATACAGAAGCATTCTGACGCCTCTACATACAGAAGCTTTCTGATGCCTCTTCATACATTCATTAATAAACATACAGAAGCTTTCTGACGCCTCTTCATACATTCATTACTAAACATACAGAAGCTTTCTGACGCCTTTACATACATTTATTAATAAATATACAGAAGCTTTCTGACGCCTCTACATACATCCATTAATAAACATACAGAAGCTTTCTGACGCCTCTACATACATTCATTAATAAACATACAGAAGATTTATGACGCCTCTTCATACATTCATTAATAGACATACAGAAGCTTTCAGACGCCTCTACATGCATTCATTACTAAACATACAGAAACTTTCTGACACCTCTTCATACATTCATTAATTAACATACAGAAGCTTTCTGACGCCTCTACATACATTCATTAATAAACATACAGAAGCTTTCTTATGCCTCTTCATACATTCATTAATAGACATACAGAAGCTTTCAAACACCTCTTCATACATTCATTAATAGACGTACAGAAGCTTTCATACGCCTCTACATACATTCATTAATAAACATACAGAAGCTTTCTGACGCCTCCTCATACATTCATTAATAAACATACAGAAGCTTTCTGACACCTCTACATACATTCATTAATAAACATACAGAAACTTTCTGACACCTCTTCATACATTCATTAATAAACATACAGAAGCTTTCTGACGCCTCTACATACATTCATTAATAAACATACAGAAGCTTTCTTATGCCTCTTCATACATTCATTAATAGACATACAGAAGCTTTCAGACGCCTCTACAAACATTCATTAATAGACATACAGAAGCTTTCAAACACCTCTTCATACATTCATTAATAGACGTACAGAAGCTTTCAGACGCCTCTACATACATTCATTAATAAACATACAGAAGCTTTCTGACGCCTCTACATACATTCATAAATAAACATACAGAAGCTTTCTGACGCCTCTTCATACATTCATTAATAGACATACAGAAGCTTTCAGACGCCTCTTCATACATTCATTAATAAACATACAGAAGCTTTCTGACACCTCTTCATACATTCATTAATTGACATACAGAATCATTCTGACACCTCCTCATACATTCATTAATAAACATACAGAAGCTTTCTGACACCTCTACATACATTCATTAATAAACATACAGAAGCTTTCTGACGCCTCTTAATACATTCATTAATAAACATACAGAAGCTTTCTGACGCCTCTTCATACATTCATTAATAGACATACAGAATCATTCTGACACCTCCTCATACATTCATTAATAGACATACAGAAGCTTTTTGACGCCTCTCAGGTTTTTTTTACCTTATATAAAAGGGGCCGTTTAACGGCCCCTTCCCCTCGGAAAATAAGCATAGTTTTTCCCCTCAAAATATAAATTCCCCTCCGGAAAAAATTTTTTTTTTTTTTTTTTTTTTTTTCATATTTAACTTTTGAACATTAGCTTAAATCTCATTTATCTCTCTACACTGAACAGAATAAAATTTGATTTGACTTAAGTTGTAGGCTTGGTGCTGAAATACTTGATATTTTGATAAGAATTAAAGTTGCTGATGTTGCCCTTAGAGAATATGACCCAAAAACTGCTGTGACAAGATGGTTGTTGTCTGGACTAAGACAGAAAAGACCCAATACTTTGCCATATGGAGAAATTGAAACACAGTTTCTAGACTATGCTGTATATCTGACAGTCTCAGCAGCTTCTTTTCACAGCATGTTTTGGACCATGTTTACATTACATTCATGATTGACCATAACAGTGTATTGCACTATTGTAGTTCACATTGTGTTGCTTAAAATTAAAGTTCTAATAAGTTCTCAAAAATTAAAGTTGTTTTCTCATTTAGCAAGTAACAAAAAATAGCACTTGCGAAAAAATGCAAGTAGAAAATCTTGCTAATTTCAACCCTGACATTGGTATAGTGTGAGTGAACTGGATTATGACAATCTAGTGGAGGAGTTCAAGAACATGAAAAATAGAGAGATGGCTTTGTAATGATAGAAGTTAAACATGCACATTATGCACATTACTCTAGTTTACAATTTTTCCTTTTTTTTTTCTAAAACGCCGCGAAATTTTCCCCTTCTCAAAGGCCCCAGGCCCCTTCCCCTTTTTCAGAAAAAAAACCCTGCAGGCTCTTCATACATTCATTAATAAACATACAGAAGCTTTCTGACGCCTCTTCATACATTCATTAATAAACATACAGAAGCTTTCTGATGCCTCTTCATACATTCATTAATAAACATACAGAATCATTCTGACACCTCCTCATACATTCATTAATAAACATACAGAAGCTTTCGGACACCTCTACATACATTCATTAATAAACATACAGAAGCATTCTGACACCTCTTCATACATTCATTAATAAACATACAGAAGCATTCTGACGCCTCTACATACAATCATTAATAGACATATTCCATATTTAGCGTAGAAGTCGTCGGCTGCAGATTTGTTATATATGTGGAAAAGGGTTAATTTTGGCATTTGACACATCTGCAGCAGACTTTTTTGAAAACTTAGAAGAAGAATCTTCTTATAAGAAGAATCTGCTGATTATGCCAATAATATATCAACTCTATGCAATGATAATACATTTATGTCTTTAGTTAAACGTTTTACAATTTTCCGTAAATGATAAAATCTAGATATGAATTCTAATATGGCATTAAGTCCAGCTTAAAATCATTGCTGGAAAAGGAGAAGTTACTGATAATGAGCAATTTCTCTTTTTCAAACAATGCTTTCAACGACTTCCAAATAACAAGAACACTCATGTTTTTCCTTGAAAGTTTGTAAAGCAGATGACGGAAATATCAAATCACATTAAGACCATATTATTCCTTGAAAGTTTGTAAAGAATGACTGGGGATCATCAAATCACTAGAAGACCCATGTTTTTCCTTGAAAGTTTGTAAAGAATGACTGGGGATCATCAAATCACTAGAAGACCCATGTTTTTCCTTGAAAGTTTGTAAAGAATGGCTGGGGAATATCAAATCACTAGAAGACCCATGTTATTCCTTGAAAGTTTGTAAAGAATGACTGGGGATCATCAAATCACTAGAAGACCCATGTTTTTCCTTGAAAGTTTGTAAAGAATGACTGGGGATCATCAAATCACTAGAAGACCCATGTTATTCCTTGAAAGTTTGTAAAGAATGACTGGGGAATATTAAATCACTAGAAGACCCATGTTTTTCCTTGAAAGTTTGTAAAGAATGACTGGGGAATATCACATCACTAGAAGACCCATGTCTTTCCTTGAAAGTTTGTAAAGAAGATGACTGGGGAATATCAAATCACTAGAAGACCCATGTTATTCCTTGAAAGTTTGTAAAGAATGACTGGGGATCATCAAATCACTAGAAGACCCATGTTATTCCTTGAAAGTTTGTAAAAGAATGACTGGGGAATATCAAATCACTAGAAGACCCATGTTTTTCCTTGAAAGTTTGTAAAGAATGACTGGGGATCATCAAATCACTAGAAGACCCATGTTTTTCCTTGAAAGTTTGTAAAGAATGACTGGGGAATATCAAATCACTAGAAGACCCATGATTTTCCTTGAAAGTTTGTAAAGAATGACTGGGGAATATCAAATCACTAGAAGACCCATGTTATTCCTTGAAAGTTTGTAAAGAATGACTGGGGAATATCAAATCAGGTAATTGCTTTCCCTGATGCAGACAACTTTTCATATCCTTGCAGCAGGAGACCTTTGAAAACATTGTGGAGAAAGGAGAATTTCCAAACTTCATTTTAAGATTTGTCTGTTATAAGAAGTTTGCGAAACAGATGACTTGACTGCTAAAAAATATCCATATCAGGTAAACTGTTATATTCATCACTCCATTTCTGATAATAACCATACTTATACTGCCCAAAAAATTGCAACAGATGACCAGCTTTTCCCCACTCATACCAGGGGTACTGTAACACAGTAATTTCAGTGCTTTGATTAAAGAAGCTTTTCATGACATTGTTTCTTTCAATTTGGCATCCATTAGGAAGAGCATGAAGCATAAAATTAACTCCTTTATAATTCATTTAACCCTTTCCCTCATATAGACGCTTTCTGACGCCTTTGCAGCAGACGGCTTTTTGAAAACATAGTGACAAAAGAAGAAATTGCTCAAAACAAGCAATTTCTTCTTTTGACACAATGTTTTCCACTTTTAGTCATAGGTTATCCATTCAAATCAAGAGATTTTCCATTTTTTGACAAAATATGTTCAAAGTCGTCTGCTGCAGGATTGTCGTATGAGGGAAAGGGTTAAATGTTATTACCTAAACACTACTGCCCCAAAAAATCTTGACATCATTTTTAATTTTCAATTCTGAGAAAATTCCATGTTAACTGTTTGAATGAAAACATCGGACAATTAATTCTATGTAAACAGAACTGATGTCACAAATTATGTATTGTTTTAGAGTTTTAACCCTTCCCCTCATTCAACAAATCTGCAGCAGACGACTTTGAACATATGACTTAAAGTGGAAAACATTGTGACAAAACGAGAAATTCCTTGTAGTCGAGCTAAGAAGGGTTAATATAGCTGGACTGTTTCGTGTCTAGGGAGTCACTGACCAGCTTATTTTTAAATACATGTAAAACCTCTCAAAGTATAAATCTTTTTATTGCCTTTTTTTGTTTATATACCCTTTCCCTCATGAAGACAATTATTTGTTTGCATCTGTAGCAGTCACCTTAACCCTTTCCCTCATATAGACGCTTTCTGACACCTCTGCAGCAGACGGCTTTTTGAAAACATTATTAGTAACAAAAGAAGAAATTGCACAAAACGTGCAATTTCTCCTTTTGTCACAATGTTTTCCACTTTTAGTCATAGGTTATCCATTCAATTATAGAGATTTTCCATTATTTGACAAAATATGTTCAAAGTCGTGTGCTGCAGAATTGTCGTATGAGGGAAAGGGTTAACCCCCTTACCCACATACAGCGAATCTTCAGCAAACGACTTTGTACCCATATTGGCCAAAAAACGTGAAAATCTCATTTACTAGGAATCAAATATTAAATAGATTTGAAAACAATGTGGCAAAAGGAGAAATTGTTTATTTTGAGCAATCTTTCCTTTCGTAAGAATGTTTTCAAAAGTAAGTTTTCTGCTGCAGAGGGGTCAGAAAACGTCCATATGTGGGAAAGGGAAAATTATCTATGCAACAAAAGCAGAAATTGCTCATAACTTTTAAATTCTACTTTCATTTATTGAAATTCTCCATGATTTTGCCTAGATAATCAAAGTCATCTGCTACAGATTTGTTATATAATGGGAAAGGATTAAATACCAAGCTTCTAAATATTACATCCCTTTGTATTTTGTTTCTCTATACTTGCATAATCTCTATCACAGATCGCTTTTAAACTTGTTATTCCTTTCCCACATACAGATGCTTACCGACACATTTGTAGCAGACAACTTTTGAAAAAATTGTGACAAAAGGCGAAAAAAGTAACTTTCTTCAATTACAAAAGTATTTTGTTCCTTGGCAATTGCATGCCTTAATATTTTCAAAGTTGTCTGCTGCAGATTTGTTGTATGTGGGAAAGGGTTAAACATACACCAGTACAATCTCCAAACTCCAAACATAATAACAGAACACTGTCATGTATTCCCCATAGTTTTAGAATGTCCACCTATAGATTTTTTTTTTTTAAATAGCAATATTTTAAACATATCTCACTTTTTCACACTAAACAACATCATCAATTTTGATGTTCTAGTTTAAATTTCTATCCAAGAGAACGTTCCCTGGAAAACCAAACTGAATCAACATGGAATGATTCTACACTGTTTGACACTGAATATACATGAAATGATTCCACACTGTTTAACACTGAATATACATGAAATGATTCCACACTGTCTGTAAAACTCAAAATATTCCATAAAACAGAGCACCATAAAAAAGAACTATCCCATTAAATGTGAAATTTAACACTGAACTGGCCCACTACTAGAACACACATGAATGATTCCCTAGATATAAATCCATCATTCCAAGTACATCCTGCTTTTAAAAAGCCAAGGGGTTAATTCCTGGAAGGTGTAACTAAACTATTTACAGGTTGTAGTTACAATTGTGTTGTGTTTCCTTCCCCTGATACAGATGACACCTTTGCAGGAGATAAGTTTTGAAAACATTATGTAAAAGATGGTCATTTCTTAAAACAAGCAATTTCTGCCCTATCCACAATGCTTTCCACTAAATCACATTTCTGTTTTATAGATAAATCACATTTCTATTTTGTAGATAAAACACATTTTCCCCTTATATATTTTGAAAGTAAAGATATCTGAAAAGTTTGATATCAAAAAAATTGTTAATCAGTTGATGTGTAAAAGATGTCATGTTGCAGGCAAACAGATAGGAAGTCATAATTAATTGTTGCCAGATAACATATTGCCACAGGACAATCTCTCACATTTCATGTGTTTTGGGATCTACAGAGACTATGTGCCAAAAGGCAGAGAATTCACAATTCTAAGAGTTCTATGCATATTATTGGTAAACTTAAAATATGCACCCTCTCTCTATATGGTACTTTAGCAACCCAAACCTTTGCAAGTGGTTTCTTAGAAAAAGCTCAGATAGACATATAGGACAGAAAAAACAGACAGTATCTACTCACTACCTTTGCTTCCAAGGCAAAACAAGAATGTAAATAATAAGTATCTGATTGAATGCAGCTGTCAAATGAAAAACATTCATCTGAAGTGATTTCTCTTTTCAAAAAGTTGTCTATTATTGGGCCATTTAAAATGTAAATCTATGATGGAAAGGTTTAACCCTGTCCCTCATACAACAAATCTCCAGTAGACGAGTCTGAAAACATAAAGACAGTCTCTATGAATAAAAGTAAATTATTGAATAAAGTAACATCATCTGCAAGTGGGAAAGGATCAAGAAAATAATTACTGCATTAACCGTCCAGCAACACTTCTCATGCATACTTCTGAATAAAATCTCTTGTAAATCAATTATAATTCCCTTTCTTAAATCTATCCCACATGTAGATGCACTTTTGATACATCTGCAGCTGACGACTGTTGAAATCATTGTGATAAAAGGAGAAATTGTTCAAAATTAGTAATATTGATTTATTGAGCTTTAAAAAAAAAAAAAGAAGCCCGATGTGTTTTCAAAGTCATCTGTTGCATATTTGTTGTATAGATTAAGCCGTTTGCTTAGGAAAAATGCAAGAAATCAAATGTAACAGCAGGTCTATTGGTAAACAATTTCATCAAGGTTTGAAAACATAAAAGGCATTTTGTGCTGCAAACAATTGAAATCTTTTTGGCAAAAGGACAGATTACTCATAATGAGCAATTCCTTTCTTTGTCTCAATATTTCCTATTTTAGTCAATAGTAAAATTTTCATTCAAGGAGCCTGCTTTCATAAACAAGAGGGCCAAGATGGCCCTAAATCGATCACCTAATTGATAGTAAATTAATAGCAAATATCTGGAAAATTTTATCAGGGAGTGCAAATGAAACTGAAAGGAGTGGACACTTCTCAAGAAACAGCTTATCAGTAAAGGCCATTTATATCTTGAAATCTAACATGAACTTTAATAAGAATGGAATTATAAAGTTTTTGTCATTTTGCACCTTTCCTGATGCCGCCTTGCTGCCCTGTTTTTCAACGAAATCAATTGGCTTCAACAGTTTATTTAGAGGGTCACTGACACGTAAGAAACATTTCTACCAAATTATCATGCAATCGCACAAGTAGATTATGGAGGAAAAGGATTTTAAAATTTGGGTATTTTTCTCACTTTCTGATGCCGCAGCAACCAAAGTTCTCAATGGAATTTAAATCTTTGAACAATTTTGAAAGAGGACCACCAAAGGAACATTCTTGTGATGTTTTGTGGAAATTGGTCTATTGGAATGGTAGGAGTTGGTTGTCATTTGTAGCTAAAAGTTCAATTTACCCTTTTTGTGATGACGCCTGGTTGCTATGATTGTGTAACCAATCAAAACGGCTTAAACAAATTAAATAGAGGATCATTACAGTAAGATTCGTATTATATTTTCTTAAAATCAGACAAGCATTTGCATAAAAATGGAATTTTCAAATTTTGTCATTTTGCCCCTTTTTTGATGCCGCCTGACTGCCATGTTTTTCGACCAATCAGTATGGCTTGAACAATTTTTATAGAGGGTCACCCAATGAACATTTCTACCAAATTATATTTGAATCTGACAGGCAGATTCGGAGGAGAAGATTTTTAAAGTTTGGACCTTTTGCCCCCTTTCTGATGCCGCAGCAACCAAAGTTCTCAATGGAATTTAAATCTTTGAACAACTTTGAAAGAGGCCAACCAGAGGAACAGTCCTGTGATGTTTCACGGAAATTGTCCTTGGAGTTTGGGAGGAGATGATGTTTAAAGCTAAAAGTTATCGCCGGACGGACGACGGACAAAAAGTGATCAGAATAGCTCACCTTGAGCCTTCGGCTCAGGTGATCTAAAAAAGACCTTGATATTTTCAAGTTGTCTACAGCAGATTTGGTGCAATTATGGGAAATGTTTTCAACTGCATGACTGTGCATCAAGACAATAGATATTTATTTAAAATAATCAATAATAAATCCAAAACATTTTGAAGGTGAAAAAGACACACTTCACAATTAATATTCCGTACTATCTACAGTCACACAGTACATGAAATAATGGTGTTCATTATTGTGTGTTTCTGAGACTTTCCACAGATCCAGAAATGAGGTAAAATGATACTTTGTTAATCATTATTTTTCTGTATCCTGACATGTAATTTTGTTCTCTCTTTGATACAGATACATAAAATCAATGGATCTATAGTGTTTCCAGTCAGATTGGAACTCTAGATAATGGGCTTATTTCATGGTAAAACTCATACAATCAATGAATCTAGAGTGTTTCCAGTCAGATTTGGAACTCTAGATAATGGATGTATTTCATGGTAAAACTCATACAATCAATGGATCTATAGTGTTTCCAGTCAGATTGGAACTCTAGATAATGGGCTTATTTCATGGTAAAACTCATACAATCAATGAATCTAGAGTGTTTCCACTTTCCAGTCAGATTTGGAACTCTAGATAATGGACGTATTTCATGGTAAAACTCATACAATCTATGAATCTATAGTGTTTCCAGTCAGATTTGGAACTCTAGATAATGGGTGTATTTCATGGTAAAACTCATACAATCAATTGATCTATAGTGTTTCCAGTCAGATTTGGAACTCTAGATAATGGACATATTTCATGGTAAAACTCATACAATCTATGAATCTAGAGTGTTTCCAGTCAGATTTGGAACTCTAGATAATGGGCTTATTTCATGGTAAAACTCATACAATCAATGAATCTATAGTGTTTCCAGTCAGATTTGGAACTCTAGATAATGGACGTATTTCATGGTAAAACTCATACAATCTATGGATCTAGAGTGTTTCCAGTCAGATTGTAACTCTAGATAATGGGCTTATTTCATGGTAAAACTCATACAATCAATGAATCTATAGTGTTTCCAGTCAGATTTGGAACTCTAGATAATGGACGTATGTCATGGTAAAACTCATACAATCTATGGATCTAGAGTGTTTCCAGTCAGATTGGAACTCTAGATAATGGGCTTATTTCATGGTAAAACTCATACAATCAATGAATCTAGAGTGCTTCCAGTCAGATTGGAACTCTAGATAATGGGCTTATTTCATGGTAAAACTCATACAATCTATGGATCTATAGTGTTTCCAGTCAGATTTGGAACTCTAGATAATGGACGTATTTCATGGTAAAACTCATACAATCAATGGATCTAGAGTATTTCCAGTCAGATTTGGAACTCTAGATAATGGACGTATTTCATGGTAAAACTCATTTCGAATCCTTAATATAAATTTGATATTTCTCCTTCTTTTTCATATGAAAATATTATGCAGTATGTGGCATATAAAACAAGAGGCCCATGAGGGCCTATGCTCTACTGGCATTGATCTGGCTTGTTTCAAAAGGAACCAATATGTCATCAATATTCAAATACCATCTAAGTTTGGTGAAGATCAGATAGTAAATGGAAGCTCTATTGTGTTCACAAGCTGTATTATAGCAATTTTGACACTTTCAAGGGCCATAATCCAGCCATGCATCTGGCCGTTTTTTAGAAATGAACCAAACTCTCATGGATATCTAACTACTGTATAAGTTTGATTGAGATACAATCAAAAATAAGGACTGTATCATGTTAACAAGCCCTATTATAGCAATTTCAAGGGCCATAATTCAGTCATGCATGAGGCGGATATGGCTTGTTTTCGAAAGGAACCAAGCTCTCATGGATATCTAACTACTGTATAAGTTTGGTTGAGATACAATAAACAAGAGGGCCATGATGGCCCTGGAATCGCTCACCTGATTTTTTTTTTCACTTTAGCTATATAAGCCCCGACCAATCAACATGGCTTAAAGGAATCTGATAGAGGGTCATCTAAGGAACATTTCTACAAAATTATTTGAAAATCGGCCTGACACTTTTGGAGGAGAAGATTTTTTAAGTTTTCACTATAGCCATATAACGCAAAAAAGCCCCTCCCCCCCTGGGGGCCATGTTTTTCGACCAATCAACATGGCTTCAAGGAATCTGATAGAGAGTCACCCAAGGAACATTTCTACAAAATAAGTTCAAAATCTGCCAACCAATTTGGGAGGAGAAGAATTTTGAAGTTTTTTTCGTTTCGTTGCCATGGAAACCAGAATTCTGCATGGATCCCAATAATTTGAAGGAATTCTGGTGAGGTCATTGAGAGGATGCTTTCTGTGAAGTTTCATCCCAATTAACCCACTGGTTACTGAGGAGAAGATGTTGAAGATTTTTTAAGTTTTCACTATAACCATAAAAGGCAAAATAGCCCCGCCCCCTGGCGGCCATGTTTTTCGACCAATCAACATGGCTTGAAGGAATCTGATAGAGGGTCACCCAAGGAACATTTCTACAAAATTATTTGAAAATCGGCCTGACACTTTTGGAGGAGAAGATTTTTTAAGTTTGCACTATAGCCATATTGGCAAAATAGCCCCCCCTGGGGGCCATGTTTTTCGACCAATCAACATGGCTTGAAGGAATCTGATAGAGGGTCACCCAAGGATCATTTCTACAAAATAATTTGAAAATCGGCCTGACACTTTGGGAGGAGAAGATTTTTAAGAATTTTGATTTTTTTTTCATTTCGTTGCCATGGAAACCAGAATTCTGCATGGATCCAAAAAAAATTAAGGAATTCTGGTGAGGACATTGCGAGGATGCTTTCTGTGAAGTTTCATCCCAGTTGACCCACCGGTAACAGAGGAGAAAATGTTGACGGACGACGGACGACGGACATAGGGCGATCACAATAACTCACCCTGAGCACTTCGTGCACAGGTGAGCTAAAAATAAAGACTGTATCGTGTTAACAAGCTCTTTTATAGCAATTTTGACCATTTCAAGGGCCATAATCCAGTCATGCATGGGCGGATCTGTGGCTGGTTTTCGAAAGGAACCGAGCTCTCATGGATATCTAACTACTGTATAAGTTTGGTTGAGATAAAATCAAAAGTGAAGACTGTATCGTGTTAACAAGCTCTTTTATAGCAATTTTGACCATTTCAAGGGCCATAATCCAGTCATGCATGAGCGGATCTGGCTTGTTTTTGAAAGGAACCGAGCTCTCATGGATATCTAACTACTGTATAAGTTTGGTTGAGATACAATCAAAAGTGAAGACTGTATCGTGTTAACAAGAAATTATTTACGGACGGACGGACGCACGCACGGATGACGGACGAATCGCCACGACATAAGCCCTTCTGGCCTTTGGCCAGTAGAGCTAAAAACCAATCTGTTCTGTTTATAGCGCAGGCTGTGTTTAAATACTAGGGATGGCACTGAATATTTTAATATTCGAATATTCAATGATAATTATAATTATTCTAATATATATAAATGAAGTTGAAGAAACATTTCTACTCTTATAACGACCAAACACAATATTTCCCCATACAGATGCAATAACATATAATCCTAATTTGACCAAACCCTATTATAATCGTCTTTCTAAGAGAATTCTTAACCCTGTCACATATACAACAAAGCTGCATCAGATGTCTTTAAAAATGTCCATGCCAAAGGTATGCATATATTTTGAAAATCTCTATGAATGAAAGTTTCATTATTTAAGAGTTGAAAACATTATGAGCAATTTCTTCTTTTGACACAATATTTTATTAAGTCCTCTGTTGCAGATGTGTTTATCAATTCCCACATACAACAAATCTGCAGCAGATGCAATTTCAATAAACAATATTACAGTTATTGGATAGAGTTGAAAGCATTGTGGCAAATGGAGAAATAGCTCATTCCCCTGCGAAACTCAGTTCTAGAAATAAACTACAGAATTTTAGAACAGTTCTAGAACTATTCAATTTTGTGTCCTAGTACATTAGTTCTATAACAGTACTATAACGTTAATCTAGAACAAAAAAGGAACATTTGTAGAACACAAATTGGTTCTTAAACTATTCTGGAACAGTCATAGAGCACTTAAGAACCAAATTCAGGTCTACAAATGCTCTAAAGTAGAGTTCTGGAACATAAACATTTTAAAATAATATTTTTACTCAGTCAATTTAATTAAATTAAAATGACTTTGTAACTCAGTGTGAATCACTTAAACTTCTATTTTGAGTAGAGAAATTAAAATAGAACACTTATAGAACCAAAAAGGTTCTTATAAATGTATATACAGAACCTTATTGTCAAAAGTAAAGGCCTGCCCTAGTGAAAGAATCAATGGAAATCCAGTGGAATACTGGAACTATACCAAGAGAGATAACTCTAGCATAAAACACAGTTACTCTTCAAAAAGAGGTAAGTAATGTGTACTACTTCCTTTAAGATTTTTGGTGGGAAAAATATGTTCTGGTTCAACGGCACAGAGAATATTATGATATTTCCTATGAACAACTGGATGGGCATATTTGGTAAATGTTATATTGTTTATCAAATTATCAAATTGTATTGTGCTGCCATAAACAACATGTTTATGTGGTGATATATTAAAGTATCATATTGCCACATATGGAAGCTGTCTTCATATAAAACATCTATTTATATAATTTTGGTTAAACTATGTTTCAATGTACCAGAATATTTTTTCTACACAATCTGCAAAGATTTTCTGTATTTCATTCTGTACATAATCTGGTTCCAGTCTGGCCAGACTATTTTGTACAGATTAACATTGTAGAACCATTCTTGCATTATTCTAGAACATATATGTGATCTATCTCTAGAACTGTTATATAACATTTGTTCTGGAACCTTTTTAGAACCAATTGCTTTACAAATTATGCTATTTAATGTTGTAGAACCCTTCTAAAAGTGTTTTAGAACATACATGGCATGATTGAAGAATAATTATTGTACATTTGGACTAGAACTGTTCTAGAATTTACTAGAACTGTTCTAGACATTTTAGCAAGGGATTACAAGCAATTTCTTCATTTGCCACAATGTTTTGTAAAATCATCTGCGCCTGACAAGAAAAACAGTAACAAAGGACAGAACTCTGTAATTAGCTAAAACAGAGTTCTGGTTTGTGTACATCTCACTTCCTCTCATTGTGCTCTACCATTGTATGAAATCTAACTCCAATTCCATATAGTAGTTTTCAAGTAATGCTCCAGACAAGAAAACAGTAACAAAGGGCAATAGGTCTGTAATTAGCTAAAATAAGAGTTATGGTTCTTATACACTGCTCTTCCTCTTATTGTGCTCTACTATTGTTTGAAGTTTTATTAAATTCCATTCTGTAGTTTTAAAGTTATTGTCCGGACAAAAAAAAGTAAGAAAGGGTAATAACTCTGTAAATTGCTCAAGTAGAGTTTTGGTTCTTGCCCATTGCACTTCCTCTCATTGTGCGTAACCATTGTATGAAGTTGGATTAAATTCCATCTAGTAGTTTTCCAGTTATGCTCCAGACAAGGAAAATTGCAACGGAACGACCGACTGACTTTGTTTGTCGGGGGTATAACAACAGGTGAATGTAACCAAATAGTTGTTCTTTCTGAATAGCAGACACATTTGCAGCAGATGTCTTTTGAAAACACTGTGGTAAAAAGAGAATCTGTTTATAATGTTTTTTGAACTCTATTCAATTTTACTTTTTCTTTAGCTAGATTTTTAATGTTTTTTACCTAGATGTCTTTAAAGTTGTCTGTGAGAAAGGGTAAAAACTGATTTACTTAATCATAATTCTAAATTCATTTTACAGAGTCACTTCAAATCATTAACTTAAGAGACCTTTCCAGAGTTAATAAGTCTGTTTAAACCCTTTACCACATACAGACGCTTTCTGATGCCTCTGCAGCAGACGACTTAAGAAAACATTGTGACAAAAGGAACAATTAAAATAAAACAAATAATTTCTCCTTTAGCCACAATGATTTCTATTCTTTTCAATAATTATACTTTCATTTGTAGCTAATTTTGCCCTAATGTTTTCAAAGTCGTTTGCTGCAGATTTGTTGTATGCGAGAAATGTTTTTTTTTACACTAATGGGAAAATTATCAAGTAAATGAAGTGCATATATCTTTGAACCTTTCTCTGTTCCTGTAATATTTTCTACTTCAATTAGAATTATGCTTCCGATTATACCAAATTCATTATTTGTACACAAAGCAAGCTTTCATGATATATGTAACCCTTTCAAATATTCAAATTTTGTTTCCTTTTGCTACAGTGCTTTTAACTCTATGCAATAAGGATTTCTTCATTTATTCAGATTTTATTAATGCCTGAAGGTCTTCAAAGTTTTCTGCTGCAGAATTTTTGTATGAGGGAAAGGTTTATCTCAACTTGATTTATCAATTAAATAAACTCTTCTTAATTAGAAAGAGATGAGAAGAGAAAAGAACAGACCTTTTGGAAATGAGGGATATTGCTGCATGTACATTACCCTTTTCTACAATGTCTTCAAATTAATCTGTACAAGGAAAAGGGTTAAGATGCCAAGTGATTATCAAAGTGACCACAGGCTAGATGAGATAACCCTTGTACAAGGAGATGTTATAATACTCATGTCACCTTAACGAAGCTACAAAAACAATGGAAGACAAGCTTTTCCTGTTTACTTTCCCTCCCATATTGTAAACAAACATGGGATTACTTTACCCTTTACAAACTGCAGACATACGAGGGGCATTCTGAAAGTTCTGATATTGGATGCAGATTTATAATACTGCTCTTAGCTGGTCAAATCTGTCTAGTCGAGTCCCTCAAAGTACTATCTTTTGAACTGTACACACTTTTTCAGGCGTTTGATCCATTCAGAAAATGCATTTTTATAGTCCGACTTGGGTATAATAATAGCGCATTGGTATATGGTATGCCCAACAGCTGTGCAGGTATCAAACTGCCATTCCCTCAGACACAGTTTAATGTGTGGATTCAGCCAAAAATCACATGGTGACATGTCTGGACTGTATGGGGGATGTGACAAAGTATGAAGTTGGATGGTCTGTAAATAATCTGTTACAAGGCTGACTTATGTGCTGGGACATTATGTTGAAGAAGAGTAAGTCCCCTCATTCCCTTACGTTGACTGGCCTCTACATAGTGGTTAAGGATGGCAGGTGGAATATTTTCAGCATACATCCTTCCTGTGATTGTGCTGCACTCTGGAATGGAAACTGGAGAACCATTCCATGTGCGTCAAAAAATAAAGCATATAAAACGGGCTAAACACTCCTGAATTGTCGGGCTATCTGTAGCCTTTCTCCACTTTCCCCAACCCACACCTTATTATTTTCCTTTCCATCGAGCTCAAAAAATGACACCCACATTTCATTACCTGTCACAATGCCAAATAAACGTCTTTCATTGCAATTTTCATACACGCTCAATAATTCCGTGGCAATTCTTACCCACTCCTGTTTCAGTTGGTCAGGCAGCAAATGGTGGATCCATGGGGCGCAAATCTTCTCCTTTAAAACTGTGAAAAACGCCCCTAAATGCCACATATGTCCACTAACTCATCCACAGTGCAACGCGCATCCTCCTCCTCTTCTGTTTTAACAGTGATGACATCATTTTCACAAAATGGCGTTAACGGAAGCCCTGAACGTTGGTCATCTTCAACCGTATGCCTGCCATTAAATCAAGCTTACCATCTTGCAATTATAGGATACGCTAGAGCATCGTTCCCATTTACCTTATCTAAATCTGCTTTGATTTCCTGCGGCTAAAAATTAAGCAACTTCCATATTTTTATATAGATCCTCTGCTCTTCCTTCACCATATTTGTAATTAAAACCTTAAATACTCGCAATATCGATAAGTACACCTTATTTAACC
The DNA here is from genome assembly GCA_031761405.1 of Serripes groenlandicus. Lineage (NCBI taxonomy): Eukaryota > Metazoa > Mollusca > Bivalvia > Cardiida > Cardiidae > Serripes > Serripes groenlandicus. Next base: position 71,272,335 of record JASEVX010000007.1, on the reverse strand, counting down.
CTACGCCACGTGACCAGCATGTTTTTGCATGAGGAAAGTGTGCATTGCTAGACGCGGCAATGTTTTTCACCTTGAAGGGGATATAACTTTCATAAAAATTGATAATTTATAAGCAGAGTTATATGCCTATTATCAGAACTTTCAGAATGACCCCGTAGCTTAGTGCATTTATAGCAGACAACTTTATAAAGCATGGTAAGAAAAGGAGAAAATTGCTCAAAATGAGCCATTTTACCTTTTCCAACAATGTTTTCTACTTGCTTCAAAAATTGTATTTTCATTTGCAGAGATTTCCGATAATTTCCCCAAAGATGTATTCACAGTTGTTTACAGCAGATTCTTTATATGTGTGAAGGAAAGTACATCCCACAGTGAACTTTATGTGTTCTCTGTGTGAAGGAAAGTACATCCCAGCAGTGAGCTTTATGTGTCCTCTGTGTGAAGGAAAGTACATCCCAGCAGTGAACTTTATGTGTTCTCTGTGTGAAGGAAAGTACATCCCAGCAGTGAACTTTATGTGTCCTCTGTGTGAAGGAAAGTACATCCCAGCAGTGAACTTTATGTGTTCTCTGTGTGAAGGAAAGTACATCCCAGCAGTGAACTTTATGTGTTCTCTGTGTGAAGGAAAGTACATCCCAGCATTGAACTTTAAGATTCTTTCTCTGTGTGAAGGAAAGTTCACCCCAGCAGTGAACTTAAAGTGTTCTCTGTATGAAGGAAAGTACATCCCAGCAGTGAACTTTATGTGTTCTCTGTGTGAAGGAAAGTACATGCCAGCAGTGAACTTTAAGATTCTTTCTCTGTGTGAAGGAAAGTTCATCCCAGCAGTGAACTTAAAGTGTCCTCTGTGTGAAGGAAAGTACATCCCAGCAGTGAACTTTATGTGTTCTCTGTGTGAAGGAAAGTACATCCCAGCAGTGAACTTTATGTGTTCTCTGTGTGAAGGAAAGTACATCCCAGCAGTGAACTTTAAGATTCTTTCTCTGTGTGAAGGAAAGTTCATCCCAGCAGTGAACTTAAAGTGTTCTCTGTATGAAGGAAAGTACATCCCAGCAGTGAACTTTATGTGTTCTCTGTGTGAAGGAAAGTACATGCCAGCAGTGAACTTTAAGATTCTTTCTCTGTGTGAAGGAAAGTTCATCCCAGCAGTGAACTTAAAGTGTTCTCTGTGTGAAGGAAAGTACATCCCAGCAGTGAACTGTATGTGTTCTCTGTGTGAAGGAAAGTACATCCCAGCAGTGAACTTTATGTGTCCTCTGTGTGAAGGAAAGTACATCCCAGCAGTGAACTTTATGTGTTCTCTGTGTGAAGGAAAGTACATCCCAGCAGTGAACTTTAAGATTTTTTCTCTGTGTGAAGGAAAGTTCATCCCAGCAGTGAACTTAAAGTGTTCTCTGTATGAAAGAAAGTACATCCCAGCAGTGAACTTTATGTGTTCTCTGTGTGAAGGAAAGTACACGCCAGCAGTGAACTTTAAGATTCTTTCTCTGTGTGATGGAAAGTTCATCCCAGCAGTGAACTTAAAGTGTTTTCTGCGTGAAGGAAAGTACATCCCAGCAGTGAACTTTATGTGTTCTCTGTGTGAAGGAAAGTACATCCCAGCAGTGAACTTTATGTGTTCTCTGTGTGAAGGAAAGTACATCCCAGCAGTGAACTTTATGTGTCCTCTGTGTGAAGGAAAGTACATCCCAGCAGTGAACTTTATGTGTCCTCTGTGTGAAGGAAAGTACATCCCAGCAGTGAACTTTATGTGTTCTCTGTGTGAAGGAAAGTACATCCCAGCAGTGAACTTCAAGATTCTTTCTCTGTGTGAAGGAAAGTTCATCCCAGCAGTGAACTTAAAGTGTTCTCTGTATGAAGGAAAGTACATCCCAGCAGTGAACTTTATGTGTTCTCTGTGTGAAGGAAAGAACATGCCAGCAGTGAACTTTAAGATTCTTTCTCTGTGTGAAGGAAAGTTCATCCCAGCAGTGAACTTAAAGTGTCCTCTGTGTGAAGGAAAGTTCATCCCAGCAGTGAACTTTATGTGTTCTCTGTGTGAAGGAAAGTACATCCCAGCAGTGAACTGTATGTGTTCTCTGTGTGAAGGAAAGTACATCCCAGCAGTGAACTTTAAGATTCTTTCTCTGTGTGAAGGAAAGTTCATCCCAGCAGTGAACTTAAAGTGTTCTCTGTATGAAGGAAAGTACATCCTAGCAGTGAACTTTAAGTGTTATCTGCATGAAGGAAAGTACATCCCAGCAGTGAACTTTATGTGTTCTCTGTGTGAAGGAAAGTACATCCCAGCAGTGAACTTTATGTGTCCTCTGTGTGAAGGAAAGTACATCCCAGCAGTGAACTTTATGTGTTCTCTGTGTGAAGTTAAGTACATCCCAGCAGTGAACTTTAAGTTTTCTCTGTGTGAAGGAAAGTACATCCCAGCAGTGAACTTTAAGTTCTCTCTGTGTGAAGGAAAGTACATCCCAGCAGTGAACTTTAAGGTCAAGGCAAAAGAAACTCTTGTGTTCAGAAATTTGATCTTTCATCTTGTTTTCATCATGAACCCATTACGTGTTACTTGTCAAATAGAAATATCCACTGTTTAACCCTTTCCCACAAACAATGGTTCTGCAGCAAATGACCGTAAGAACATCAGGTACAAAATATGAAACTCTATATAAATGAAAGAACAATTATTACTGAGCAATTATTCATTGCCACAATGTTTTCAAGTTGTCTGCTGCAGAGGCGTCAGAAAGCCTTGAATATGGGAAAGAGTTAACTTCTCTTTACAACAAAACTTGAACCATTTACTTAATAATTTATGACATTGTTTGTTTGTATGTTTGTTTGGCCACTTTCAACAGTAATATCGGTATATCAGAAGGCTTCCTGGTACTGCCGGAGCACAATGAGGGAAGTCATTACTACCGGAAAACACAGAGGGAAGTCATTACTACCAGAAAACATGGAGAGAAGTCATTACTGCTGGAGCACAATGAGGGAAGTCATTACTACTGGAGAACACAAAGGGAGGTCATTATTGCTGGAGCACAAGGAGGGAAGTCATTACTACTGGAGAACATGAAGAGAAGTCATTACTACCGGAGAGCACAGAGAGAAGTCATTACTACCGGAGAACACGGAGAGAAGTCTTTACTACTGGCACACAGGGAGGGAAGTCATTACAACTGGAGCACAAGGAGAGAAGTAATTACTACGGGAGAACACATAGAGAAGTCATTACTACTGGAGAACACGAAGGGAAGTCATTACTACTGGAGAACATGGAGAGAAGTCTTTACTGCACGAGAACACGGAGAGAAGTCATTACTACTGGAGAACATAGAGAGAAGTCATTACTACTGGCACACACGGAGAGAAGTCATTACTACTGGAGCACAAGGAGAGAAGTCATTACTGGAGAGCACAGAGAGAAGTCATTACTACTGGAGAACATGGAGGGAAGTCATTACTACCGGAGAACACAGAGGGAAGTCATTACTACTGGAGAACACAGAGGGAAGTCATTACTGCTGGAGCACAAGGAGGGAAGTCATTACTACCGGAGCATAAGGAGATAACTCATTACTGAGGATCAAACCCTAGTCTCCTGCTTTAATGTTTACCTAACTGCTAAATCATGGAGACTGTTAATGACATTGCAAATACCATCTGCTTTGAAAATGTAACATCTCGTAAGTGTAATCTGATATAGATGGGACATAATATTGTGGGAAAGGGAAACATTGTTTTAACCCTTTCCCTCATACGACAATTCTGCAGCAGACCTTGAACATATTTTGTCAAAAAATGGAAAATCTCTATAATTGAATAGATAACCTATGACTAAAAGTTGAAAACATTGTGGCAAAAGGAGAAATTGCTCGTTTTGAGCAATTTCTTCTTTTGTCACTATGTTTTCAAAAAGCTGTCTGCTACAGAGGCATCAGAAAGCATCTAAATGTGGGAAAGGGTTAAACCAATCTTATCTTCACCACATATTGAAGACAAAGGTCATAAGTTCATGTAAATCCATAAAAAAAAATCATCTTAGAACTGTAATTAAATTTCAAGGTAAGATGGAACTTTGCTAAGACTGCAACTCTTTAGCCAAGTTAATTTAGGAGATAGCAGAATGCTTTCATGTTTGTTTCAAGTTCCTTGTTTAATGGACATGGTTTTCATTCCCATGTCAGATGCTCATCAGGCATCATTAACCCTTTCCCTCATACAGATGGCATGACATTGAACACAAAATTATCCTTCCTATTTTTCAAGATGAACCTTTCCCCACTTAAATTTGGGATTCTATAAAACAAATCTGAAGCAGATGACTTTGAAAACATCTAGGCAAAAAAATGGTAAATCCCTTATGAACTAGAATGGAGTGCTCCGTGGAGCATGTGTGTCACCTGCACCAGTCCTGCTCATTAAAAGTGTGACGGACAGACAGACAGACAGACAGACTGACAGACAGACGGACAGAAACACGCCGGACAAAAAAAAAGTAATCCCTACGCAGGGTGACACAATAAAAGTATTAAAATTGAAAAAGAGTTGAAATACTGTTGTCTTAGTCTTCTCCAGTATGTCTAAATGTGGGAAAGGGATATAAATATTCTTCTCTGAAATGTTCAGAGTAGATGACTTAAATCTGGTTAAAGTATACTCTTCCCATTGCACTGGATACCTCAACAACACATTTGGCACAATGTCTTCAAAGGTTAAACATCTACATATTTGAAGTCTTGAATAGATCATCAAAGGAATGTCTCCAGTTCAATTTCATCAGTTATAACATTCATGAAAATGCTTTACCACCATTTCATTATCTGACACATCATTCTATAAATTGATGTCTTCTAAGGGTGATAAATTAAATGAAAGTACTGAAAGTACTAAAAGATAGAATGGAGATCGGTTAAGAAGAAATGCAGAAGTCCATATAGAAATATTTATCTAAAAGAAATCTCCACAATGACAGACAAATAATGATGCATCAGGCCAGAATGAAATATTTCCAAGATCATAAATTCTTGTTGGTCTAATGTGAAAATTAATTGATCCCAACTCCGAATATATCATTTGTTACACATAATACTTTTAGAATTATCATATTACCCAATAGCTCTACGGAAATTCCACCAGGAACATTCATGACAGTACAGTGTTTTTCTATTTATTGACTGTACTGAACCAACTGATGCATTCAGAGTATGCAATCTATTCATACAATCTATTAATGTTTTCAGTGAACTTAGAAGTGTAATCTACCAAAACAGTTGTGTTTTGAATGATTTTCTGGTTGTTCATCTCCAGTATTATATATACTTTATTTAAGTGTCTGTTAAACGAAATTGATTGCAAGCTTCTATTTTGACAGAAAATTTGTATAAAAATAAACAGATTAATATATAACAAGAGCACCGCCTGCGGGTGCCTGACTCTCGTCTGATATTATCCTTTTAGGGTTTATTTATTTTATATATAAAATCTTCATTTTCGGAATGAATATTTACACATCATAATGACCACACACAACTACTATTTTTCAAGTATTGAAACAAGATTAACTGTGGAAATAAATCCAAGTTCATATACATGATAAGAAAGATCTTCACGTCAGATGGCTGTCACAATCAGAGGGCAAGCGTGGCCCTGAATCGATCACCTGAGTGATAGCTATGTAGCATATATGTAACTGCTAATATCGGAGAAAATTTAATCAAGAGTGTGAATGAAACTGCTAGGAGTGGACACTGTAAATGAAATTTATCAAAACAAGCAAATTCATGAAATTTATATCCCCCGCTTGCAGGTAATATAGTAGGAAAATGTTGAGGTTAGGTTTAAACATGTCAGTAGACTTTTTATTGAACATGTATTACAGGGTAAATTAAACGAATTTGGCCTAGGTTGTTACCAAGTTTGTGGCAGTTATTGCACGGAAACAGCAAGAAACGACTTTTTTTGTTAAATAAGGGGCCATAACTCCACCGAATAAAGTCCGCCGAAAGTGACGATCGAACTAGGCCTAGCCTTTAAGGCATTTAACCTTGTTACCAAGTTTGAAAAAAAAAACGGTTCACATTTGTGGCAGTTATTGCACGGAAACAGCAAGAAACGACATTTTTTGTTAAATAAGGGGCCATAACTCCACTAAATAAAGTCCACCTAAAGTGACGATCGAGCTTGGCCTAGCCCTTAAGGCATTTAACCTTGTAACCAATTTTGAAAAAAAACGGTTCACATTTGTGGCAGTTATTGCACGGAAACAGCAAGAAACGACTTTTTTTGTTAAATAAGGGGCCATAACTCCACCAAATAAAGTCCGCCGAAAGTGACGATCGAACTTGGCCTAGCCCTTAAGGCATTTAACCTTATTACCAAGTTTGAGAAAAAAATATTCACATTTGTGGCAGTTATTGCACGGAAACAGCATGAAACGACATTTTGTGTTAAATAAGGGGCCATAACTCCCCTAAATAAAGTCCGCCGAAAGTGACGATTGAACTTGGCCTAGCCCTTAAGGCATTTAACGTTGTTACCAAGTTTGAAAAAAAAAGGTTCACATTTGTGGCAGTTATTGCACGGAAACGGCAAGAAACAACATATTTTGTTAAATAAGGGGCCATAACTCCACCAAATAAAGTCCGCCGAAAGTGATATTCGAACTTGGCCTAGCCCTTAAGGCATTTAACGTTGTTACCAAGTTTGAAAAAAAAAGGTTCACATTTGTGGCAGTTATTGCACGGAAACGGCAAGAAACAACATATTTTGTTAAATAAGGGGCCATAACTCCACCAAATAAAGTCCGCCGAAAGTGATATTCGAACTTGGCCTAGCCGTTAAGGCATTTAACCTTGTTACCAAGTTTGAAAAGAAACGGTTCACATTTGCGGCAGTTATTGCACGGAAACGAAGTGTGACGGACGGACAGACGGACAGACAGACGGACGGACGGACAAACCGAAATTAATAACCCCCCTTTTTTTCTTCGAAAAAGCGGGGGATAACAAGATGTGTTTGTGAAACACTGATGCCCCCGAATGGCAACATCTAGGTCAAAGGTCAAGGTCGCCAGGTCAAAAATGTTGGTACTGACAGAAAGGTCATGTCACAAGGAATACACATGTGAAATATGGTAGCCGTACCTGTTATGGTTCAAAAGTAGTGGTCAAGGTTAAAGTTTTTTTCGAGAATGGCAACATCTAGGTCAAAGGTCAAGGTCGCAAGGTAAACAATTTTGGTACTGACAGAAAGGTCATGTCACAAGGTATACACATGTGAAATATGGTAGCCGTACCTGTTATGGTTCAAAAGTAGTGGTCAAGGTTAAAGTTTTTTTCGAGAATGGCAACATCTAGGTCAAAGGTCAAGGTCGCAAGGTGAAATGTTTTGGTACTGACAGAAAGGTCATGTCACAAGGTATACACATGTGAAATATGGTAGCCGTACCTGTTATGGTTCAAAAGTAGTGGTGAAGGTTAAAGTTTTTATCGAGAATGGCAACATCTAGGTTGGTACTGACAGAAAGGTCATGTCACAAGAAATACACATGTGAAATATGGTAGCCGTACCTGTTATGGTTCAAAAGTAATGGCCAAGGTTAAAGTTTTTTTCGAGAATGGCAACATCTAGGTCAAAGGTCAAGGTCACAAGGTCAAAAATGTTGGTACTGTCAGAAAGGTCATGTCACAGGGAATACACATGTGAAATATGGTAGCCGTACCTGTTATGGTTCAAAAGTAGTGGTCAAGGTTAAAGTTTTTTTCGTGCAGACAGACGTGCAGACAGGCCAAAAACTAGATGCCCACCGAATCGGTGATTCCGGGGGCATAAAAAGACATTTGTTATAATATTTAATCTTTGAACAGTTTGTAAGCGGACCACCAAAGTAACATTCCCGTGAAGATTGTTTGATATCAGTCCAATGGTATGGGAGGAGATTTTTTTTTAAGCTAAAAGTTCATTTTATCCCTATTCTAAAGCAGCATGGCAGCCATCTTTTCAAACCAATCAATATAGCTTGAACAAATTACAAATGTATTCTGAAATCAGACTAAAACTTGAATAGAAAAGGAACTATTAAGTTTTGTAATTTTTATCAATATGGCTTAGAGAATTATGATGAGGGTCACCTGAGGAACAAATAAGAGGAGCACTTTCATAACAGTTTTATACGGGTAATGTTGCCATTTTGCCCTTTTCTGATGCCGCCTGGCTCCTCTATTTTCAACCAACTGATATGGCTTGAACAATTTTTGTAGAGAGTCTCCGAAGGAACTTTTCTGCTAAATAAATGGAATCGGACAAGAACTTTAAATATTGGGCCTTTTGCTCCCTTTCTCAGATACCGCACAAACAAGAGTTCTACACATATCTTTGATTATAATTAAGAAAAGGAACACCAAAAGAACATTCCATGTTTTTTTGTCCAGTGTCATTTACATCACATGACTTCAAAATCTCACTTGTAACTATGGTAGCCTTGCTATCGCAATTCTACCAAAAAGTATGAAATTTAGTGGGAAACAAGATGTGTTTGTGAAACACTGTCCCCCGAATGGCAATATCTAGGTCAAAGGTCAAGGTCGCAATGTCAAAAATTTTGGTACTGACAGAAAGGTCATGTCACAAGGAATACACATGTGAAATATGGTAGCCGTACCTGTTATGGTTCAAAAGTAGTGGTCAAGGTTAAAGTTTTTTTCGACAGACAGACAAAGAGACAGACAGACAGGCCAAAAACTAGATGCCCACCGAATCGGTGATTCCGGGGGCATAAAAACAAATAAGTATTTCTCCTTTTCTCCACAATGTTTTTCAAAGTCATCAGATTCAGATACAGGAAATGGTTGACCCTTTCACTCCTGCAGACACATTTTGAGGCATCTGCAGCAGATGACTTATGGAAGCATTGTGGCAAAAGAAGAAATTGCTCATAATGAGCAAATTATGAGTAATTAGTCCTCTGGCTACAATATTTTCAACTCTATTCCATATATAAATTTACCTTAATGTTTTTGAAATTTTCTGTTGCAGATTTGGGGTGGGATATGGGAGACATATAAGTGGTTCTAACAACATGGATTTCAAGTGCTTTGTCAGGAGTCAATTAGAGCCATATGTTTATTAACTCAAGTAGACAGGTTCATGAGCTGTGAACATTCTAATCAAGTGGCTTCAATCATGTGAACAAATAACTTCCTGTGAAATAAACGTTTCACACTGTCTTTAAGTTTTTTCATACTTTTTGTACATTTGAGAAAGTCATTGTTAAACAAGAGGGCCATGATGGCCCTATATCGCTCACCTGATTTAATAGAACTTCAATAGTTTTCAAAGTTTTTACTGTTTTCAGGCCAATACTTTTGGACAAGAAGATTTTTAAAGTTTTAACAATGCACATATAAGGAAAACAAGCTCCGCCCCCTGGTGGCCATGTTTTTCAACGGATCAAACATATTTAAACAATCTTGGTAAAGGGTGCCCCAAGGAACATTTGTGCAAAATAATTTTTAAATCAGGCCAGTACTTTTGGACAAGAAGATTTTTAAAGTTTTAACAATGCACATATAAGGAAAACAAGCTCCGCCCCCCCCTGGCGGCCATGTTTTTCAACGGATCAAAAATATTTGAACAATCTTGGTAAAGGGTGCACCAAGGAACATTTGTGCAAAATAATTTTTAAATTGGGCCAGTTCTTTTGGACAAGAAGATTGTTAAAGTTTTAACAATGCACATATAAGGAAAACTAGCTCCGCCCCCTGGCGGCCATGCTTTTCAACGGATCGGAAATATTTGAACAATCTTGGTAAAGGGTGCCCTAAGGAACATTTGTGCAAAATAATTTTCAAATTGGGCCAGTACTTTTGGACAAGAAGATTTTACAAAGTTTTAACAATGCACATATAAGGAAAACAAGCTCCGCCCCCCCTGGCGGCCATGTTTTTCAACGGATCAAAAATATTTGAACAATCTTGGTAAAGAGTGTCCCAAGGAACATTTGTGCAAAATATTTTTCAAATCGGGCCAGTACTTTTGGACAAGAAGATTTTTAAAGTTTTAACAATGCACATGTAAGGAAAATAAGCTGCGCCCCCTGGCGGCCATGTTATTCAATGGATTGGAAATATTTGAACAATCTTGGTAGAGGGTACCTCAAGGAACATTTGTGCAAAATAATTTTCAAATCGGGCCAGTACTTTTGGACAAGAAGATTTTTAAGATTTGGCAATTTTTCCCTTTTCTGATGCCGCAGCAACCAAAGTTCTACTTGGAATTAATTTCTTTGAACAACTTTGAAAGAAGACTACCTAAGGACCATTCCTGTGAAGTTATTTTGAAATCTGTTCATTGGTTTAGTAGGAGAAGTCATTTGTAGGAAATTGTTAACAGACGCCGCCGCCGACGACGACGACGACGACGCCGGACGGTGAGTGATCACAAAAGCTCACCTTGCACTTCGTGCTTAGGTGAGCTAAAAAGTCAAAATTGCCTCATTAATTCCTTTTCTTACAATATTTCCCACACTATTTCGAATATCTTAGTTCTAAATTATCACAAGTTATTTACTGGATCAGAATAATTTCAACAATAGTGATAGAAGGTCACCCAAGGAAGATTTTAAAGTTTTGTCATTTTCCCCTCTTTCTGCTGCAGCAACAACAATTCGACATGGAATTAAATATTTGAAAGAGGATCACCTAAGTAACATTCTGTGACGTCGCCCGACCAATGGTGAGTGATCACAAAAGCTCAACCCGCACTTTGTGCTCATGTGAAGTGTACACTTCCACTATGTGTTTACAAACATTGACTGATTTTGTTCAAGCCAAAGAATTAGGTAAAGTATAGTTCATATAAAAAGAGCTAAATTTTCTCCTTTCACCACAATATTTTCAAAGGATGTCTGCTGATAAGGCTCAGTAAAACATTTCTCATTTTGTTACAACAATGTCAGTCATTATCATCAAATAATTTTGGGCAATGTATCCTATTCAAGATGCTTTCTAAACAAGGGGACATGATGGTTCTAAATTTAACCCTTTCCCTCATATAGATGCTTTCTGATGCCTCTGCAGCAGACAGCTTTTAGAAAAACATATAGTGACAAAAGAAGAACTTGCTAAAAACGAGCAATTTCTCCTTTTGCCACCATGTTTTCCACTTTTAGTCATAGGTTATCCATTCAATTATAGAGATTTTCTATTTTTTGACAAAATATGTTCAGTCGTCTGCTACAGAATTGTCGTATGAGGAAAAAGGGTTAAAAGAAATCCCTTTTTTCAATGTTCTTACAATATGCATACAAGGAAAACAAGCATTGCCCCCTTGTGGTCATATTTATCAACGGATCGTAATAATTTCAACAATCTTGCCTTTATGTTTTACGGGGTTTAACACCGTTTTTAACAATTTCTCAGTTATATCATGGCGGCCAGTCCACCTACTCATGCATTTCCTCGTTTTCTGAAACCAGTACTCCACACAACAATCTTTCCAAGCAACTGTCTGCTTTTCCACATAGACTTAGCCCATTGGCGGAAGACGAATGACGCATGTCCCATTGACTTTTGTCAATCGTCGGAAAGAAAGACGTACTTTTGGACAAGAAGTTTTTGAAAGTTTTGGCTTTTTTCCCCTTTTCTGATTCCGCAGCAACCAAAGTTCTGCATGGAATTGAATTCTTTAAAACAGGACCACATAAGGAACATTCTTGTGAATTTTTTTTGAAATCGCTCCATTGATTTAGGAGAAGTTGTTTGTAGGAAAATGTAAACAGACAGACGTTGACACACTGTGAGTGCTCACAAAAGCTCACCCCGCACGTCAGGCTCAGGTAAGCTAAAAATTCTGCTCTACAAATCTTCAAATGCATTTTCATGAGAGAAAGGCAAGCTCTTAGAATGGAATTAAATGTCAACTACTTAATAGAAAGCTTCTAAAGAAAACCAGATGGCCTATAAAATTGAATAATTGATGACTTTTTCATTAGAAAACACCGTAATTTCCAAAATTCCTTATTTAATCTTACAATAGAAGCTTCAAGCCCTTAGTAATTCTTAAAAAAAGTTGAGTTAAACTCTTTAAAAAATAAAGCATTTTAGTAAGTCTATTAAAATGAGTCAATCATTTTGAAAGAAAACTTAAGTAAATTTGGAAAAGGTACGTTTCAACATAATAAGTAAATTCACTTTTCCAATCATGCATTCCAGTGTTGTATCTGACGCATTTGTGTGAGGGAAAAGCTTCAACGTCAATCTACTGACAGTAACTAGTCATTATTAGATCATGTTTTCCAATGTTATCAATCATCTTCACACCTCTGTTCTAGACAAACGTTACCATACCCCCATAAGATGCATTTTTACAAATTTGCAGCAGACGACCTTTTCAATAAGTTAACTTTCATTTATAGATGTTCCACATTTTTGCCTTGATCTTTTCTACTGCAGATTCTTTCTATGTGGGAAAGCTCATCTGTTACCAACTTTTATAAGTTCAAAGTATCTAGAGAAGAATATCTGATCATAATGAAAGAATAATTCCAGACTTAACCCTTTCTCACCCACAGAAACAATTTGATCCATCAGAGTTTTCAACTCTACTCAATAATAACAACTTTCATTTATAGAGAATTTCGTATGCATGCAAAGATGTTTTCAAAGTGGTCTGCTGCAGATTTGTTGTATGTGGTAAAGAGCTAAAAGAATAGATTGGTAAGTTTAGCCCTTTTCAACATATAGAAGCAACTGCAGGAACTCTGATGAGCAACTTCTTCTTTTGTAACGTTTTCAATTATATTCAATAATTATACTTTCATTCATAGAGAATTCCCATATTTTGTCCAGATGATTTCAAAGTTGTCTGCTGCAGATTATTTGTTATATGCCGGAAAGTTATAACAAACTGACAAGAGTTTCTGTTGCAACTTCACATGACAACTCATTGAGTTTCTTCTGCAATTAATGGCATTTACAAACTACCACATACAAGCAATCTGCAGCAGAAGACATTATGGCAAAAGGTAAAATTTCTCCTTTTGCCAGTGTTTTCAAAAGTGGTCTGCAACAGTTACGTCAAACTAGGTCTGTTTGTGTCCAGAAGGTTGGTGTTATTGCGTTGTGGTCTATAAAGAAGTGCAGGTCTATAATCAATCACAATGTTCTTAGAAACAGACCTAGACTGTTACATGTAATCTAATCTCTGTGATATACAGAAACACAAACTAGAGATTGCTTTTTTGAAAAAGCGCTTGTCTCCCAATTTGTGTGGTCGTAGGGGAGGAAAAGAAATGATGGAGATGAATTTTTTAGTTTTGGACTGGAGATGAAGCAACAGTGACAATCCTCAGTTATTGAGCGGAAACCATTTTTCAGCTGAGGGTTACCATGACCTTGGTCTTTAACCTAGTGACCTCAAAATCAATAGGGGTCATTTGCTGCTGGTGACCAACCTGCACACCAAGTATGAAGTTCCTGGGCCCAAGCAATCTTCAGTTATTGAGCGGAAACCATTTTTCAGCCAAAGGTCACCACGACCTTGACCTTTGACCTACTGACATCAATAGGGGTCATCTACAGGTTAGGACCAAGCTGCACACCAAGTATGAAGTTCCTGGGTATAAGCGTTCTTGAGTTATTGAGTAAAACACATTTTTCAGCTGAAGGTTACCGTGACCTTCGACCTTGTGACCTCAAAATCAAACAAATTCAATAAAGGTCATTTACTGGTTAGGACAAACCTGCACACCAGGTATGAAGTTCCTCAACATAAGCATTCTTTAGTTATTGAGAGGAAACCATTTTTCAGCTGAAGGTTACCATGACCTTGACCTAGTGACCTCAAAATCAATAGGGGTCATCTACTGGTGGTGACCAACCTGCACACCAAGTATTAACTTCCATGGCCAAAGCATTCTACAGTTATTAAGCAAAAACAATGTTTCAGCTCATTGTCACTGTGACCTTGACTTTGACCTCAAAATTAATAGGGTCTTTTACTGGGCATGGCCAACCTGCATACCAAGTATGGAGTTCCTCGGCCCAAGCATTCTTCAGTTATTGAGCGGAAACCATTTTTTACCTCACAAGGTCACCATGACCTTGACCTTTGACCTTCTGACATCAAAATCAATAGAAGTCATCTACTGGTCATGACCAACCTGCATACCAAGTATGAAGATCCTATGCCCAAGCGTTCTTCAGTTATTGAGCGGAAACAAGTGTGACGGATGTGACCTTGACCTTTTACCTAGTGACCTTAAAATTGATAGGGGTCATTTGCTGGTGGTGACCAACCTGCACATCAAGTATGAAGTTCCTGGGCCCAAGCAAAAACTATTTATCAGCTAATTGTCACTGTGACCTTGACTTTAGACATACTGACCTCAAAATCAATAGGGGTCTTCTACTAGGCATGGCCAACCTGCATACCAAGTATGGAGTTCCCCAGCCAAAGCGTTCTTCAGTTATTGAGTGGAAACCATTTTTTACCTCACAAGGTCACCATGACCTTGACCTTTGACCTTCTGTTATCAAAATCAATAGGGGTCAGCTACTGATCATGACCAACCTGCATACCAAGTATGAAGTTCCTACGCCCAAGCATTCTTCAGTTATTGAGCGGAAACAAGTGTGACAGACGGAAGGACGGAAGGACGGACGATAGGACGGACGGAACGGGCAAAAACAATATGTCACCCCCATGTAATGGGGGAGACATAATAACCGTGATACAGGGAACATTTGAGGCCATATGATTGGTGAACAATGCAGCTGCAGATTAGCGGGTTAATCTGGATCTACACTGGCGGCAAAGCCTTATGGTTGGTTTTCTTAGAGCATGCCTTATACAATACAACAGACTTCTTTTGTCTTGCTAGGCTCATCATACTACTAGGTCCATCAGAACCTGTGACAGACAACTTTGATAATTGAGGGAAAATATAGAGAACATCTATTGATGAAACTTTAATTTTACAATATTATAAAGGTAGAAAACGTGTTGGGAATGAATAGAAATTGCTACTTTTCAACACAATGTTTTCCTCAGTCATCTGCTGAAGATACATTAACCATTTCCTTCATACAGACGCTATCTGACAACTTTTGAAAACATTGTTGCAAAATAAGAAAATGCTCATAATGACAAAATACATTCAAAGTTGTCTGCTGCAGATTTCTTGTATGTTGGAAAGGGTTAAAAGTCATATAGTATGGTATATAGTTTAAAGAGATACATTTGTTTTTACAGTCTCTAGTGATTTATCTAGTATAGTATTTACAGCTACATAATTATGCTTGGTAACGTGAAGTTGTTGTCTAGTGTCTAGTATCGTTTATCATAAACGATACTGGCAACCAGAATCTAGTATCGTTTATCACAAACGATACTGGCAACTAGACACTAGTGTCGTTTAAGGAACTAGATATCTAACTATAATTTTTTCAACATAGTTTCCAGAATCAATTTGCACACTCCAGTGTCGTTTAACACTTAACGACACTGGCAACGAGACACTAGTATCATTTAAGGAACTGGATATATAATTAATCAATTTTCAGGCTCCAGTGTCGTTTAACACTAAACGACACTGGCAACCAGACACTAGTGTCGTTTAAGAAACTAGATATATACTCACACGAAAAATATATATAGATATATACTTATTTTCAATGTTCAGACTCCAGTGTCATTTAACACTAAACGACACTGGCAACCAGACACTGGTGTCCTTTAAGGAACTAGATATATAATTATTTTCAATGTTTAGACTCCAGTGTCGTATAACACTAAACTAAAAGAAAGTGCGCACTTTTAAATTGGGCATAACTTTTTTGTTACAAAGTTTAGATATACGGATTTATCATCATGAATGAAGAAAATAACCCTTCACACATTGCACCCATTTACCCACAGGAGGAGGCCACAACAGATACTGATAAATTGTCACGTAACTTGACAATTATCCGAAGACAAAAAAGCAGTTACAAAACATTACAAATATGCAACTTTTACTTTTCACCCATACGTTATTCACACGTAAAACAATGTTCTGATAATTATCAAATTTCAATTAAAAGTAAAACATCGTATAGCCAATACATTTTTGCACATTTTGATACCAAATTTGCCTATATTTTGCTTCTATAAGTATAAAAAAAATCCCTCTAACCAAGTGCACACTTTCTTTTTCGTGTGAGTATATAATTTTCAATGTACAGACCCCAGTGTTGTTTATATTAAACGACACTGGCAACCAGACACTAGTGTCGTTTAAGGAACTATATTTATAATTTCAAAGTTCAGTTTCCAGTGTCGTTTAACACTAAACGACACTGGCAACCAGACACTAGTGTCGTTTAAGGAACTAGATGTATCATTTTTCAATTTTCAGGCTCCAGTATCGTTTAACACTAAATGACACTGGCAACCAGACACAAGTATCGTTTAATAAACTGGATATATAATATATTAATCACTTTTCAGGCTCCAGTGTCGTTTAACACTAAACGACACTTGCAACCAGACACTAGTATCGTTTAAGGAACTGAATATATATAATTTTCAATTTTCAGGCTCCCGTGTCGTTTAATACTAAACGACACTGGCAACCAGACACTAGTATCGTTTAAGGAACTGGATATATAACTAATCAATTTTCAGCCTCCAGTGTCGTTTAACACTAAACGACACTGGCAACCAGACACTAGTATCGTTTAAGGAACTCGATATATAACTAATCAATTTTCAGACTCCAGTGTCGTTTAAGGAACTGGATATATAATTTTCAATTTTCAGGCTCCAATGTCGTTTCACGCTAAACGACACTGGCAACCAGACACTAGTATCGTTTAAAGAACTGGATATATAATTAATCAACTTTCAGACTCCAGTGTCGTTTAACACTAAACGACACTGGCAACCAAACACTAGTATCGTTTAAGGAACTAGCAGGGCCTCCCCTGGCTATTTTTTTTCTTTCGCCAACACTTTCGCAAAATAGAAAAAAAAGGAGCCATAATAAAAAAGTTGGAGTCAAAATATTTAGCCAACTTTGAAGCCAATTCAAAAAATAATCAACGGATAAAGGGTATAAACAAGAGGGCCATGATGGCCCTTGAATCGCTCACCTGATTTATTTATTTTTGTTCACTTTAGCTATATAAGCCCCGCCCCCTGGCAGCCATAGTTTCCGACCAATCAACTTGGCTTGAAGGAATCTGATAGAGGGTCACCCTAGGAACATTTCTACAAAATTATTTGAAAATCGGCCTGACACTTATGGAGGAGAAGATTTTTTAAGTTTTCACTATAGCCATAAAAGGCAAAATAGCCGCGCCCACTGGCGGCCATGTTTTTTGACCAATCAACATGGCTTGAAGGAATCTGAAAGTGGGTCATCCAAGGAACATTTCTACAAAATTATTTGAAAATCGGCCTGACACTTTTGGAGGAGAAGATTTTTTAAGTTTGCACTATAGCCATATAAGGCAAAATAGCCCCGCCCCCCTGGCGGCCGTGTTTTTCGACCAATCAACATGGCTTGAAGGATTCTGATAGAGGGTCACCCAAGGAACATTTCTACAAAATTATTTGAAAATCGGCCTTACACTTTCGGAGGAGAAGATTTTTTAAGTTTTCAATATAGCCATATAAGGCAAAATAGCCCCGCCCCCCCTGGCAGCCATGTTTTTCGACCAATCAACACGGCTTGAAGGAATCTGATAGAGGGTCATCCAAGGAACATTTCTACAAAATTATTTGAAAATCTGCCAAGCAGTTTGGGAGAAGAAGAATTTTGAAGTTTTTTTCGTTTCGTTGCCATGGAAACCAGAATTTTGCATGGATACCAAAAATTTGAAGGAATTCTGGTGAGGTCATTGAGAGGATGCTTTCTGTGAAGTTTCATCCAAATTGACCCACTGGTTACTGAGGAGAAGAAGTTGACGGACGACGGATGACGCACGACGGACAAAAGGCGATCACAATAACTCACCTTGAGCAAAGCTCAGGTGAGCTAAAAACACAGTTGAACGAAATGTATATTGTTTTTTTCTCTTTTATTTCATTCATGTCTTTAGCAATATCACATGTATTATTCATGAAATAACATAAGATGTATAAAAAGCACATATTTTTCATTTCTGTTCCATTTAAAACATGATTTAATATATTTACATACAGTATATATACAACAACATCAGTCTCAAACCAGAATTCTGCGAGTCTTTAACCCAGCCCAAACCTTAAAGGTAGCCTTTAAATCAAAATGTTCAACATTGGGACCATCAATTGAAATCCGCATCAAATGATCAAGGGCAGAAACTGACAGCGAATTTCTAAAACAGGTCTTGATTATGGACCAAACATGGTGTTCAAATTAAAAAGTACATCCAATCAGAAACATCAAAGTACAAACAAACAAACTGTTAACGATCGTCCCTCTTTAATCGGTAATAACAACATCGATCAATTGTTCATAACACTAATTTGTCCGATATATTGATAAAACGTGTGAAAAACAACAGTCGCTTGGCCTTCACATTGTCAAATATCAAGACTGGTTACCTGTTAAAGTTACCGCGAGTCGCATACACAGAGATACAAAAGTCAATAGAATGCTTGTATCATTGAAAATATATGCCGCTTAGAGCATTTATAAAACAAAATGGCGGCGCAATTTGTCGAAAATTTTCTTTCGCAAGCTGTTTCGCAAATTCTTTTTTTCTTGCGCCACTTTTATTATTTCTTCGCAATTGGCGACTTTGGCGACCGACAGCGGAGGCCCTGAACTAGATTTATAATTTTCAATGTTCAGACTCCAGTGTCGTTTAACACTAAACGACACTGGCAATCAGACACTAGTGTCGTTTAAGGAACTAAATATCTAACTTTGTATATCATTTAGCTCAACATTCTGACCAAATTTCAAGCTGCTGAAGCAAAACATGCGGCTTCTACATAGTTAACAAGATTTTCCCTTGCCCTAGATATCTTTAAGACAACCATTCTGACAAAATTTCAACATGCTCAAGTACCCAATATGACCCATATTTAAACTTGACCTTGATATTTTTAAGACAAACATTCTGACAAAATTTCAAACTGCTGAAGCAAAAATTGCGGCCTCTGGAGTGTTAACAAGATTTTCCTTCAATTTGACCTAGTGACCTAGCTTTTTACCCGGCACGACCCGTATTCGAAAAATAAATACAGCTTCTATGGTGTAACCAAGATTTCCCTTCAATTTGGCCTAGTGACCTAGTTTTTGACCCGGCATGACCCGTATTCGAACTTGACCTACATATCATCAAGACAAACATTCTGATAAAGTTTCAACATGCTCAAGTTGAAAATGTGGCCTACAGAGTGTTAACAAGATTTCGCTTTAATTTGACCTAGTGACCTCGTTTTTGACCTCATATGGCCCAGTTTCGAACTTGTCCAAGATTTGATGGAGATGAATGTTCTGATACACTTTCATGAAGATTGGATGCAAAATGTAGCCTGTAGAGTGTTAACAAGCTGAAATGTTGACGACGCACGACGGACGGACGCCGGACAAAATGTGATCACAATAGCTCACCTTGCACTTTGTGCATAGGTGAGCTAAAAATAAATTCACAAAGGAGTGGAGCACTTTTTATTTTCTCACGGGAGGTGAAGTGCTGAGCCTTGTTTTATGCGAGCACTCCGTTGCTAGTACGGGAAATGTGAGCCGGGGCCGCATACAATATATGGCAAGTCCCGCAGTCTACCCGCGCTTATGGCGAAGTGCTGAGCCTTGTTTTAGGCGAGCACTCGGCTGCTAGTAGGGGGGCCGCATACGCTATAAGGCAGGTCCCCGCAGTTTACGCGTGCTTACGGCGAAGTGCTGAGCCTCGTTTTACGCTAGCACAACGCTGTAAGGCACGACATTCGATTTTTTTCAAGTTTTGAATGTCAAATGTCGTGCCAGAACGAAAATCGATTTTTTGAAGTTTTAATTTTTGAATGTCCAATGTCCAATGGCCAATGTCATGCCAGTACAACTTTCTTTCTTTTTCAACTTTTGAATGTCGAATGTCCAATGTCGTGCCAGCACGACATTCGATTCTTTGAAGTTTTAATTTTTGAATGTAAAATGTCCAATGTCGTGCCAGAATGTCGAATGTCGTATGTTGAGCTAACTTCACACATCCATATAGCTAGAGGTCTGTGTCCATACTAGTTGAAGGAATTAAAAATTATATATCCAGTTCCTTAAACAATACTAGTGTCTGGTTGCCAGTGTCGTTTAGCATTAAACAACACTGGAGTCTGAAAATTGATCGATTATGTATCTAGTTCTTTAAACGATACTAGTGTCTGGTTGCCTGTGTCGTTTAGTGTTAAACGACACTGGAGTATGAAAATTGAAAATTATATATCTAGTTCCTTAAACGACACTAGTGTCTGGTTATCAGTGTTGTTTAGTGTTAAACGACACTGAAGTCTGAAAATTGAAAATATTATATCCAGTTCCGTAAACGATACAAGTGTCTGGTTGCCAGTGTTGTTTAGTGTTAAACGACACTGGAGGCTGAACATTGATTAATTATATATCCAGTTCCTTAAAAGATACTAGTGTCTGGTAGCCAGTGTCGTTTAGTGTTAAACGACACTGGAGGCTGAACATTGATTAATTATATATCCAGTTCCTTAAACGATACTAGTGTCTGGTAGCCAGTGTCGTTTAGTGTTAAACGACACTGGAGTCTGAAAATTGATTCTGGAAACTATGTTGAAAGAATTAAAGTTAGATATCTAGTTCCTTAAACGACAGTAGTGTCTGGTTGCCAGTATTGTTTATGACACCAACTTCACCTTACCCATATGCTTTACAGTCCCTACTGACTTATCTAGTATGGTATTTACAGCTACATATACTTTACAATTTCTATTGACTTATCTAGTATGGTATTTACAGCTACATATGCTTTACAGTCTCTATTGATTTATCTAGTATGGTATTTACAGCTACATATGCTTTACAGTCTCTATTAACTTATCTAGTATGGTATTTACAGCTACATATACTTTACAGTCTCTATTAACTTATCTAGTATGATATTTACAGCTACATATACTTTACAGTCTCTATTAACTTATCTAGTATGGTATTTACAGCTACATATACTTTACAGTCTCTATTAACTTATCTAGTATGGTATTTACAGCTACATATACTTTACAGTCTCTATTAACTTATCTAGTATGGTATTTACAGCTACATATACTTTACAATTTCAATTGATTTATCTAGTATGGTATTTACAGCTACATATGCTTTACAGTCCCTACTGACTTATCTAGTATGGTATTTACAGCTACAAATGCTTTACAGTTTCTATTGATTTATCTAGTATAGTATTTACAGCTTCATATGCTTTACAGTCTCTATTGATTAATCTAGTATAGTATTTACAGCTACATATGCTTTACAGTCTCTATTGATTTATCTAGTATAGTATTTACAGCTACATATGCTTTACAGTCTCTATTGACTTATCTAGTATGGTATTTACAGCTACATATGCTTTACAGTCTCTATTTATCTAGTATGGAGTATACAGCTACATATGCTTTACAGTTTCTATTGATTAATCTAGTATGGTATTTACAGCTACATATGCTTTGCAATTTCTATTGATTTATTTAGTATGGTATTTACAGCTACATATGCTTTACAGTTTCTATTGATTAATCTAGTATGGTATTTACAGCTACATATGCTTTACAGTTTCTATTGATTTATCTGGTATGGTATATACAGCTACATATGCTTTACGGTCTAAGTGATTTATCTAGTATGGTATTTACAGCTACATATGCTTTACAGTCTAAGTGATTTATCTAGTATGGTATTTACAGCTACATATGCTTTACAGTCTAAGTGATTTATTTAGTATGGTATTTACAGCTACATCTGTTTTACAGTTTCTATTGATTAATATAGTATGGTATATACAGCGACATATGCTTTACAGTTTCTATTGATTTATCTAGTATGGTATTTACAGCTACATATGCTTTATACAGTCTAAGTGATTTATCTAGTATGGTATTTACAGCTACATATGCTTTACAGTCTAAGTGATTTATCTAGTATAGTATTTACAGCTACATATGCTTTACAGTCTAAGTGATTTATCTAGTATGGTATATTTACAGCTACATATGCTTTACAGTTTCTATTGATTTATCTAGTATGGTATTTACAGCTACATATGCTTTACAGTTTCTATTGATTAATCTAGTATGGTATATACAGCTACATATGCTTTACAGTCTCTATTGATTGATCTAGTATAGTATTTACAGCTACATATGCTTTACAGTCTCTATTGACTTATCTAGTATGGTATTTACAGCTACATATGCTTTACAGTCTCTATTGATTTATCTAGTATGGTATTTACAGCTACATATGCTTTACAGTTTCTATTGATTTATCTAGTAAGGTATTTACAGCTACATATGCTTAACAGTCTCTATTGATTTATCTAGTATAGTATGTACAGCCACATATGCTTTACAGTTTCTATTGATTAATCTAGTATGGTATTTACAGCTTCATATGCTTTAAATTCTCTATTGATGTATCTAGTATAGTATTTACAGCTACATATGCTTTACAGTCTCTATTGATTTATCTAGTATAGTATTTACAGCTACATATGCTTTACAGTCTCTATTGACTTATCTAGTATGGTATTTACAGCTACATATGCGTTACAGTCTCTATTTATTTAGTATGGATTATACAGCTACATATGCTTTACAGTTTCTATTGATTAATCTAGTATGGTATTTACAGCTACATATGCTTTACAGTTTCTATTGATTTATCTAGTATGGTATATACAGCTACATATGCTTTACAGTCTAAGTGATTTATCTAGTATGGTATTTACAGCTACATATGCTTTACAGTCTAAGTGATTTATTTAGTATGGTATTTACAGCTATATATGCTTTACAGTCTAAGTGATTTATTTAGTATGGTATTTACAGCTACATCTGCTTTACAGTTTCTATTGATTAATATAGTATGGTATATACAGCGACATATGCTTTACAGTTTCTATTGATTTATCTAGTATGGTATTTACAGCTACATATGCTTTACAGTCTAAGTGATTTATCTAGTATGGTATTTACAGCTACATATGCTTTACAGTCTAAGTGATTTATCTAGTATAGTATTTACAGCTACATCTGCTTTACAGTTTCTATTGATTAATCTAGTATGGTATATACAGCTACATATGCTTTACAGTCTAAGTGATTTATCTAGTATGGTATATTTACAGCTACATATGCTTTACAGTTTCTATTGATTTATCTAGTATGGTATTTACAGCTACATATGCTTTACAGTTTCTATTGATTAATTTAGTATGGTATATACAGCTACATATGCTTAACAGTCTCTATTGATTGATCTAGTATAGTATTTACAGCTACATATGCTTTACAGTCTCTATTGACTTATCTAGTATGGTATTTACAGCTACATATGCTTCACAGTCTCTATTGATTTATCTAGTATGGTATTTACAGCTACATATGCTTTACAGTTTCTATTGATTTATCTAGTAAGGTATTTACAGCTACATATGCTTTACAGTCTCTATTGATTTATCTAGTATAGTATTTACAGCTACATATTCTTTAAATTTTCTATTGATTTATCTAGTATAGTATTTACAGCTACATATGCTTTACAGTCTCTATTGATTTATCTAGTATAGTATTTACAGCTACATATGCTTTACAGTCTCTATTGACTTATCTAGTATGGTATTTACAGCTACATATGCTTTACAGTCTCTATTTATCTAGTATGGATTATACAGCTACATATGCTTTACAGTTTCTATTGATTAATCTAGTATGGTATTTACAGCTACATATGCTTTGCAATTTCAATTGATTTATCTAGTATGGTATTTACAGCTACATATGCTTTACAGTTTCTATTGATTTATCTAGTATGGTATTTACAGTAACATATGCTTTACAGTTTCTATTGATTAATGTAGAATGGTATATACAGCTACATATGCTTTACAGTCTAAATGATTTATCTAGTATGGTATTTACAGCTACATATGCTTTACAGTTTCTATTGATTTATCTAGTATGGTATATACAGCTACATATGCTTTACAGTCTAAGTGATTTATCTAGTATGGTATTTACAGCTACATATGCTTTACAGTCTAAGTGATTTATCTAGTATGGTATATACAGCTACATATGCTTTACAGTCTAAGTGATTTATCTAGTATGGTATTTACAGCTACATATTCTTTAATTTTTTTATTGATTTATCTAGTATAGTATTTACAGCTACATAATTATGCTTTACAGTCTCTATTGATTTATCTAGTATAGTATTTACAGCTACATATGCTTTACAGTCTCTATTGATTTATCTAGTATGGTATTTACAGCTACATATGCTTTACAGTCTCTATTTATCTAGTATGGTATTTACAGCTACATATACTTTACAGTCTCTATTGACTTATCTAGTATGGTATTTACAGCTACATATACTTTACAATTTCTATTGATTTATCTAGTATGGTATTTACAGCTACATATACTTTACAGTTTCTATTGATTTATCTAGTATGGTATTTACAGCTACATATACTTTACAGTTTATATTGATTTATCTAGTATGGTATTTACAGCTACATATGCTTTAAAATCTCTATTGATTAATCTAGTATGGTATTTACAGTTACATATGCTTTAAAGTCTTCATCATTATCAATGATATATAAAAATAAAAAAAACTTAAAAAGTCAGCAGATCAGAAATTGGCTAAAATTGTCTATGAGATATCACTGAATGCACTTATTACAAACTTCATTATTCAACACTTTCCATAATGCAGAAAATTTTTGATGCATTTGCAGCTGACATTTTTTGAAATCATAGAGGCAAAAGAGAAATTGATAGAGATTTGCAGCAGAGGACTTTTTTCCTTCATACAAAAATTCTGCAACAGACGACTTTGAACATATTTTGTCAAAAAATAGAAAATCTCTATAATTGAATGGATAACCAATAACTAAAAGTCGAAAACATTGTGGCAAAAGGAGAAATTGCTCGTTTTGAGCAATTTCTTCATTCAAAAAGCCGTCTGCTGCAGAGGCATCAGAGAGCGTCTATATGAGGAAAGGGTTAAGAGGCAAAGATATGGACAAATCTCTGTCACTGTAGGTAAACTGATTGAATAGAGTTAAAAACATTGTTGCATTGGGAAAATTTATCATAATATTTCAAAAGTTGAGTGCTTCAGACGTGCTTAGCTCTTTCCCACATAAAGACACTTTCTGATGCTTCTGCAGCAGATGACTTTCCAAAACTTAGTGACAAAAGGAGAAAATCTTCAGAAGAAAATTTGAAAATCTCTAAAAAAATGAAAGTATCAATTATCTCTTTTTGCAAAATTGATTCCAATGTCATCTTTTGCAGGAGCGTAAAAAATGCATTTGCACATAGGTAATGTTAGAACCCCATTTAAAAATAAAATTGTTAAAATAACTTTATCAATAACAATTAACCCTTTTCCTCATATAGACGCTTTCTTACGCCTCTGCAGCAGACAGCTTTTTGAAAACATAATGACAAAAGAAGAAATTGCTCAAAACGAGCAATTTCTTCTTTTGCCACAATGTTTTCCACTTTTAGTCATTGGTTATCAATTCAATTATAGAGATTTACCATATTTTGACAAAAAATGTTCAAAGTCGTCTGCTGCAGAATTGTCGTATGAGGTTAAACTTAATCTTACACACTATCCCATGACCTTTGAACCCCTTCTCACATACCTGCTTCAGACGACTATGAAATAATCTAGGCAAAAATATGGAAAATCTCTAATATAACACATTTATAGAGCCAACAGCATTGTGGCCAAAGGGAAATTGTTCCTCATCAATAATTCCTCCTTTTGCCGCAATGTTTTCATATGTTCTCTCCAGCAGATGCTTCAAAACGTCTCTGCATGTGGAAAATGGTTACCTGTAAGTTATACAGTCAATTTAAGATGGAACAAAAACCTGATTTTCTGCCAGAAAATAACCCTACCAACATCCTTGAGAACTGTTGAAAAACAGTGGCCACCTGGTATTAATCATTGCTCAAATTTGCTATTTTTTACAAATTTTTCAACAAACAAGTCCGTTTACCTTTAAGATGAATTTCACAGAAGTTGAAGGAGAGAAATAAACCAATTCTCACATACACATACCATTAACATGTTCACATGAAGGTGAGACATTTCTACCTTTGCCACAATGTTTTCAACTCTATTTTAAATTAATAATTATACTATAATCTATAGAGAGTTTTCTTATTTAGCCAAGACATTTTCAAAGACATCTGCTGCATGCATATTTGTTTAACCCTTTCCCTCAAATAGATGCTTTCTGATGCCTCTGCAGCAGACGGCTTTTTGAAAACATAGTGACAAAAGGAGAAATTTCTCAAAACGAGCAATTTCTCCTTTTGCCACAATGTTTTCCACTCTTAGTCATAGGTTATCCATTCAATTATAGAGATTTTCTATTTTTTGACAAAATATGTTGAAAGTCGTCTGCTGCAAAATTTGGCGCATGAGGGTTAAAGTGGGAAAGGGATGAATGACCCAAATTATGAACTTGGATAGACAACTTCTGAGGCAGAGAATTATCAACAAAAGAGTTCAACAACAAGTTGAATAATAATTGAGAAAATGGTCAGACATAAATATTCCCCAAAAAGTGATAACTTCAAAAATATTTTATGAAGGAATTTCAGTGAAGCCATTAAGAGAATGCTTCGAAAGAAATTGACCCACTGGTTACAGAGAGTACAGATGCTGGACGCCTGACAAAGGAAGATCAAAATAACTGGTCTAACCACCATACCAAAGAAAAAGTTGACCAATTATTGCAAAGTAAGATGGACGGACAGATGGACATACAGATGGAGGGGCAAATGATGGAGAAGTGAAGGTAGGTGAAATTTTCAAGAGGTCCAGAACTGCTACACTGTCATTAGGCAAAAATTAAACCACCGTTACCATATAATGTAAGGAATCTGGTAAAGGGGGGAAATAAGGAATATTTCTAAAAAAAATATTTTAAAATCAGCCACACACTTTCAGAGGAGAAGATTTTTAAAAATTTCACTTTTCAGCAATATAAGATAAAAACAGACCAACCCCACCCTTGCTGCCATCTTTTTTACCGATCAATATGGTTTGAAGGAATCTCATAAAGTCTTTTTTTACCAATCAATATGGTTTGAAGGAATCTCATAAAGGGACACCCAAGGAAGATTTCAGCAAAATTATTTGAAAATCGTCTTTATACTTTCGTCGGAGAAGATTTTTAATGTTTTCCCTATTGTCATATAAGGCAAAACAGCCCCACCCCATGGCTGCAATGTTCTTTGACTAATCAACATGGCTTGAAGGAATCTGGTAGAGGGTCACTAAAGAAAAGAAAAGAATTTTCTTGAAACCAAAAGTTAATGCACACACACAACAGACAATCCACAATGACATAAGCTAAACTGACTTTCAGACAGTGGAGCTAAAAACATTATGGGATATTGAGAACATATTTTACAAGATGATATCGTAAGATTATCAGAAACTGTGTGTAGACACTATCATACCTGGTATCCGACTTCCTTCGTTCCTTCTTTTCTGCTGACTTACATTTCGAGCACTTCTGACATGGGGAGCTAGTCTGACAGATGAGACTGATGGACCGTCTATATTGCAAACTTTTAATTTTAACCATCACTAAGATTATCGTGTATTTAATCCAATATTTTAAGTAGTTTTCATTTTCACATATCTGTTAACTTGTTCAGAACACTTAAAGTTTATCCTGCAGGCCTAACTTATAATATAATGTGAAGACATTAACATGTTGTATTCTTAGCCCTTAGCAGCAGATGACTTTGGAAAAGCTTTGGGTGAAATTAAAAAAATCCCTAAAAATGAAATAACTATCAAGAGTGTTGAAATCATTGTGGCAAGAAGTGAAATTTTTCATTATAAGCAATTTCTTCTTTTGCCATAATGCTTAAAATAGTCATCTGCTGCAGATGCATCAAAAGGCATCTATATGAGGGAAAGGAATTAAGAATATATAATTTGTGGTTTCACAATTTCATACACAATCCAGGGCCAATTCTTTCTATGTGATCATGAAATTTTCATAGATATTTTTAAAATAATCTTATTTAATTATATTCATTTGAAACTAATAATGTCAACATTGAAGGATTACTTTCAGAATAGATTCACATTTACCAACATTTTGCATTATTGGTTATCAAATAAATCCACAATACTGTTATTAAGTCACAATAAATCCTTAATCCAAAAATTCATTTTATGCCAAATTCAAACAAATTTTGACAAACTCATAATAACAAAGTGACATTATCAGATAATACATGAATGAATCTGTGTAAACCACATTTAACCCTGTCAGTTAACCCTTGCCTAAAGTCAGTTGGTTTTGTAGCAGACAACTTTTGAAAACATTATAGCAAAAGAAGAAATCTCTCAAAACAAGCAATTTCTACTTATGCCACACAATGTTTTCAACTTGATTCAATAAATATACTTTTATCTTTATTTTCGATAGTTTTTATTCGATGCTCTGTAGATTTGTTGTATGTGGAGAAGAGTAACCATTGGACCAATCAGATCATCCCATATATCACCTTTATCCGTAAACTCCTTTAGATGGGACCATAGAATTTGTTACATTTATCCATAATACATGTACCCGTATTTACAATGCATAGGATTCGAAAACAGAAGTTTATAATTGATGGGGATTTGAAATAACTTTCGAAAAATTAGCCAAAGCTAATCAGATTATTTCAGATATTCAAAAGACGCCTGACTAAAAGGAGGAATCAATTACCCCAAATAATTAAGTTCCTTACAAAATAAAGTTTTTACCCTTTCAACTCCATCAACCATCTTACATGATAACCATCATAAATGTACAAAGGATCAGAAATATGTATTAACATCAATATCATTTTCGGGAGAAGGGTTAGCACCTGAAATGTCAATGTTAAGACTGACGCTACAATCCTCCGTAATTTGTTTGTCCTATGACCATACATTACAATCTGTTTAAGAAATTGTTGAAAAGAGACATTATTGAAAATTTATCAACCATGAGTGTGTTTTCTTACATTGAGAAACCGGTTGTCACAGTAATCAGTTTTACAAATTTGCACTAACAGACATTAATCCCTTTAAGAGATAAAGACTGTGATTTAGATGACCATAAAGCTTCTTTATCCCTTTTCTCTCAACCAGAAAACTTCTGACTTTGTATGCAGCAGGCAACTATGAAAACACCGTCAAAGAAATTGCTTATGTTTTACAACTCTGAAACAAAAATATGATTCCAAATATTTAGATGTCATATCTGTTTCCTTCAGAGGTCTATTAAAATCTGGAGGTAAATTGTACAGAAATATCCCTTTCCCACATGCAGACATTTTTTTGACGTCTCTGCAGCAGAAGGTCATCTGCTGCCGATCAGTTGCAATTGTGAGAAGAGGTTAGAAAGAGGTTTGTTTGATAGCTTTGAACTAAATAAATCATCCCCTGAGTGCAAAACTATTGTAACTCCCTCTTGACTGTAAATTGAGTTAAAATAACTGTTCACTCCGAGAACATTGAGAGCAGAAACATGTATTTATAAGTTGTTAAACCCTTTCCCAAAAGTAAAAATTGAGCAATTTCTCCTTTAGCCAAAAGGTTTTTTAAAAGTAGTCTGCTGCAGATACATAACAAAGAAACTGCATTTTTAAACAAGAGCACCGCGTACGGCACAGATGCTCGACTGATAGGGAGAAAACAGAAAAAAATAAAAAGCTGAGCTGAACAAAAAACCTTAACCAGACGACCACGCCGCGGACGACACAAGGGTCATGACAATAGCTCTCGTTTTTTCAAAAGTCGAGCTAAAAAATTAAGGCAACATGTTGTTGACAAAGTTTGCAGGAAGGACAGAATGATTTATATGGAAACTTATACCGAAATATATCAATTTTACACACCATCAACAGAATGACCTAGCTAGCTGATATGATGTTCTGAGAGTCATCCGTTTCGAAAACATCTAAGGAAAGAAACCTATTAAAATCATCTGGAATATTTGAAGAACACCATTGATATATAATATTGAAAACATCATGGACAAAGGAGAATACTCTAGTGTCAAGCAATTCCTCCTTTGTCCACAATCTTTTCAAAATTCTTATAGAGGTTTTACAAAATGCAAAAGTAGAATTTTTCCCTTTTTTTCAGTTTGCTAGGGTCAGGTTAATACGTGAAATCTTAAAAGTCTAGAATGGATATATGGTCACAATAGAGAATAGCTCAACTGAAACAAAACCTTATCTCTTCATTTCGTTCCATTGACTTGGTCTATAAAATGACTCATGGGTGCATTTCATATTGATAAATAATAAACAAAGATGGTTTTGTTAATCAACAAATGATTAAGAAGAATATCAATATCATGAAATATGCTAAATATCTATCCATCTACCTCTAACCCTTCCATTTGCTCCTCTTTGTTTTAACTCAGGTATTAATAAATAATCGATCCCCAAAATATCGGCTATTCTCTCACTTTTTCAAGAACTGACGTTCTTAAGATTATTTCAAAATATAACAAAAACCTATCATAAAACACCAATGTTAAAAGTTTTTTTGAATGGCATCTGAGATCATTTGAAATAGAATTAGAGCAGGTACTTAACCCTATCCCTCATACAACATTTCTGCAGCAGACAACTTTGAACATATTTTGTCACAAAATAGAAAATCTCTATAATTGAATGGATAAGCTATGACTAAAAGTGGAAAACATTGTGGCAAAAGGAGAAATTGCTCATTTTGTCACTTTGTTTTCAAAAAGCTGTCTGCTGCAGAGGCGTCAGAAAGCGTCTATATGAGGGAAAGGGTTAAAATGTCCCTTATGTAGAAAGCCAATTAATGCTTCTGTGTTTAACTTTGACCTTGCTGTTCAGACGAAGAAGTCTCACGTCAGTGGGCAGTTTTTAAGAAACTTAATTGGATGAAACAATCTAGTTTATATCACGATTGTTCCAATATATATATACCAGCATATTGTGTTGACTGGGCCCTCCATTGCACATCATCAATAAAGCATTGACTATCTTGATTATGTTCACTCACTAAATATCTGATATTTAAAAAAAAAAAAAAATGGTTTGAAATCTTCTGTGCCAAAATGTGTAACATCAGATTCTGTAACTTTGAAAGATTTTTTTTGATAAATACCTAGTTGAAAGCATTGTAGAAAAGGGAGAAATGGCTCATCATGAGCCATTTCTTCTTTTCCCAAAAGGTTTTCAAAGGTCATCTGCTTCAGAGGCTTCATGTATTGGCTGTATTAGGGTGCAAGATTTCTAAGTGTTTCCCTTTATATCTCAATGTTAAACTATATATCTCCATGTTAAACAGGTGACCCCAGGGCAGAGCCAATTTAGAACCCATGGGAATAACTTGAGCAATCTTGGTAGAGGACAACTGGACATTGCTACCGACCAAATATCTAAGCTCTAGGCCTTTCGTTCTGTTTCAGACAAGAAGATTTTATTTTTTTGTTTGCCATGGCAACCACAGTTTAACCCTTTCCCTCATACGGCAATTCTGCAGCAGACGACTTTGGACGTATTTTGTCAAAAAATAGAAAATCTCTATAATTAGTGGATAACCTATGACAAAAAGTGGAAAACATTGTGGCAAAAGGAGAAATTGCACGTTTTGTGCTATTTCTTCTTTTGTCACTATGTTTTCAAAAAGCCGTCTGCTGTTTACCCCTTTCCACCTAAAGAATTGGCTATTTTACTACCTTATCTCCATATAAGGATATGATATCTGATAACAGAAACCCAAAAAACCCAATAATTTAATGATACACAATTGTATACCGTTCCCATACAGATTATTGGAAAAAGTTAGTAATTTGACACCTGTCTTATTTATACCAATATTACTATATCAAATATTGTTCACCATTGCAATAACTAGGTTTAAACTTTGTCAAAAAACTTGTTAAAATATGTGAGAAATGTCACATTTTGAGTTGTCTTTCGGTACTCAGGTACATTTCCCCTGGTAAAACTAGGATGCAGCAGTAACAAAATACTCCATGTTTATAGGCCCCAGTTGCAGCAGTTTTGTCTCTGATCATTGAAGCTGTCTGAATTTATTTTTGTCTACTCACTTTTGTTTCTGGCACTGAGTGCCTGTTTGTCTTCACAATCAATCCTTACAGTTTCCCTAATACACCTCACTTTTGATGAATTTCTTAACTATTCCTCTGGATATCTTACAATTTCTCCTATTTCCATCTTCTATATTCTCTGGTTGATTGAATGCACACATTTACAAGAAGAATTTATTAATCCTGACACAATATTTTTAGAATTATCTGCTTTGAAGCCACATGAAGAAACAAGAGGCCCAAGAGGGCCAGTATCGCTCCACGGCCATAAGGCAAAAATAAAATCTCCAAACAGCCCTGCCCCGTGGTGGCTATTTTTTTTAACAACCACCATGGCTTAAAGGAATCTTGTAGAGTGTCACCAAAGGAATGTTTCTGCAAAATTATTTGAAAATATGCCTGACACTTTCGGAGGAGAAGATTTTTTAAGTTTTCACTATGGTCATATAAGTCAAAATAGCCCCGCCCTCTGGCGGCCATGTTTTTCGACCAATCAACATGGCTTGAAGGAATCTGATAGAGGGTCACCCAATGAACATTTCTACAAAATTATTTGAAAAATCGGCTGAACACTTTCGGAGAAGAAGATGTTTTAAGTTTTCACTATAGCTATATAACGCAAAAAAGCCCCGCCCCCTGGCGGCCATGTTTTTCGCCCAATCAACATTTCTTGAAGGAATCTAATTAAGGTTCACACAAGGAACATTTCTACAAAATTATTTGAAAATCGGCCTGACACTTTTGGAGGAGAAGATTTTTTAAGTTTGCTCTTTAGCCATATAGGCAAAATAGCCCCGCCCTGTGACGGCCATGTTTTTTTACCAATCAACATGGCTTGAAGGAATCTGATAGAAGGTCACCCACGGAACATTTCTACATAATTATTTGAAAATCTGCTGAACACTTTTTGAGAAGAAGATTATTTAAGTTTTCACTATAGCTATATAAGGCAAAAAAGCCCCGCCCCCTGGCGGCCATGTTTTTCGCCCAATCAAAATTTCTTGAAGGAATCTAATAAAGGGTCACCCAAGGAACATTTCTACAAAATTATTTGAAAATCGGCCTGACACTTTCAGAGAAGAAGATTTTTTAAGTTCTCACTATTTTTTTCTTTCGGTTGCCATGGAAACCAGAATTTTGAATGGATCAAAAAAATTTGAAGGAATTTAGTAGAGGACATTGAGAGGATGCTTCCCATGAAGTTTCAACCAAATTGGCCAAGTGGTTAGGGAGAAGAAGTTGTTTAAAGGAAAAAGTTAACGCACGCACGCACGCACGCACGCACACACGGACGCACGACGGACAATTCGCCATGACATAATCTCGACTGGCTTTCAGCCAGTGGAGCTAAAAATAAGTTATATTTGTCAAAATTTGATTTATAATGGAAATGTATAAACTTTCATGAAGATAGGATGCAAAATATAGCCACTACAGTGTTGTAACAAGGCAATTGTTGACGCTGGACAAAATATGATCCAAATATTTCACCTTGAATAATTAAAAACCAAATGTCGGCCTCAGTGATGTCTCGGGCCGTAGAATATGAAATGTATCCGGTCAATATATTGTCAAATGCTACTTTTATATTTCAACGAGACTGGCACCTGTGATCTACAGCAGACACTTTTGAAAAATATTGTGACCAAAGAAAAAATTGCTAATGACAAGCAATTTCTACTATGGCAGCAATGTTTTCAACTGTAAGTCATAAACATAATTTCACTCAATAAAACATTGACTACCTGTACCTTGATGAGTTGTGTATGTGGGAAAGGGTCAACTCTAGTAGAAGCAGCATTTTCTTTATGAAGATGATAATACAGAAATATTTGTTTGTTTGTATGGTGTTTTACGCTGCTTTCAACAATGTTTTCAGTAACATCTCAACGTTTCCTGGGTAAGTTATCAGTGCTACTGACTGGTCCATTTATCCTGACACCAGCGAGTTAGTGGTAAGTAACCCCAAAATCCTGAGTACAAGCAATTTCTCTTTTTGCGACAATTTTTTCAACTCTATTTAATACTTTAATTCTCACTTATGGAGACCTTTCACTTTTTTGCCAATATGTTTTTGAAGTTGTCTGCTGCAGATTTGTTGCATGTGAAAAAAGGCTAGGGGCAAATTTCTCAAAATCTACCAATTTCTCCTTTTTCCACATTGTTTTCAAAAGGTGTTTGCTGCAAAGGTGACAAACCTAGATTGTATCAGTAATGATGAATGGAAAGTTGAAGTTGACCGTTGAAACTTACATTTTGTGGAAGAGTTCCTTGTAATCACTGTCCCCATCGTGTTGTTGTGTCAGGAAATAATCCAACCTCTCTATCAGCGTAGCCTCAACCTGAATTAACACAGTTCTCTAAATAACTAACCCATATACAGCAAATTTTCAGAAGATGATTATGAAATCAACCAGTCAATAATGTGAAAAAGAGGCTGAGAGTGTGGTACAGTAGCAAATGTGTAATTGCTACTATCGGGGAATATTTAATCAAGAGTGTGAATGAACCTACAAGGAGTGGACACTATAAATGAGACAGCTTATTTGTTAAGCACACTTATAATAAGACATTAAATCTTGGAACAATTTTGAAAGAGGACCACCAAAGAAACAATCCTGTGTTTCGTTTGGTTGATAGATGTTGTTTGAAGCTAAAAGTTCATTTTACATCTTTTCTAATGACCTTTCCCAAATACAGCAAGTCTGCATTAGAAACCTTTGAAAACATCCTAATGAAATTTTTTGAATACAACATTGTGACGAAAGGAGATTCTAAATTCGTCTTCTGCAGAGGAGTCAAAATGTGTCTGGATATGGAAAAGGGATAAAGCCTCATTTTCATCTTCTGAAATCCTCAAAGCCTATTTTGTAGCTGCTCATAAGAATCGTCTCACTGAGAATTTTCTCTTTTGGTACCCACAACTAAGGGTTTGGTTAGGTAGTAAGATAGACTATTATTATACCCCTGCATAGTACTTGAACCATATACATGAACTATTATTATACCCCTGCATAGTACTTGAACCATATACATGAACTATTATTATACCCCTGCATAGTACTTGAACCATATACATGAACAATTATTATACCCTGCATAGTACTTGAACCATATACATGAACTATTATTATACCCCTGCATAGTACTTGAACCATATACATGAACTATTATTATACCCCTGCATAGTACTTGAACCATATACATGAACAATTATTATACCCTGCATAGTACTTGAACCATATACATGAACTATTATTATACCCCTGCATAGTACTTGAACCATATACATGAACAATTATTATACCCTGCATAGTACTTGAACCATATACATGAACAATTATTATACCCATGCATAGTACTTGAACCATATACATGAACTATTATTATACCCCTGCATAGTACTTGAACCATATACATGAACTATTATTATACCCCTGCATAGTACTTGAACCATATACATGAACAATTATTATACCCCTGCATAGTACTTGAACCATATACATGAACAATTATTATACCCCTGCATAGTACTTGAACCATATACAGTACAGCTTTATTTTACTATATGCATATATCTAAACGAAGTCCACTATGCACAAGTACGAATTATAACCTATAAATGAGCCGTGTTAGGGGATATTGATACCACTTCGAACAGTAAAGTGAATGTACACCAGCAACCTGTTATACAGTCATAAATGGCAAAAACACAACATCAACAGAAACGTTGACCCCTCGTTTAATACAAAAATAACTTTGATGCCAAATCAACAATACCGAAAGTCACCAAACACTTCTAAAAGATTGTTTGTCTGTGTTAACAAAATGTATTTTAGCTTGTGTATTCAGACATCTCTTTCCCATTAACAGAAATCTTCTGCATGCCCCAACGTGGAAAGGTTTTTGGCAAAACATAAGCATATTTTCGAATATTGTGACACAGGAAGAACTATCTCAATGTTAACCCTTTGCGACACGAAGACGCATCTAAAACATAGGGTTTTTGAAAACACTGTGAGAAATTTCTCATTTTACTACAATGGTTTGTATTCATTTACAAAATAGTACTATCATGAAAGAGATTTCGTCTTTTCTAGTCGTCTGCTTCATATTTATTTTATGTTGATGAGGATAGTATGAGCTTGTGCATGGCCCAAGTTAAAAGTTGCTTTTGTGAACAGTTTACATCCAGAACAAGGACCTACACTTAAAATAGCTTGTTCCTTTTCTCATACACTTGCTCTGAACTAGTGTACAGCGGTTGTTTTGTGCATGTTTCATTTGTTCTTGCCTGTGCAGGATTTAATTAAATGAATTACAGTAAGAAAAGCTTGACGCCGTTTTCAACAATATTCAGTCATATCACGGCGGCCAGTTCACATACTCATGTGTTTCCTAGCTTTCTCCGGGACATGTCCTATGTTCGAGGCTTATGATACAGGTATATATTGGTAAACGTAAATAAATATAAACCAGAAATAGAACCTATTTTTTGCTCCGATACAATTATTTTAAACATGCAGACTATTTGTATATTTGAAATCTCTACTCCGAATTAAATGCTTTCATAAAAGTTTCCGTTTATTTTTTAAAATGAGCATTTTATAATATGCTCTTAACAATGCTCAATGTTGATTAACTGGGATAAAACGTCGTTTTCAACAATTGTTCAGTCAAATTACGGCGGCCAATTCACATATCTCAACACTGCAGACAATCATGATTAAGGACACCCAACGTAATGGCATTTGCTAAATGTATATATATAGATCAGCACGCACATTCATGCATAGTGGTTTGGATCTACACTTCACTGCCTACGCTAAAAACAAACTAGAGGTTGTTTTTGGGAAAAACGTATGTCTCCCCCAAGGGGTATTTGTCTGGCTGACTGTATTTTGTCAGTTAGTGATTTATTTTAAACAAGAGAGGGCCATGATGGCCCTGGAATCGCTCACCTAACATTTTTTTTTCATTTTAGCTATATAAGCCCCGCCCCCTGGCAGCCATAGTTTCCGACCAATCAACTTGGATTGAAGGAATCTGATAGAGGGTCACCCTGGGAACATTTCTACAAAATTATTTGAAAATCAGCCAGACACTTTTGGAGGAGAAGATGTTTTAAGTTTTCACTATAGCCATATAAGGCAAAATAGCCCTGCCCACTGGCGGCCATGTTTTTTTACCAATCAACATGGCTTGAAGGAATCTGAAAGTGGGTCATCTAAGGAACATTTCTACAAAATTATTTGAAAATCGGTGTCTGACACTTTCGGAGAAGAAGATTTTTTAAGTTTTCACTATAGCCATATGAGGCAAATTAGCCCCGCCCCCTGGCGGCCATGTTTTTTGACCAATCAACATGGCTTGAAGGAATCTGATAGAGGGTCATCCAAGGAACATTTTTACAAAATTATTTGAAAATCAGCCAGACACTTTCGGAGGAGAAGATGTTTTAAGTTTTCACTTTGGCCATATAAGGCAAAATAGCCCTGCCCCCTGGCGGCCAAGTTTTTCGACCAATCAACATGGCTTGAAGGAATCTGATAGAGGGTCACCCAAGGAACATTTCGACAAAATTATTTAAAAATCGGCCCGACACTTATGGAGGAGAAGATTTTTTAAGTTTTCACTATAGCCATAAAAGGCAAAATAGCCCCGCCCCCTGGCGGCCATGTTTTTTGACCAATCAACATGGCTTGAAGGAATCTGATAGAGGGTCACCCAAGGAACATTTCTACAAAATTATTTGAAAATCGGCCTGACACTTTCGGAGGAGAAGATTTTTTAAGTTTTCACTATAGCCATATAAGGCAAAATAGCCCCGCCCCCCCTGGCGGCCATGTTTTTCGACCAATCAACATGGCTTGAAGGAATCTGATAGAGGGTCATCTAAGGAAAATTTCTACAAAATTATTTGAAAATCAGCCTGACACTTTCGGAGGAGAAGATTTTTTAAGTTTTCACTATAGCCATAAAAGGCAAAAGAGCCCCGCCTTGGCGGCCATGTTTTTCGACCAATCAACATGGCTTGAAGGAATCTGATAGAGGGTCACCCAAGGAACATTTCTACAAAATTATTTGAAAATCGGCCTGACACTTTCGGAGGAGAAGATTTTTTAAGTTTTCACTATAGCCATATAAGGCAAAATAGCCCCGCCCCCCCTGGCGGCCATGTTTTTCGACCAATCAACATGGCTTGAAGGAATCTGATAGAGGGTCATCTAAGGAACATTTCTACAAAATTATTTGAAAATCTGCCAACCAGTTTGGGAGAAGAAGAATTTTGAAGTTTTTTTGGTTTCGTTGCCATGGAAACCAGAATTTTGCATGGAATTCAAAAATTTGAAGGAATTCTGGTGAGGTCATTGAGAGGATGCTTTCTGTGAAGTTTCATCCAAATTGACCCACTGGTTACTGAGGAGAAGAAGTTGACGCACGACGCACGACGGACGCCGGACAAAAGGCGATCACAATAACTCACCTTGAGCAAAGCTCAGGTGAGCTAAAAAGGGCAATAACTCATCCAAAAGTAGGTCAAATTAAACGCCCTCGTAATATGCGCAACAAGACATTGTACCGATGACTCCTGTGAAGTTTCATAGAAATGTGGCAAAGGGGTTGTGAGATGAAGGCCGGACAAGAATGAAATGGCAATTTTAAAACAAGAGGGCCATGATGGCCCTGGAATCGCTCACTTGATTTTTTTTTTTTTACTTTAGCTATATAAGTCCCGTCCCCTGGCGGCCATAGTTTCCGACCAATCAACTTGGCTTGAAGGAATCTGATAGAGGGTCACCCTAGGAACATTCCTACAAAATTATTTGAAAATCTGCCAACCAGTTTGAGAGAAGAAGATTTTTTAAGTTTTCACAATAGCCATATAAGGCAAAATAGCCCCGCCCCCCTGGCGGCAATGTTTCTCGACAAATCAACATGGCTTGAAGGAATCTGACAGAGGATCATCCAAGGAACATTTCTACAAAATTATTTGCAAATCTGCCAACCAGTTTGGGAGAAGAAGAATTTTTAAGTTTTTTTCATTTCGTTGCCATGGAAACCAGAATTATGCATGGATCCCAAAAATTTGAAGGAAATCTGGTGAGGTCATTGAGAGGATGCTTTCTGTGAAGTTTCATCCCAATTGACCCACTGGTTACTGAGAAGAAGTTGACGCACGACGCACGACGGACGACGCACGATGGACGACGGACAAAAGGCGATCACAATAACTCACCTTGAGCAAAGCTCAGGTGAGCTAAAAAGGGCAATAACTCAACCAAAATTAGGTCAAATTAAACACCCTCGTAATATGCGCAACTAGACGTTGTACCGATGACTCCTGTGAAGTTTCATAGAAATGTGGCCAAGGGGTTGTGAGATGAAGGCCAGACAAGAATGAAATGGCAATTTAAAACAAGAGGGCCATGATGGCCCTGGAATCGCTCACCTGATTTTTTTTTTTCACTTTAGCTATATAAGCCCCGCCATCTGGCGGGCATAGTTTCCAACCAATCAACTTGGCTTTAAGGAATCTGATAGAGGGTCACCCTAGGAACATTTCTACAAAATTATTTGAAAATCGGCCTGACACTTTTGAAGGAGAAGATTTTTTAAGTTTTCACTATAGCAATAAAAGGCAAAATAGCCCCACCCCCTGGCGGCCATGTTTTTTGACCAATCAACATGGCTTGAAGGAATCTGATAGAGGGTCATCCAAGGAACATTTCTACAAAATGATTTAAATATCGGCCCGACACTTTTGGAGGAGAAGATTTTTTAAGTTTGCACTATAGCTATAAAAGGCAAAAAAGCCCCGCCCCCCCCTGGTGGCCATGATTTTCGACCAATCAACATGGCTTAAAGGAATCTGATAGCGGGTCATCCAAGGAATATTTCTACAAAATTATTTGAAAATCGGCCTGACACTTTTGGAGGAGAAGATTTTTTAAGTTTTCACTATAGCCATATAAGGCAAAAAAGCCCCGCCCCCCTGGCGGCCATGTTTTTCGACCAATCAACATGGCTTCAAGGAATCTGATAGAGAGTCACCCAAGGAACATTTCTACAAAATAAGTTCAAAATCTGCCAACCAGTTAGGGAGAAGTAGAATTTTGAAGTTTTTTTCGTTTCGTTGCCATGGAAACCAGAATTCTGCATGGATCCCAAAAATTTGAAGGAATTCTGGTGAGGTCATTGAGAGGATGCTTTCTGTGAAGTTTCATCCCAATTGACCCACCGGTTACTGAGGAGAAGATGTTGAAGATTTTTTAAGTTTGCACTATTTATAACCATAAAAGGCAAAATAGCCCCGCCCCCTGGCGGCCATGTTTTTGACCAATCAACATGGCTTGAAGAAATCTGATAGAGGGTCACCCAAGGAACATTTCAACAAATTTATTTGAAAATCGGCCTGACACTTTTGGAGAAGAAGATTTTTTAAGTTTGCACTATAGCCATATAAGGAAAAATAGCCCCGCCCCCCCTGGCGGCCATGTTTTTTGACCAATCAACATGGCTTGAAGGAATCTGATAGAGGGTCACCCGAGGAACATTTCTACAAAATTATTTGAAAATCGGCCTGACACTTTCGGAGGAGAAGATTTTTTAAGAATTTTGAAGTTTTTTCATTTCGTTGCCATGGAAACCAGAATTCTGCATGGATCCCGAAAATTTTAAGGAATTCTGGTGAGGACATTGAGAGGATGCTTTCTGTGAAGTTTCATCCCAGTTGACCCACCGGTTACAGAGGAGAAAATGTTGACGGACGACGGACGACGGACGACGGACGCCGGACATAGGGCGATCACAATAACTCACCTTGAGCAAAGCTCAGGTGAGCTAAAAAGGGCAATAACTCATCCAAAAGTAGGTCAAATTAAACGCCCTCGTAATATGCGCAACAACACATTGTACCGATGACTCCTGTGAAGTTTCATAGAAATGTGGCAAAGGGGTTGTGAGATGAAGGCCGGACAAGAATGAAATGGCAATTTTAAAACAAGAGGGCCATGATTGGCCCTGGAATCGCTCACCTGATTTTTTTTTTTCACTTTAGCTATTTAAGCCCCGCCCCCTGGCAGTCATAGTTTCCGACCAATCAACTTGGCTTGAAGGAATCTGATAGAGGGTCACGCTAGGAACATTTCTACAGAATTATTTTGGAAATCTGCCAGACACTTTTGGAGGAGAAGATTTTTTAAGTTTTCACTATAGCCATAAAAGGCAAAATAGCCCCGCCCCCCCTGGTGGCCATGTTTTTCGACCAATCAACATGGCTTGAAGGAATCTGATAGAGGGTCATCTAAGGAAAATTTCTACAAAATTATTTGAAAATCAGCCTGACACTTTCGGAGGAGAAGATTTTTTAAGTTTTCACTATAGCCATAAAAGGCAAAAGAGCCCCGCCTTGGCGGCCATGTTTTTCGACCAATCAACATGGCTTGAAGGAATCTGATAGAGGGTCACCTTAGGAACATTTCTACAAAATTATTTGAAAATCGGCCCGACACTTATGGAGGAGAAGATTTTTTAAGTTTTCACTATAGCCATAAAAGGCAAAATAGCCCCGCCCCCTGGCGGCCATGTTTTTCGACCAATCAACATGGCTTGAAGGAATCTGATAGAGGATCACCCAAGGAACATTTCTACAAAATTATTTGAAAATCGAACTGACACTTTTGCAGAAGAAGATTTTTTAAGTTTGCACTATAGCCATATAAGGCAAAATAGCCCCGCCCCCCCCTGGCGGCCATGTTTTTCGACCAATCAACATGGCTTGAAGGAATCTGATAGAGGGTCACCCAAGGAACATTTCTACAAAATTATTTGAAAATCGGCCTGACACTTTCGGAGGAGAAGATTTTTTAAGTTTTCACTATAGCCATATAAGGCAAAATAGCCCCGCCCCCCCTGGCGGCCATGTTTTTCGACCAATCAACATGGCTTGAAGGAATCTGATAGAGGGTCATCTAAGGAACATTTCTACAAAATTATTTGAAAATCTGCCAACCAGTTTGGGAGAAGAAGAATTTTGAAGTTTTTTCGGTTTCGTTGCCATGGAAACCAGAATTTTGCATGGATCCCAAAAATTTGAAGGAATTCTGGTGAGGTCATTGAG
The DNA here is from genome assembly GCA_031761405.1 of Serripes groenlandicus. Taxonomy (NCBI): domain Eukaryota; kingdom Metazoa; phylum Mollusca; class Bivalvia; order Cardiida; family Cardiidae; genus Serripes; species Serripes groenlandicus. Next base: position 71,229,885 of record JASEVX010000007.1, on the reverse strand, counting down.
AGGATGCTTTCTGTGAAGTTTCATCCAAATTGACCCACTGGTTACTGAGGAGAAGAAGTTGACGGATGATGCACGACGGACGCCGGACAAAAGGCGATCACAATAACTCACCTTGAGCAAAGCTCAGGTGAGCTAAAAAGGGCAATAACTCAACCAAAATTAGGTCAAATTAAACGCCCTCGTAATATGCGCAACTAGACGTTGTACCGATGACTCCTGTGAAGTTTCATAGAAATGTGGCAAAGGGGTTGTGAGATGAAGGCCGGACAAGAATGAAATGGCAATTTTAAAACAAGAGGGCCATGATGGCCCTGGATCGCTCACCTGATTTTTTTTTTTCAATTTAACTATATAAGCCCCGCCCCCTGGCGGCCATAGTTTCCGACCAACCAACTTGGCTTGAAGGAATCTGATAGAGGGTCACCCTAGGAACATTTCTACAAAATTATTTGAAAATCGGCCTGACACTTTCGGAGAAGAAGATTTTTTAAGTTTTCACTATAGCCATATAAGGCAAAATAGCCCCGCCCCCCCCTGGCGGCCATGTTTTTCGACCAATCAACAGGGCTTGAAGGAATCTGATAGAGGGTCACACTAGGAACATTTCTACAAAATTATTTAAAAATCAGCCCGACACTGTCGGAGGAGAAGATTTTTTAAGTTTTCACTATAGCCATATAAGGCAAAAATAGCCCTGCCCCCCTGGTGGCCATGTTTTTTTACCAATCAACATGGCTTGAAGGAATCTGAAAGTGGGTCACTTAAGGAACATTTCTACAAAATTATTTGAAAATTGACCTGACACTTTCGGAGAAGAAGATTTTTTAAGTTTTCACTATAGCCATATAAGGCAAAATAGCCCCGCCCCCCCCCTGGCGGCCATGTTTTTCGACCAATCAACAGGGCTTGAAGGAATCTGATAGAGGGTCACACTAGGAACATTTCTACAAAATTATTTAAAAATCAGCCTGACACTTTCGGAGGAGAAGATTTTTTAAGTTTTCACTATAGCCATATAAGGCAAAAATAGCCCAGCCCCCCTGGTGGCCATGTTTTTTTACCAATCAACATGGCTTGAAGGAATCTGAAAGTGGGTCACTTAAGGAACATTTCTACAAAATTATTTGAAAATTGGCCTGACACTTTCGGAGAAGAAGATTTTTTAAGTTTTCACTATAGCCATATAAGGCAAAATAGCCCCCCCCCCCCCTAGCGGCCATGTTTTTCAACCAATCAACATGGCTTGAAGGAATCTGATAGAGGGTCATCCAAGGAACATTTCTACAAAATTATTTGAAAATCGGTCTGACACTTTCGGAGGAGAAGATTTTTTAAGTTTTCACTATAACCATATAAGGCAAAATAGCCCCGCCCCCCTGGCAGCCATATTTTTTTACCAATCAACATGGCTTGAAGGAATCTGATAGAGGGTCATCCAAGGAACATTTCTACAAAATTATTTGAAAATCGGCCAGACACTTTCGGAGAAGAAGATTTTTTAAGTTTTCACTATAGCCATATAAGGCAAAATAGCCCCGCCCCCCCTGGCGGCCATGTTTTTTGACCAATCAACATGGCTTCAAGGAATCTTATAGAGGGTCATACAAGGAACATTTCTACAAAATTATTTGAAAATCTGCCAACCAGTTTGGGAGAAGAAGAATTTTGAAGTTTTTTTCATTTCGTTGCCATGGAAACCAGAATTCTGCATGGATCCCAAAAATTTGAAGGAAATCTGGTGAGGTCATTGAGAGGATGCTTTCTGTGAAGTTTCATCCCAATTGACCCACTGGTTACTGAGGAGAAGAAGTTGACGCACGACGCACGACGCACGATGGACGCCGGACGCCGGACAAAAGGCGATCACAATAACTCACCTTGAGCAAAGCTCAGGTGAGCTAAAAAGGGCAATAACTCATCCAAAAGTAGGTCAAATTAAACGCCCTCGTAATATGCGCAGCTAGACGTTGTACCGATGACTCCTGTGAAGTTTCATAGAAATGTGGCAAAGGGGTTGTGAGATGAAGACCGGACAAGAATGAAATGGCAATTTTAAAAAAAGGGCAATAACTCATCCAAAAGTAGGTTAAATTAAACGCCCTCGTAATATGCGCAACTAGACGTTGTACCGATGACTCCTGTGAAGTTTCATAGAAATGTGGCAAAGGGGTTGTGAGATGAAGGCCGGACAAGAATGAAATGGCAATTTTAAGAAAGGGCAATAACTCATCCAAAAGTAGGTCAAATTAAACGCCCTCGTAATATGCGCAACTAGACGTTGTACCGATGACTCCTGTGAAGTTTCATAGAAATGTGGCCAAGGGGTTGTGAGATAAAGGCCGGACAAGAAATGTGGACGCCCTGACAGACAGACAGACAGACAGACGGCGCAGGCAAAAGCAATATGTCTCCTCCGGAGGGGGGAGACATAATTATATAGAACTTTGATCATACTTTATGTTGTTGTTTTACATTGTTCTAATATCTTTTGTGTTTTTTAGGGGATATAGATCAATTTCTTTTACATATTTCTATATATATATATATTTCATTATAGCAAAACACAAGTTTTAAGCTGAATCTTATAAAATGTATGTATATATGTATGTAATTAGCTTTTATAAAATAATGATGTTATTTAAACGACGAAACAAACTGTCAGATTACCAGCGGGTTAGTCGGGTCAATAAAAACAATGCCCTGTGATCTATATGCAAGTCACCGTCTTTAAATCAGCCTGACAACCGACACGAAATACATCACACTTTTTTCATCTGTCACACGTTTTATAAAGTGTTAACCCCTTTACTCGCAAACAGTAATGTTTATATTGAAAATAAATTTGTTTTAAGATTTATTTGTCTTCAATGGAGTGTCGTATAAAAAGTGATTTTTGTTGACTTGGTAAATCAATATAAATTTGTTTATGGATTTATCATAATCGTGTTGATCTTAATTGTATGTAAATGTAGAAATAGGATTATTATTCTCAAAGGTAAGGCTGTATTTCTCAATTATGCTGTAGAACATTGAATTTGATTATAAATGTTTGTAATATGCACATGCATATTTCATCGCAATATATCTCCGACAACTCGATGTTCAAAGTATTCAAGTAAGGTATTTGAGCGACTGTTCCAGTGTTTCTTTGTTTCAGCATATAAAACATACATGATGAGTCAAGTTTGAACATATATGCGCATACAAATCCAGCCCTGTGTTCCATAGTAAACACAACGTAAACACGTTTTGTCTATGGAGCGGAACGAAACCTACCTGTATTATGCATGTAATCCCGTCAAACAGGTTTGGTTTACCGACTAATGCACGGATTATCGACAAAACCTATATAGGTTTCGCAAAACAGGTTTTGGGTTTGGTGACTATGGAACACAGGGCAGGTCTACAGTGTACATGGTACATTTGGTAACAGTGATTTATCTGATCTGACTCAATTGTCATTATTTGATTTAGCCATTGGTTTGCTAATATCCGAGGAAACATGTAATGACCTGAAAATAGCAGTATACATGTAGATTTGAGTAGGGGGTCATATTTTAAGACACGTAGAAGTCGCTCCCTTTTCAGTGTTCTCTCTTCCGTCCATAATTACAACATAAATCGACTGTAGATGCGTTTACAGACTTCTGGTTCGGATTAATGGAAATGGGTTACAATATGAAATATAGTAACACTAATTAAAAGCCAATGAAAAGAGGGAACGTCATCTAAAACATTTAATCTAGAGGAGCTTGAGAAAGAACGTAATTATTATTGAAATTAAATTGCAATATATTGAATTTTTTTATTAACACTCGCCATGCAGAATAATCTGGCGAGCAATTATTTTGAAAAGTAAACAATCGTTCATGATGCATATGCCTGCAAAATTAACTATTTGGGAAGCAGAGTAAACAATACAGAATAGTTAACATAATGTATAATCGGATGAAATTGAAACACACCTACTCGCATTTTTCCACGGGGGCTTTGCGGCGCGGAAGAAAAATAGGCCACTCCCATTTAACATTTTCTGCGGAGGGAACCCTGCAATCCCTCTATCTCTGAAATACCTGGGTTAAGCCGGGGGAGCGACTAAACGCCGACGGTTTATCATTTTATCGATACCCCCCTCAACCCGGGGGTGAGGGTTTTTGAGAAAACCCCCTTGAGCTGTACTGTACATGAACTATTATTATACCCCTGCATAGTACTTGAACCATATACATGAACTATTATAAAGAAATTCAAAAGTTTTACCTCTGTATTACATGACACATTTTATGTATAAGAAGTTGAAAACATTGTACAAATCATAATCAACAATTTCTCCTTTTCATAGATATTTTTCGAAAATCTTCTGTTGCAGATTTATTTCATGATGGAACAATAATCTCACCTGTTTAAAACTGCCAGACATTCTTTGCTCAGATTGCATCATATCAAATATAATGGGCAGTGTGGCCTTTCTGACCTCCTCCTCCGGTACAAGAGTTAGTTCTAGGAATTGACCTATCATACTGGGAATAAACACCTCCTTGTGCCGACCCAGAGATTGCCACAATGTCTCTACCTGTACACCCATTAACACCCGCATATCATGATACCTGTAACATACATAACAGATGGGTTTATACCAACCATATCATGGTACCTGTAACATACATAACAGATGGGTTTATACCAGCCATATCATGGTACCTGTAACATACATAACAGATGGGTTTATACAAACCATATCATGGTACCTGTAACATACATAACAGATGGGTTTATACCCGCCATATAGTGATATCTGTAACATACATAACAGATGGGTTTAAACCAGCCATATCATGGTACCTGTAACATACATAACAGATGGGTTTATACCAGCCATATCATGGTACCTGTAACATACATAACAGATGGGTTTATACCAGCCATATCATGGTACCTGTAACATACATAACAGATGGGTTTATACCAGCCATATAGTGATACCTGTAACATACATAACAGATGGGTTTAAACCAGCCATATCATGGTACCTGTAACATACATAACAGATGGGTTTAAACCAGCCATATCATGGTACCTGTAACATACATAACAGATGGGTTTATACCAGCCATATCATGGTACCTGTAACATACATAACAGATGGGTTTAAACCAGCCATATCATGGTACCTGTAACATACATAAAAGATGGGTTTAAACCAGCCATATCATGGTACCTGTAACATACATAACAGATGGGTTTATACCAGCCATATCAGGGTACCTGTAACATACATAACAGATGGGTTTATACCAGCCATATCATGGTATCTGTAACATACATAACAGATAGGTTTATACCAGCCATATAGTGATACCTGTAACATACATAACAGATGGGTTTAAACCAGCCATATCATGGTACCTGTAACATACATAACAGATGGGTTTATACCAGCCATATCATGGTACCTGTAACATACATAACAGATGGGTTTATACCAGCCATATCATGGTACCTGTAACATACATAACAGATGGGTTTATACCAGCCATATCATGGTACCTGTAACATACATAACAGATGGGTTTATACCAGCCATATCATGGTACCTGTAACATACATAACAGATGGGTTTATACCAGCCATATCATGGTACCTGTAACATACATAACAGATGGGTTTATACCAGCCATATAGTGATACCTGTAACATACATAACAGATGGGTTTAAACCAGCCATATCATGGTACCTGTAACATACATAACAGATGGGTTTAAACCAGCCATATCATAGTACCTGTAACATACATAACAGATGGGTTTATACCAGCCATATAGTGATACCTGTAACATACATAACAGATGGGTTTAAACCAGCCATATCATGGTACCTGTAACATACATAACAGATGGGTTTAAACCAGCCATATCATGGTACCTGTAACATACATAAAAGATGGGTTTAAACCAGCCATATCAGGGTACCTGTAACATACATAACAGATGGGTTTAAACCAGCCATATCATGGTACCTGTAACATACATAACAGATGAGTTTAAACCAGCCATATAGTGATACCTGTAACATACATAACAGATGGGTTTAAACCAGCCATATCATGGTACCTGTAACATACATAACAGATGGGTTTATACCAGCCATATCATGGTACCTGTAACATACATAACAGATGGGTTTAAACCAGCCATATCATGGTACCTGTAACATACATAACAGATGGGTTTAAACCAGCCATATCATGGTACCTGTAACATACATAACAGATGGGTTTAAACCAGCCATATCATGGTACCTGTAACATACATAACAGATGGGTTTAAACCAGCCATATAGTGATACCTGTAACATACATAACAGATGGGTTTATACCAGCCATATCATGGTACCTGTAACATACATAAAAGATGGGTTTATACCAGCCATATCATGGTACCTGTAACATACATAACAGATGGGTTTATACCAGCCATATCAGGGTACCTGTAACATACATAACAGATGGGTTTAAACCAGCCATATCATGGTACCTGTAACATACATAACAGATGAGTTTAAACCAGCCATATCATAGTACCTGTAACATACATAACAGATGGGTTTAAACCAGCCATATCCGGGTACCTGTAACATACATAACAGATGGGTTTAACAGATGGGTTTAAACCAGCCATATCATTAGTCGCCGGGCAGAAGCCCGCGACTTCTATTTTTAATAGCTTTTCGGAAATCACATGGGAGGGCGGCTTATTATTAGAAAGAAACAAATCTAGATGATTTGAACATATTAAAATTGTGGTTGTTTACGAACACTAATAAATGACACATCTACAATGAAATAAATATTCCGATTTTTTAATGTTTGCAGTTTTTTTTATTTCACTCGCATTTAAGTTTTTTGTCTTATTTACGAAGACAAAAGTGGTCCCTTCAAGACGTGAACCAACACCCCCTAATGCAGACTCTTATGTGTCATCATTGGGGTCAATTTCGGATTCTCATTTTAATAGCAATTTTAACTTACTAAATGTTGTTTTCATGTTCAAAGAGATGTCTTGATTTGTGTAGAATTCATTTAATAATGTTAATCCATGAATATCTAAAGAAGGAACTGTTTCTAAGCTAAATATAGACCCTATTCTGTTGTGTAGTTTCGTGACCTTTAACATCGATTTTCGCGCATGCGCATTTCGATATGAAAAAGCGAGTGATATTATTTTATTTTAGACAAGTACAAGACGAATGTTTGACGCAAAGCGTCAAAGAGAAGCCGCAATATTTCGTTGTACATGTAGAAATAAGAAAAAAAGAACATTTTTGAATCCACAAACAATAGAACAATTTAAACTGTAGACGGTAATGCTGATATATTTCTCCTTTTGAAGACTTTTGTTTTCTTCAAATTACCTCCCTTTAAAGCAATACCAGGATATTTACCTTGTGATTCGAATAAGATTGACAAACATTGAAATTATATGAATGAATACTATTATTTAAATAAGTAACAACAGCAAAATTAAATTTAAGCCAAGATAAATGTGTACACATTTCGTTAATTTTTTATAGATACCCTAATGTATAGGTATGAATATAAAATTTATAAGCAAATGTTTGAATAGACTAAGGAAAGTCAAGAATACATAAATAAATCAATGCAGTCTTTTCCGGCGACATTGATGCCTTGCATCAACTTTCTCTTGTGGTACCTGTAACATACATAACAGTGGAAGACAGTGGTACAGAGGTAGAGCGTCGGCCTCTCGTATCAAAGGTCCCTGGTTCGAGTCCCGTGATGAGCGGGTCCTGACTTTGGGATTTTTCCACACAAACGGCGCGAGTATTGGTGAATTCTCCAGGAAGCAGACATCGAGAGTGATTAATCTAAGCCCAAGGCTTGTTTCGCAATCGATGTAAAATAAATAAGTTTAAACTATACATAACAGATGGGTTTAAACCAGCCATATCATGGTACCTGTAACATACATAACAGATGAGTTTAAACCAGCCATAGTATGATACCTGTAACATACATAACAAATGGGTTGAAACCAGCCATATTGTGATACCCATAACATACATAACAGATGGGTTTAAACCAGCCATATAGTGATACCTGTAACATATATAACAAATGGGTTTCGAGCAGGCATATCATTATACCTATAAAATACATAACAGACCAGTTTAGAACACACATACTATGGTACATGTAACATATATAACAGATAAGTTTAGAACACACACACTGTGATACATGTAACATATATAACAAATAAGTTTAGAACACACATACTGTGATACATGTAACATATATAACAGATAAGTTTAGAACACACATACTGTGATACATGTAACATATATAACAGATAAGTTTAGAACACACATACTGTGATACATGTAACATATATAACAGATAAGTTTAGAACACACATACTGTGATACATGTAACATATAAAACAGATAAGTTTAGAACACACACACTGTGATACATGTAACATATATAACAAATAAGTTTAGAACACACATACTGTGATACATGTAACATATATAACAGATAAGTTTAGAACACACATACTGTGATACATGTAACATATATAACAGATAAGTTTAGAACACACATACTGTGATACATGTAACATATATAACAGATAAGTTTAGAACACACATACTGTGATACATGTAACATATAAAACAGATAAGTTTAGAACACACACACTGTGATACATGTAACATATATAACAAATAAGTTTAGAACACACATACTGTGATACATGTAACATATAAAACAGATAAGTTTAGAACACACACACTGTGATACATGTAACATATATAACAAATAAGTTTAGAACACACATACTGTGATACATGTAACATATATAACAGATAAGTTTAGAACACACATATTGTGATACATGTAACATATATAACAGATAAGTTTAGAACACACATATTGTGATACATGTAACATATATAACAGATAAGTTTAGAACACACATACTGTGATACATGTAACATATAAAACAGATAAGTTTAGAACACACACACTGTGATACATGTAACATATATAACAAATAAGTTTAGAACAGACATATTGTGATACATGTAACATATATAACAGATAAGTTTAGAACACACATATCAGATGTGTTTAGAACAGGCATATCATGATACATGTAACATATATAACAAATATGTTTAGAACAGACATATTGTGATACATGTAACATATATAACAGATAAGTTTAGAACACACATATCAGATGGGTTTAGAACAGGCATATCATGATACATGTAACATATATAACAAACAAGGGCACCGCAAAGCGGATGCATCCCCTCGGCTTTCCATTTTCACATTGAGTTCTCTTGTGATCTAAATATTTAAGTCCAATTTTTGACTTCGATCTTTGACCTATGACCTTGAATCAATAGGCTTCAAAATATTGTCACAAACTAACTGTATGCCAAGTTTGGATAAGATCTGTCAAGGAATGGTCAGTGTAGAGTGGTGACAAGGTTGCCACAGCTGAGATATATTGTAAGTTCAATCAAGTTCAATTTTGGGCATGACCTTTGACCTATGACCTTGAAAACCAATAGGCTTCAAGACATATCATAAACTAACTGTATAATAAGTTTTATTAAGATCGGTCAATGAATGGTCAGTGTAGAGTTGTGACAAGGCTGCCACAGCTGAAAATATTGTAAGTCCAATTTTGAGTTTGACCTTTGACCTATGACCTTGAAAATCAATAGGCTTCAAGATATTATCATAAAGTAACTGTATACCAAGTTTGGTTAAAATCTGTCAAGTAATGGTCAGTGTAGAGTGGTGACAAGGTTGCCACAGCTGAAAATAGTGTAAGTGCAATTTTGGGCTTGACCTTTGACCTATGACCTTGAAAATCAATAGGCTTCAAATATTATCATAAACTAACTGTATAATAAGTTTTATAAAGATCGGTCAAGGAATGGTCAGTGTAGAGTGGTGACAAGGCTGTCACAGCTGAAAATATTGTAAGTCCAATTTTGAGCTTGACCTTTGACCTATGACCTTGAAAATCAATAGGCTTCAAGATATTATCATAAAGTAACTTTATACCAAGTTTTGTTAAAATCCGTCAAGTAATGGTCAGTGTAGAGTGGTGACAAGGTTGCCACAGCTGAAAATATTGCAAGTCCAATTTTGGGCTTGACCTTTGACCTATGACCTTGAAAATCAATAGGCTTCAAGATATTATCATAAAGTAACTTTATACCAAGTTTTGTTAAAATCCGTCAAGTAATGGTCAGTGTAGAGTAGTGAAAGGTTGCCACAGCTGAAAATATTGCAAAGTTGCCACAGCTGAAAATAGTGTAAGTGCAATTTTGGGCTTGACCTTTGACCTATGACCTTGAAAATCAATAGGCTTCAAATAGTATCATAAACTAACTGTATAATAAGTTTTATAAAGATCGGTCAAGGAATGGTCAGTGTAGAGTGGTGACAAGGCTGTCACAGCTGAAAATATTGTAAGTCCAATTTTGAGCTTGACCTTTGACCTATGACCTTGAAAATCAATAGGCTTCAAGATATTATCATAAAGTAACTTTATACCAAGTTTTGTTAAAATCCGTCAAGTAATGGTCAGTGTAGAGTGGTGACAAGGTTGCCACAGCTGAAAATATTGCAAGTCCAATTTTGGGCTTGACCTTTGACCTATGACCTTGAAAATCAATAGGCTTCAAGATGTTACCATATACTTACTTTATACCAAGTTTGGTTAAGATCTGTCAAGAAATGGTTAGTGTAGAGTGATGACAAGATTTGTTACGGACGGAAGGACGGACGGACATACATACGGACGGTCCCGTTACTATATCCCTTTCTCGCTTACTTCGTAACCGAGGGGATAATGGTTAGTGTAGAGTGATGACAAGGTTTGTTACGGACGGAAGGACGGACGGACATACATACGGACAGTCCCGTTACTATATCCCTTTCTCGCTTACTTCGTAACCGAGGGGATAATAAGTTTAGAACACACATATTGTGATACATGTAACATATATAACAGATAAGTTTAGAACACACATATCAGATGGGTTTAGAACAGGCATATCATGATACATGTAACATATAATAACAGATGGGATTAGAAAAAAACATTTTGTGATACCTGTAACATACAAAACAGATGGGTTTCGAACATGCATATCATAATACCTGTAACAAACATAACTTATGGGTTTAGAACAAACACCATCATCAAAGTTTTAAATTCAAGTACAGTCTTTCTAGCGCTTCCCATCCAAGAACCAATTAGTGTGACTCTGCAGCACTTAATTTTGAAAACAATGAATGAAAATGAGAACAATGTTGTCCTTTTCCTAAAATGTTTTTGTTACAAAATTAGACTCCATAATCAGTTATTTTTCTGTTAAATCAAATAATGATTCCAAGTCAAATAGATTATGGATACAATTAAAGAGTATCTAGAGATGTATTACAATGATTAAACATTTCACATATACAACAAACCAGGAGTATCTAGAGATGATTACAATGATTAAACATTTCACATATACAACAAATCAGGAGTATCTAGAGATGTATTACAATGATTAAACATTTCACATATACAACAAGACGATTGTTTGACGCGCGTCAAAGAGAAGCCGCAATTTTTCGTTGTTCATGTAGAAATAAGAAAAAAGAACATTTAAATCCACAAACAACTGTAGACGGTAATACACTGACATATTTATCCCTTTGAAGACTGTTGGATACTTCAATTACCTCCCTTTAAGCAATACAAGGATATTTACCTTGTGATTCGTATGATTAAGATTAATAAACATTGAAATTATATGAATGGAAACTATTATCTAAATTAGTAACAACATCAAAATCAAATTTAAGCCAAGATAAATGTGTACACATTTCATTAATTGTTTGTAGATACCCTAATGGATAGGTATGAATATAAAATTTATATTGTTATAAACAAATATTCATTTCAACATATTAAGTCTGTGAATCTCACAGAAACACCCATTTCAATATACCAACATGTTAAAGTAAATTAAAGAATGAACCGTTTTTGTATGTACTGAAACTAGAAACGTCCGTTTGTGTATAAGTATATTTCCAATATTTGCGATTTTATATTGCGACTAGCTAACCTGGCACGACGTAAACTTTCCTCTACCAAATTGGTTGTTGTATGTGGGAAACGGTTAGCTGCTGAACATGTATTTAAATGTTTAGCTGTGTTAAATATTTGTATTTCCCTTTAAATTGTTTATTTAAATCGTCATACGTATGTATTATTAGACAAAGGTGTTAGACCAAATGGGAACTTAGCTAAATTGTGCGTATATACTAGAAATTACCTCCCTTTAAGTACTACCACGATTTTTTTTCTTGTGATTCGTATGAATAAGTTTGATAAACATTTACATTTCAACTAGACGGCAACATTTATTGTGAAACAGATATTTCTGTGGTTTATATATGTTCATGTCTGCACTTCTTCATCTAGAATTACTGCGTATAGTTTAAGGGACACGAGTCTAGAGGAATAATTTTTTTGTAAGATTTCCATTTTCTTTTTGAGACGCCATCACACATTATTTCAGGATTCTTCTGACAGCCTTGTTGGAGAAGTGGTAGAGTACCCCCTCTCAAATGAGAGAGGTTATGGTTTCAATCTCAGACTGGGTCATACCAAATACTTTCAAAATGGTAAAAATGGTTTTCCCTCCTTGGCACTCAGTGCTGTTAACATTATTGACTGAATCACTGGTGTCAGGATAAAAGTACCAGTAATACTGATAACTTAACCAGGAAACGCAGTGAACTGAACAATTATTAAAGGTGCATAAGACCTCGGGCTGAGGGTGTCTCGCCCTGCTTGGAAAACCGCATATTAAATGGTATCAATATACAAAACCCCAATCTAAAGTCGATGAAACTTTAAATGTAAATGGAGATCAATGCATTGTTATCAAAATGTCATGATAAATACTAAACTCACTACATGTATTTTATTACATTTTTCATATATAAACAAGGTTATTCTTAAATTTGACCTAGTGACCTAGTTTAGTACTTGAAAACTGAGATTTGATGGAGAAAAATGTTTGGATGAATTTTCATAAAGACCCGAAGAAAATGTGGCCTATACAGTGTTAATATAGTAACTATAAAATTTGAATTAGTGACCAACATTTTGACACCCATGACCCAGTTTTGAAATTGACTGAGATATAATGGAGACTAAATTTCTAATTGGATGAAAAATGTGGCCTCTAAAATTTGATCTTGCAATCTTGTTTATGACCCAAATGAACCAGTTTAGAAATGGACTGAGATTTTATAAAGGCGAAAGTTCTGATGATTTGTCATAAAGATTGGAAGATAAATGGTGTTTAGTGTGTTCATAAAGTTATAATTTGCTTTGACCTAGTGACCTAGTTTTTGACCCCCATGACCCAGTTTCAAATTTGAAATTTGATAGAGACAAATGTTCTGATTAATTTTCATGAAGATTGGATAAAAACTTTGACTTCTACAGTGTTCACAAGGTTATTGTCAATGCTTGTTAACCAAGGTTAAGTAATCTAATCAAGGTTAAGTAACCTAATCAAGGTTAAGTTACCTAACCAAGGTTAAGTTACCTAACCAAGGTTAAGTTACCTATCCAATGCCAAGTTCTGCAGATCCAACCGTGACCCGGTTTTAAACATAACCAAGATTTGATGGAAACCAATATTCTGGGAAAAAAAAAATCATGAAAAGTTCATGAAAAAATATAACCTCTACAGTCAATGTTAACCAAGGTTAAGTTCTGGCCAACAGTGACCTTGACATTGGTCATTTTTCCGTTGAATGATGAACCAAGACTCAAAAACACGCCTGACAAAGTTTCAGAAAAATTAGACTAGGAGTTGGTGAGTAATAGAGAATTGAAAAAGTGGCAACCCCCGCCGGAAAAGTGACTACTATGTCTCACTCCACATGTGTGGGTGAAACAAAAATCAGGATTCTTGCAGTAAAAATACCCTTTACCTAATAAAGACAACATTTGACTGCTTTTCAGCAGAAAACGAACGTAAGCATTATTTGTATTATTGGGGTTTAATGCTGTTTTGAAGGGTATTTCACACATGTGACCTTTGACCTAGGTCAGTGAAATGCAAACTTATACAAGAGCAGATAATAGTTGTGCACATGTGTGTTAAGTTTCATTACAATCGGAAAAGAATGAAGTTGCTAGAGCAATGATGTCGTTGGGATACGTACATACAGGCAGATCCCTATAATTAGAGACACTTAAAAGTTCCTCAGAAATTTCAAGAACCCAGATCTCTGGATTGACAATCTAGTGTGTCAACCATTGGACCTCATTTGGTTGCTCTTCAACAGACAATAAATGTGAATATTTTAATGGAAGCAGATACCATGCTTTCAAGATATATTAAGAATAATGTGGGAAAAGGTTAAGAGTATTTCACCTTTCCTTCATTTTCTGTGCCTTGGCATCTGAGTATTTATCCAGCTGTAGACTGGGCTGAACAATGAATGCCACAGCAAGGTTAAAATATCGTCTCCATAACTGAAACATAAGGTTAAAATATCATCTCCATAACTGAAACATAAGGTTAAAATATTGTCTCCATACCTGAAACATAAGGTTAAAATATTGTCTCCATAACTGAAACATAAGGTTAAAATATCATCTCCATAACTGAAACATAAGGTTAAAATATCGTCTCCATAACTGAAACATACATATACAACAAGAGGACCATAATGACCCTATATCTCTCACCTAAATTAATAGAACTTAAATAGTTTTAAATGCTTTTTTTCTAAACATATGAGGCCAACAAGGTCTATCCCCTGTTGGCCATGTTTTTAAACAATCTTGGTAGAGGGTCACCCGAGGAACATATGTGCCTCAGAGTTTACAGATTTTTAAATTTATTACTATAAATCTATAATGTACACCAGTCCCGCTCCCTGGCTACCATGATTTTCAATGGATATGATTAATTTGGTAAAACTTGATAGAGGGACACCTAAGGAACATTTGTGCCAAACCATTTTCAAATCGGCCTTATAATTTGGACAAGAATATTTTAATATGTACACATTTAAGGAAAACAAGCCCCACACCTGGTGGCAATGATTTCAATAAATAGAAATGTGCCTCTATATTTTCAAATCAATACAAGTTCTTTCTGTGAATATACAAGGAAAACGATGGATCAGATTATTTGAACAGTCTAGGTAAAGGGTCCGGAAACATTTGTGCCAAATAATTTTATAATCAAGCCATTACTTTGGACAAGATGGTTATTCAAAACAAGAGGGCCAAGATGGCCCTAAATCAATCACCTGAGTTATAGTATTGTAGCAAATACTACTGCTTATAAATGTGAAAATTTGACTACAGTGGGAATGAACTGCAAATTAGACAGCTTATCAGTGCAGGACATTTGTAATAATGCATTAAATCTTTGATCGGTTTCAAAGAGGACCATCACAGGAACATTTCTTGAAGTTTGGTTGATATTATTTCATTGGTTTAAGTGGAGATGTTGTTAAAAACCTAAAGTTCCTTTTACTCCTTTCCTTATGCCACCTGGCAGCTATCTTTTTCAACTAATCAATATGGCTTGAAAAATAATGTAGTGTCAATAAAGGAACATTTCTGCTAAACTATCTTGAAATCAGACAAAAACTTTAATTTTAAAGTTTTGTAATTTTGCCCCTTTTCTGATGTTGTCTGGTAGCCATGTTTTTTCAACCAATCAATATGGCTTGAACCTATTTTGTAGAAGATCACTCAAGGAACATTTCTACCAAATTATCTTGGTATCAGACAAGGGTGCAGAGGAGTTATGGCTTTTTTCTCCATTTCTGATGCCGCAGCAACCAAAGTCCTCTATAGAATTTATAGCTTTGAACAAATTTGACAGAGGACCCCTAAAGTAACATTTCTATTAAGAGGAGATGTCATTAGAGGCTAAACGTTAATATACCCCCTTTTCTGATGCCACCTATATGCTATGACTTTCAGCAAAGCATTATTGCTTGAACAAATTATGTAGAGGCTTACTAAAATAACATTTCTACACATTTATCTTGAAATCAGACAAGCACTTTCATAATATTCTAATTTAATAAAAACAAGAAACCGCTGAAGACGGTAAGGCCGGATTGTCGGCAATTTGACCTTGAAAATCGACAAACCAAGGTCAAGGTCAAAGTAACCATAGAAATCAATAGAACTTGTTACTGGTTACCTTCAGGCAAAGTTTCAAGTTTGTAACCCTTTCCAGTGCTGAGATTGCCTCAACCTGAAACTTTAACCGATTTTGCCTCAACCTGAAACTTAACCAAAATGTTGACGGACAGACAGACAGACGGACGGACAGACAGACGGACGGACAGACAGACATCGCCAATCTATAGACCGTAATTGCTAGAGCAATCCAGCCAAAAACTGTTGAAAGCAAATTAAAACACAATTTGCTGTGATATAACTATTAAAATATTGAAAGCAAATTAAAACGCAAGTTGATGTGATATAACTATAAAACTGTTGAAAGCGGAGTAAAACGCAATTTGCTGTGATATAACTATATAACTGTTGAAAGCAAATTAAAACGCAATTTGCAGTGATATCACTATAAAACTGTTGAAAGCAAATTAATACGCAAGTTGTCGTGATATAACTATAAAACTGTTGAAATCAAATTAAAACGAAAGTTGCCATGATATAACTATAAAACTTTTGAAAGCAAATAAAAACGCAAGTTGCCATGATAAAACTTTATAACTTTTGAAAGTAAATTAAAACACAAGTTGATATAACTATAAAACTGTTGAAAGCAAATTAAAACGCAAGTTGCCGTGATATAACTGTTAAACTGTTGAAAGGGGAGTAAAATGCAATTTGCTGTGATATAACTATATAACTGTTGAAAGCCAATTAAAATGCGAGTTGCCGTGATATAACTATAAAACTGTTGAAAGTAAATTAAAACGCAAGTTGCCGTGATATAACTATAAAACTGTAGAAAGCAAATTAAAACGCAAGTTGCTGTGATGTAACTTTAACCAAAATGTTGACGGACAGACAGACAGACAGACAGACAGACAGACAGAAGACAGACAGACAGACAGACAGACGGGCAATAGCAACATGAAGGTCAAGAGTTATCATGGAAATCAAAAGAACATGTTAGTGGCTACACACAGCCCAATTTTCAAGTTTGTAGCTCTTTCCATGTCCGAGATTTTGCTTCAACCAGAAACTTTAACCAAAATGTTGACGGACAGACAGACAGACAGACGGGCAATAGCAAGGTGAAGGTGAAGAGTTATCATGGAAGTCAAAAGAACATGTTAGTGGCTACACACAGACCAATTTTCAAGTTTGTAGCTCTTTCCATGTCTGAGATTTTGCTTAACCAGAAACTTTAACCATTTTGCCTAACCTGAAACTTTAACCAAAATGTTGACGGACAGACGGACATCGCCAATCTATAGACCGGAATTGCTTGAGCAATCCGGCCAAAAATTATCATTTTGCCCCTTTTCTGAATTTGCCTCATAGCCATGTTTTTTCAACCAGTCAATATGGCTTGAACAATTTTTGTAGAGGATCACCCAAGAAACATTTCTATCAAATTATAATGGAATCTGACAGGCAGATTCAGAGGAGAAGAATTTTAGAGATTGGCAGTTTTCTGATGCCACAGCAACCAAAGTTCTTCATAGAATTTAAATCTTTGAATTTGTTTGAAAGAGTAGCACGAAAGGATCATTACAGTGATGTTTGATTGAAATTGGTCCAGTGGTTTAGGAGGAGATGTTCTTTGAAGCTAAATAAGTTAACAACGACAATGACTGACAACAGACAGAGAGATTGATCACAATAGATCACCTTGAGGCTTTGGCTCAGGTGATCTAAAAAGGCTTAAGCATTTTCTCCTCTTTTAGATGCCACAGGAACCAAAGTTCTTCATGGAATAAAATAATTTGAATAACTTAGTAAGAGGCACACCTAAGGAACAATCCTGTCAAATTATTTTGAAATTGATTCATTGGTTAGGAGGAGAAGTTGTTTGTGGGAAACTATGAATGGACAGACAGACAGACAATGACCCTCAAAGGGTGAGTGATCAAAAAAGCTCAGGTCGGCTAAAAAAGGTAGCTAGCCCTAGCCTTGGCAACCATACTGTTCAACCAATCAATTTGGCATGAGCAATTTTTGCAGAGGGTCATGTAAAGAACATTTCTAATAAATCATCACAGAATCAAAATTTGAAAAGAATAATTTTAAAGGTCTCTCATTTTCCTCCTTTTCTGTATCAGCCTGGCTGCACTATTTTTAAACAAATCAGTATCACTTGAACAAAATATTTGTACCAGGTCACCTTTCAAGTTGAAATCAGACAATCTGTTTCAGGGGAGAAGAATTTTAAAGTCTTGTCATTTTACCCCTTTTCTGATGCTGTATGATGGCTATATTTTTCAACCAATCGCTATGGCTTGAACAATCTATGTAGTGGGTCACCTGAAAATCATTCCTGCTAAATCTTCATGAAATCAGTCCAGTACTGTCATAGGAATGGAGTTTAAATGTCTAGGCATTTTACTCCTTTTCAAAATTTGCCTGGGTGCCACGTTTTTCAATCATGGCAATCATTATGGCTCAAACTAATTTTTAAGAGGGTCACCCAAGAACTATTTCTTTATAATTATCTTGAAATTAGACAAGCCGATTCTGAGAAATTTGTTATTGTCAATTCCAACACTTTCTCAAGTCGCAGCAAATAGAATTTAAATTTTTGAATAATTTTGAAAAAGGACAACCAAAGGAACTTAAGTGTGAAGTTTGGTTGAAATTGGTCCAGTGGTTTAGGAGATGTCGTTTGAGGCTAAAAGAAAATTAGGGATGGACTGATGATGGACATCGGACAGAGTGATCAGAATAGACTACAAAACATTCAAGACATTAAAGAATTTTTCTCAAATACCGGTAATTCTCTATAACATATATCTGGTAAACAGTCTAGGAAAATAAAGCTTAAGCAAGACATGTAACCCTTAAGACTTATTATAAATATTAAGTGCCAAAGACATGCGTGACAACATGAACTCAACTGGGACGGTAAATAGTGTAAAACTAACCTCTTGATCAAATTTGTCTCCTGCTATATAATTGTCTCTTAAAGCTTGAGAGAAATTCTCAACAGCTGTAAACACAACACTGAAATAAAACATTGAAACAAAACAGTCAGGTATTAAAACAAAAGGCCCATGAGGGCCTATGCTCTACTGGCATGGTTCTTTGGTCATTTTTAATCCAGAGCATGTATGTATGGTGAAGATCGGATATTAAATGGAGGCTCTATTGTGTTCACAAGCTGTATTATAGCAATTTTGACAATTTCAAGGGCCATAATCCTGTCTTGCATGGGCAGATCTGGCTGGTTTGTGAAAGGAACTGAGCTCTCATCAATATTTAACTACTATCTCAGTTTGGTAAAGATCGGATAGTAAATGGAGGCTCTATTGTGTTCACAAGCTGTTTTATAGCCATTTTGCCAATTTCAAGGGCCATAAACCAGTCATGCAAGGACAGATATAGGTTTTCGAAAGGAATCAAGCTCTCATCAATATTAACTACTATCTAAAGTGATCCCCAAGTGTAAACCTGCCCAACATGCATGCAGGCACTGTAGAAGTGATCCCCAAGTGTAAACCTGCCCAACATGTAGGCAGGCAGGCACACTTGAAGTGATCCCCATGTGTAAACCTGGCCAACATGCATGCATGCAGACAGGCAGGCAGGCACTGTAGAAGTGATCCCCAAGTGTAAACCTGCCCAACATGTAGGCAGGCAGGCACTCTAGAAGTGATCCCCAAGTGTAAACCTGCCCAACATGCAGGCAGCCAGGCTCTGTAGAAAGTGATCCCCAAGTGTAAACCTGCCCAACATGCAGGCAGGCAGGCACTGTAGAAGTGATCCCCAAGTGTAAACCTGCCCAACATGCAGGCACTGTAGAAGCGATCCCCAAGTGTAAACATGGCCAACATGCAGGCAGCCAGGTAGGCACTGAAGAAGTGATCCCCAAGTATAACCCACCCAACATGCAGGCAGGCAGGAAGGTACTGTAGAAGTGATCCCAAAGTGTAAACCTGCCCAACATGCAGGCAGGCAGGCAGGCACACTTGAAGTGATCCCAAAGTGTTAACCTGGCCAACATGCATGTAGGCAGGCAGGCACTGTAGAAGTGATCCCCAAGTGTATACCTGCCCAACATGTAGGCAGGCAGGCACTGTAGAAGCGATCCCCAAGTGTAAACCTGCCCAACATGCAGGCAGGCAGGCTCTGTAGAAATGATCCCCAAGTGTAAACCTGCCCAACATGCAGGCAGGCACTGTAGAAGAGATCCCCAAGTGTAAACCTGCCCAACATGCAGGCATGCAGGCAGGCAGGCACTCTAGAAGTCATCCCCAAGTGTAAACCTGCCCAACATGCGGGCAGGCAGGGACTGTAGAAGTGATCACCAAGTGTAAACATACAGGCAGGCAGGCACTGTAGAAGTGATCACCAAGTGTAAACATGCGGGCAGGCAGGCACTGTAGAAGTGATCCCCAAGTGTAACCATGGCCAACATGCAGGCAGTCAGGTAAGCACTGAAGAAGTGATCCCCAATTATAACCCACCCAACATGCAGGCAGGCAGGAAGGTACTGTTGAAGTGATCCCCAAGTGTAAACATGCCCAACATGCAGGCAGACAGGCACTCTAGAAGTGATCCCCAAGTGTAAACCTGCCCAACAGCAGGCAGGCAGGCAGGCATTGTAGAAGCCATCCCCAAGTGTAAACATGCCCAACATGCAGGCAGGCAGGCTCTGTAGAAGTGATCCCAAAGTGTAAACCTGCCCAACATGCAGGCAGGCAGGCTCTGTAGAAGTGATCCCCAAGTGTAAACATGGCCAACATGCAGGCAGCCAGGTAGGCACTGAAGATTGATTGATTGATTGATTGGGGTTTAACGCCGTTTTCAACAATTTCTCAGTTATATCACGGCGGCAAGTTCACCTACTCATGCATTTCCTGGTTTTCTCACACCAGTACTCCACATAACAATCTTCCCAAGCAACTGGCTGCTTTTCCACATAGACTTAGCCCATTGGTGGAAGACGAATGACGCAGAAAGAAAGTTGGCCGAGCCGGGATTCGAACTCACAACCCCTGGATTGAAGGCACTGAAGAAGTGATCCCCACGTATAATCCACCCAACATGCAGGCAGGCAGGAAGGTACTGTAGAAGTGATCCCCAAGTGTAAACCTGCCTAACATGTAGGCAGGCAGGCACTGTAAAAGAGATCCCCATGTGTAAACCTGCCTAACATGCAGGCAGGCAGGCACTCTAGAAGTGATCCCCAAGTGTAAACCTGGCCAACATGCAGGCAGTCAGGCAGGAACTATAGAAGTGATCCCCAAGTGTAAATCTGCCCAACATGTAGGCAGGCACTGTAGAAGTGATCCCCAAGTGTAAACCTGCCCAACATGCGGGCATGCAGGCACTGTAGAAGTGATCCCCAAATGTAAACCTGCCCAACATGCAGGCAGGCAGGAAGGTACTGAAGAAGTGATCCCCAAGTGTAAATCTGCCCAAGATGCAGGCAGGCAGGCAGGCAGGCACTCTAGAAGTGATCCCCAAGTGTAAACCTGCCCAAGATGTAGGCAGGTAGGCAGGCACTGTAGAAGTGATTCCCAAGTGTAAACCTGCCCAACATGTAGGCAGGCAGGCACTCTAGAAGTGATCCCCAAGTGTAAACCTGCCCAACATGCGGGCAGGCAGGCACTGTAGAAGTGATCCCCAAGTGTAAACCTGCCCAACATGTAGGCAGGCAGGCACTCTAGAAGTGACCCCTAAGTGTAAACCTGCCCAACATGCGAGCAGGCAGGCACTGTAGAAGTGATCCCCAAGTGTAAACCTGCCCAACATGCAGGTAGGCTCTGTAGAAGTGATCCCAAAGTGTAAACCTGCCCAACATGCAGGCAGGCACTGTAGAAGTGATCCCTAAGTGTAAACCTGCCCAACATGCAGGCAGGCAGGCACTGTAGAAGCGATCCCTGAGTGTGAACTTGGCCAACATGTAGGCGGACAGGCACTGTAGAAGTGATCCCAAAAAAACTTGTGCAATATGCAGGCAGGCAGAAAGGTACTGTAGAAGTGATCCCCAAGTGTAAATCTGCCCAACATGCAGGCAGGCAGGCAGGCAGGAAGGTACTGTAGAAGTGATCCCCAAGTGTAAATCTGCCCAACATGCAGGCAGGCAGGCACTCTAGAAGTGATCCCCAAGTGTAAACCTGCCTAGGATGCAGGCACTCTAGAAGTGATCCCCAAGTGTAAACCTGCCCAAGATGTAGGCAGGTAGGCAGGCACTGTAGAAGTGATCCCCAAGTGTAAACCTGCCCAACATGTAGGCAGGCAGGCACTCTAGAAGTGATCCCCAAGTGTAAACCTGCCCAACATGCATGCAGGCAGGCACTGTAGAAGTGATCCCCAAGTGTAAACCTGCCCAACATGTAGGCAGGCAGGCCCTCTAGAAGTGATCCTTAAGTGTAAACCTGCCCAACATGCGGGCAGGCAGGCACTGTAAAAGTGATCCCCAAGTGTTAACCTGCCCAACATGCAGGTAGGCTCTGTAGAAGTGATCCCAAAGTGTAAACCTGCCCAACATGCAGGCAGGCACTGTAGAAGTGATCCCTAAGTGTAAACCTGCCAAACATGCAGGCAGGCAGGCACTGTAGAAGCGATCCCCAAGTGTAAACCTGCCCAACATGCGGGCAGGCAGGCCCTCTAGAAGTGATCCCCAAGTGTAAACCTGCCCAACATGCGGGCAGGCAGGCACTGTAAAAGTGATCCCCAAGTGTAAACCTTCCCAACATGCAGGTAGGCTCTGTAGAAGTGATCGCAAAGTGTAAACCTGCCCAACATGAAGGCAGGCACTGTAGAAGTGATCCCTAAGTGTAAACCTGCCCAACATGCGGGCAGGCAGGCACTCTAGAAGTGATCCCCAAGTGTAAACCTGCCCAACATGCAGGCACTCTAGAAGTGATCCCTAAGTGTAAACCTGCCCAACATGCAGGCACTCTAGAAGTGATCCCCAAGTGTAAACCTGCCCAGGATGCAGGCAGGCAGGCACCCTAGAAGTGATCCCCAAGTGTAAACCTGCCCAACATGCAGGCAGGCAGGCTTTGTAGAAGCGATCCCCAAGTGTAAACCTGCCCAACATGCAGGCAGGTCGGAAGGTACTGTAGAAGCGATCCCAAAGTGTAAACCTGCCCAACATGCAGGCAGGCAGGCACTGTAGAAGTGATCCCAAAGTTAAACCTGCCCAACATGCGGGCAGGAAGGTACTGTAGAAGTGATCCCAAAGTGTAAACCTGCCCAACATGCAGGCAGGCAGGCACTGTAGAAGCGAAAGCCAAGTGTAAACCTGCCCAACATGCAGGCAGGCACTGTAGAAGCGATCCCCAAGTGTAAACATGCGGGCAGGCAGGCACTGTAGAAGTGATCCTCAAGTGTAAACCTGCCCAACATGCAGGCAGGCAGGCACTGTAGAAACGATCCCCAAGTGTAAACTTGGCCAACATGCGGGCAGGCAGGCACTGTAGAAGCGATCCCCAAGTGTAAACTTGGCCAACAGGCAGGCAGGCACTGTAGAAGCGATCGCCAAGTGTAAACCTGCAGGCAGGCTGGCACTGTAGAAGCGATCCCCAAGTGTAAACTTGGCCAACATGCAGGCAGGCAGGCAGGCACTGTAGAAGCAATCCCCAAGTGTAAACTTAACCAACATGCAGGCAGGCAGGCACTGTAGAAGCGATCCCCAAGTGTAAACTTGGCCAACATGCAGGCAGGCAGGCACTGTAGAAGCGATCGCCAAGTGTAAACCTGCAGGCAGGCAGGCACTGTAGAAGCGATCCCCAAGTGTAAACTTGGCCAACATGCAGGCAGGCAGGCACTGTAGAAGCGATCCCCAAGTGTAAACTTGGCCAACATGCAGGCACTGTAGAAGCGATCCCCAAGTGTAAACCTGCAGGCAGGTAGGCACTGTAGAAGCGATCCCCAAGTGTAAACTTGGCCAACATGCAGGCAGGCAGGCACTGTAGAAGCGATCCCCAAGTGTAAACCTGCCCAACATGCAGGCAGGCAGGCACTGTTGAAGCGATCCCCAAGTGTAAACTTGGCCAACATGCAGGCAGGCAGGCACTGTAGAAGCGATCGCCAAGTGTAAACATGCAGGCAGGCAGGCACTGTAGAAGCAATCCCCAAGTGTAAACTTAACCAACATGCAGGCAGGCAGGCACTGTTGAAGCGATCCCCAAGTGTAAACTTGGCCAACATGCAGGCAGGCAGGCACTGTAGAAGCGATCGCCAAGTGTAAACCTGCAGGCAGGCAGGCACTGTAGAAGCGATCCCCAAGTGTAAACTTGGCCAACATGCAGGCAGGCAGGCACTGTAGAAGCGATCCCCAAGTGTAAACTTGGCCAACATGCAGGCACTGTAGAAGCGATCCCCAAGTGTAAACCTGCAGGCAGGTAGGCACTGTAGAAGCGATCCCCAAGTGTAAACTTGGCCAACATGCAGGCAGGCAGGCACTGTAGAAGCGATCCCCAAGTGTAAACCTGCCCAACATGCAGGCAGGCAGGCACTGTTGAAGCGATCCCCAAGTGTAAACTTGGCCAACATGCAGGCAGGCAGGCACTGTAGAAGCGATCGCCAAGTGTAAACATGCAGGCAGGCAGGCACTGTAGAAGCGATCCCCAAGTGTAAACTTGGCCAACATGCAGGCAGGCACTCTAGAAGTGATCCCCAAGTGTAAACCTGCCCCACATGCAGGCAGGCAGGCACTATAGAAGCGATCCCCAAGTGTAAACCTGCCCCACATGCAGGCAGGCAGGCACTATAGAAGCGATCCCCAAGTGTAAACTTGGCCAACATGCAGGCAGGCACTGTAGAAGCGATCCCCAAGTGTAAACCTGCCCAACATGCAGGCAGGCAGGCACTGTAGAAGCGATCCCCAAGTGTAAACTTGGCCAACATGCAGGCACTGTAGAAGCGATCCCCAAGTGTAAACATGCGGGCAGGCAGGCACTGTAGAAGTGATCCCCAAGTGTAAACTTGGCCAACATGCAGGCAGGCACGGTAGAAGTGATCCCAGTGTAAACTTGGCCAACATGCAGGCACTGTAGAAGCGATCCCCAAGTGTAAACTTGGCCAACATGCAGGCAGGCAGGCACTGTAGAAGCGATCCCCAAGTGTAAACTTGGCCAACATGCAGGCACTGTAGAAGCGATCCCCAAGTGTAAACCTGCAGGCAGGTAGGCACTGTAGAAGCGATCCCCAAGTGTAAACTTGGCCAACATGCAGGCAGGCAGGCACTGTAGAAGCGATCCCCAAGTGTAAACCTGCCCAACATGCAGGCAGGCAGGCACTGTTGAAGCGATCCCCAAGTGTAAACTTGGCCAACATGCAGGTAGGCAGGCACTGTAGAAGCGATCGCCAAGTGTAAACATGCAGGCAGGCACTGTTGAAGCGATCCCCAAGTGTAAACTTGGCCAACATGCAGGCAGGCAGGCTCTGTAGAAACGATCCCCAAGTGTAAACTTGGCCAACATGCAGGCAGGCACTGTAGAAGCGATCCCCAAGTGTAAACCTGCCCCACATGCAGGCAGGCAGGCACTATAGAAGCGATCCCCAAGTGTAAACCTGCCCCACATGCAGGCAGGCAGGCACTGTAGAAGTGATCCCCAAGTGTAAACTTGGCCAACATGCAGGCAGGCACTGTAGAAGCGATCCCCAAGTGTAAACCTGCCCCACATGCAGGCAGGCAGGCACTATAGAAGCGATCCCCAAGTGTAAACCTGCCCCACATGCAGGCAGGCAGGCACTCTAGAAGTGATCCCCAAGTGTAAACTTGGCCAACATGCAGGCAGGCACTGTAGAAGTGATCCCAGTGTAAACTTGGCCAACATGCAGGCAGGCACGGTAGAAGTGATCCCAGTGTAAACCTGCACAACATGCAGGCAGGCAACCACAATAAACATTCGAGCATTTTGATTCTGAAACATGACTGATGTACATATTGTCCAATCTTACTTTCAGATTTGTTCAATTTGGTCATGTAGGTGACAGATTTAACCTTTACTTGTCATAGACAACATATGACACATTTGCAGAAGACAACTTTGTTGGAAGAACAGAAAATGCTCAAATGACCAATTTCTTCTTTTCCAAGAATGTTTTCAAATTAGTATGCAAATAATACTTTCAGTTTTCCAGATATTAGTAGGATGTTTTCAAAGGAATTAACAAACTAACATAATAAGGGAACTGATTGAAGTACTCACTTGTTTATGACCATTCTCATGACAGTCCAATCTTTAGGGAACACTTTAGGTTGTACAAGCATGTAGAATACCCTCAGTATACTGTCCAGAAATCCTCTAAGGGGCGGGCCCCTATGGTAGACATGCAGCAAGGCAGTGTAGTGTTCCTCCTCCATGAGACGTAAGATTTCTGTCAGACAGGCTATAAGTGCACCCTGTAAATATCATCTGACAATTCAATCAAACATTCTGTGATACAGTCTTGGTTAACAAGGGTCTTGTCAAATAACATATTATAACATAATTTACCAATAAAACATATGAACATACTTGAAACCTTTCCCACCTGCAGACGCATTTGGACGCGGTAGCAGCAGAAGACTTTTGAAAACATTAAAATGACCCAGCATGACCCATATTCAAACTTGGCCTACATATCATCAAGAAAAACATTCTGATAAAGTTTCATCATGCTGAAATTAAAAATGCAGTATCCAGTGTTAACAAGATTACCCTTCAATTTGGCTTACTGACCTAGTTTTTAACCCGGCATGACCCATTTCCGAACTTGGCCTAGATATCATTTAGACAAACATTCTGACCAAATTTCAAGCTGCTGAAGCAAAAAATGCGGCATCCAAAGTGTTAACAAGATTTTCCTTCAATTTGACCTAGTGACCTAGTTTTTGACTCGGCATGACCCATATTCAAACTTGGCCTAGATATCATTCAGCTCAACATTCTGAACATATTTCAAGCCACTGAAGCAAAACATGCAGCTTCTACAGAGTTAACAAGATTTTCCCTCAATTTGGCATAATGACCTAGTTTTTGATCCAATATGACCCATATTTGAATTTGATCTAGATATCTTTAAGACAAACATTCTGACAAATTTTCAAGCTGCTAAAGCAAAACATGCGGCATCCAAAGTGATAACTAGATTTTCCTTCAATTTGGCCTAGTGACCTAGTTTTTGACCCGGCATAACCCATATTCGAACTTGACCTAGATATTTTTAAGACAAACATTTTGACAAAATTTCAAACTGCTGAAGCAAAAATTGCGGCCTCTGGAGTGTTAACAAGATTTTCCTTCAATTTGACCTAGTGACCTACTTTTTGACCCGACGTGACCCATGTTCGAACTTGACCTACATATCATCAAGACAAACATTTTGATAAAGTTTCAACATGCTCAAGTTGAAAATGTGGCATCAAGAGTGTTAACAAGATTTCCCTTCAATTTGACCTAGTGACCTAGTTTTTGACCTCATATGGCCCAGTTTCGAACTTGTCCAAGATTTTATGGAGATGAACATTCTGATAAACTTTCATGAAGATTGGATGCAAAATGTAGCCTGTAGAGTGTTAACAAGCTCAAATGTTGACGACGCACGACGGACGACTGACGACAGACGACGCATGACGCACGACGGACGGACGCCGGACAAAATGTGATCACAATAGCTCACCTTGCACTTCGTGCATAGGTGAGCTAAAAATGAGAATAGATCTCAAATTAAAACTATCACTGAATAAACTGCTTTTACCCTTTTTTTTTTTAAAAATCTCTATAAGTAAAGTATAATAAATTAATAGATCTAAAATCATTGTGAAAAAAAGAAAGATTGCTCATCTTGACATAATGTTTTCATAAGTCGTCTGCTGGAATTGCGTCTGCAAGAGAGAAAGAATAAATAGCATAAACAAGAGGGCCATGATGGCCCTGGATCGCTCACCTTAATTATACAATGTACTGCAATGCAAAACACATCAAGACAATTATTCTGATTGCAACCTCCACAGTGTTAACAATATTTTCCTTCGTTTGGCCTAGTGATCTATATTTTTTTACCTGATATGACCCATATTCCAACATGGACTAGATATCATCAAGACAACATTCTGACAAAGTTTCAACTTGCTCAAAGTAAAAATGCGGCCTCCGGAGTTTGAACAATATTTTCCTTTATTGACCTAGTTTCTGATCGAATATGACCCATATTTGAACTTGACCTAGATATAATTCAGACAAACATTCTGACCAAATTTCAAGCTGCTGAAGCAAAAAATGCGGCATCCAAAGTGTTCACAAGATTTTTCTTCAATTTGATCTAGTGACCTAGTTTTTGAACCAGCATGACCCATATTCGAACTTGGCCTACATATCATCAAGAAAAACATTCTGATAAAGTTTTATCATGCTGAAATTTAAAATGCAGTATCCAGAGTGTTAGCAAGCTTACCCTTCAATTTGGCCTAGTGACCTAGTTTTTAACCCGGCATGACCCATATCCGAACTTGGCCTAGATATCATTTAGACAAACATTCTGACCAAATTTCAAGCCGCTGAAGCAAAACATGCGGCTTCTACAGAGTTAACAAGATTTTCCCTCGATTTGGCCTAGTGACCTAGTTTCTTATCCAAAATGACCCATATTTAAACTTGAACTAGATATCTTTAAGACAAACATTCTGACAAAATTTCAAGCTGCTGAAGCAAAAAATGTGGCATCCAAAGTGTTCACAAGATTTTCCTTCAATTTGATCTAGTGACCTAGTTTTCGACCCCACATGACCCATATTCAAACTTGGCCTAGATATCATTCAGCTAAACATTCTGAACAAATTTCAAGCCGCTGAAGCAAAACATGCGGCTTCTACAGAGTTAACAAGATTTTCCCTCAATTTGGCCTAGTGACCTAGTTTCTGACCCAATATGACCCATATTTGAACTTGGCCTAGATATCTTTAAGACAAACATTCTGACCAAATTTCAAGCTGCTGAAGCAAAAAATGTGGCATCAAAAGTGTTTACAAGATTTTCCTTCAATTTGACCTAGTGACCTAGTTTTTGATCCGGCATAACCCATATTCGAACTTGACCTAAATATTTTTAAGACAAACATTTTGATAAAATTTCAAACTGCTGAAGCAAAAATTGCGGCCTCTGGAGTGTTAACGAGATTTTCCTTCAATTTGACCTAGTGACCTACTTTTTGACCCGACGTGACCCATGTTCGAACTTGACCTACATATCATCAAGACAAACATTCTGATAGAGTTTCAACATGCTCAAGTTGAAAATGTGGACTCCAGAGTGTTAACAAGATTTCCCTTCAATTCGACCTAGTGACCTAGTTTTTGACCTCATATGTCCCGGTTTCGAACTTGTCCAAGATTTTATGGAGATGAACGTTCTGATAAACTTTCATGAAGATTGGATGCAAAATGTAGCCTGTAGAGTGTTAACAAGCTCAAATGTTGACGATGGACGACGCACGACGGACGGACGCCGGACAAAATGTGATCACAATAGCTCACCTTGCACTTCGTGCATAGGTGAGCTAAAAAGTTGAGTGGTTCAGTTACACTCATATCCGAGTAGCCCCTCTCTGTAAGCGAAGGTGTTCATTAAAAAAACATCAAGAACTAATTCGAAAAACAATTTAAAACAAGAGGGCCAAGATGGCCCTATATTAATCACCTGAATTATAGTATAGTAGCAAATAGTATGGCTAATAAAGGTGATAGTTGATCAAGAGTTAGAATGTACTGCAAATGAAACATCTTCAATTTTAAGGAGGACCATCACAGAAACATTCCTTTGAAGTTTGATTGATATTGGTCCATTGGTTAAAGAGAAAATGTAAAGCTATCAAGTTCTTTTACCCCTTTTCTGATGCCACCTGGCAGCTATCTTTTTCAACCAATCAATACGGCTAGAACAAATTGTTTAGTGTCACTAAAGGAACATTTCTGCAAAACTATCTTGAAATCAGATTAGAACTTTAATAAGAATGGAATCTTAAAACCAATCAATATGGCTTGAACATATTTTGTAAAGGGTCACTCAAGGACCATTTCTACCAAATTATCATGGAATCAGAAAAGTGGATTCAGAGGAGAAGAATAGCATATTACTCCCTCTCTGATGCCTTAGAGGACCCCCAAATTAACATTCCTATTAACCCTTTCCCACATACAACAATTCTGCAGCAGACGACTTTAAAAAAATGTTGACAAAAACCTCTAATAATGAAAGGATAATTTTTAATAGAGTTAAAAACATTTTGACTTAAGGGTAAATTGCCCAATTTGGGCAATTTCACCTTTTTAAATATCGTCTGCTGCAGATCAGGCTTCAGAAAGCGTCCATATGTTGAAAGGGTCAAGTTTGGCTGAAACTGGTTAACCCTTTCCCTCATATAGACGCTTTCTGACGCCTCTGCAGCAGACGGCTTTTTGAAAGCAGTGACAAAAGAAGAAATTGCACAAAACGTGCAATTTCTCCTTTTGCCACAATGTTTTCCACTTTTTGTCATAGGTTATCCATTCAATTATAGAGATTTTACCATTTTTTGTCAAAATATGTTCAAAGTCGTCTGCTGCAGATTTGATGTATGAGGGAAAGGGTTAAGTGGATAAGGAGATGTCATTTGAAGCTTAAAGTAAATTTTACCCGTTTTCTGATTCCACCTGTATGCTTTTCAATGTCTTTCAATCAAGCATTATTTTGTGGAAAAATCATGTAGGAACCTTATCTTGATCAGACCAGCACTTTAATTATAAATGAATTATAAAAAAATTGTCATTTTGCCCCTTTTCCGATTTCACCTGGCTGCCATGTTTTTCACCCAATCAACATGCAGGCAGGCATTAAATAATTTTGTTAAGGAACTTAACTATCAGATTATATTGGAATCTGACAAGCAGGTTCAGAGGAGAAGAATTTTAAAGATTGGCAGTTTTCCCAGCTTTCTGAAGCCGTAGCAACCCAAGAACGATAGCGACCACTAGGCTCTAGTGATCACAAAATGTTTCTTCAATGTGACCTTAAGACATACAATTTGTCCTGACATGACAAATATTTTAAAATATTGTTGACATCAACAAGACAAACATTCTGTCAAAGTTTCAACCTGCTCAAGTTACCAGTAAAGATGTGCGACCTCTTGAGTGTAAACAATATTTTGTTAAAATTTGGTGTGGTGTTCTAATTGTTTAAAACATCCATATTCTATCTTGGTGTAAACATCATCAAGACAAAACATTCTGACAAAATTACAGCATTCTGAAGTAAAAAATGTGGTCTCTAGAGTGTACACTAGATTTTTCATAAATTTTGCTTATCTCAATGTAATAGGGAAAAGTTATGAAGACTTGAATTCACATATCAGTTAATTCTAAAACAAGCATGCCATGGTCCCAAAGAAAGACAAAGTAAACCTCTCCCATATCATACAACATTTATTTTAACCCTGATCCTGCCTTTTATAAATTTAAACAACTTTTACAAACCCTCTAGCTTAGATCAGTTTACACCATCATACTGTTTAATCTTGGTCTACATCTTTCCTTTCTAATTTATCAATCCAAGTAAAAATTCTCCATTTATTCCACCAGTGTCAAAATTCAGGTGAATTAAATGAACAGGATATGGGTTAGAATGTATTAAGAACAAGACTATGTTTGGATAGCTCATTCAGTAATGACAACAGCTATCAATCAAAGGAGTTGGAACCCCAGCTCGAATGTTATAAAGTTCTCCTTTTACCCATTTACTAATTTTATTGTTTCAGACTTTCAGCAATTTTAGGTTTGTGGCAAAAGAAAGCAAAAGCTTGATTAAATGTAACCAAATAAAACACATCTGAAGAAGTCAACTTCAAAAACATGTAGGCATAAACCAGTCTCTACAAGTTACTGAAAAGAGTTAAAAGAATGAATGAGCAATTTCTTCTTTTGCAACAATGTCTTCAAGTCGACAGCTGCACATGCATCAACATGTTTGCATGTGGGAAAGGGCTAATAAAAGTAACATTTTAAATACTGATTAGAAATGATATTGGAAGAGGAGAAATTAATTAGCCAAAGGATTAAAATTTCATATTTTCTCCTCAATCCAGGACAGTGATACACTACATATTTATTAACCCTTTGTTAGCTGGAACTGATTTTGTGAAGCCTGTGCCATCAATATAGAGTCAGGTCAGTGAGAGCATTATGCATGTTTAACCCAATCTCATTAAAATCATCTCCTATTAACGCTACGCATAAGATCTGAGGACAACCGAGAGAGGGTCACGTTCAGACGACCTTTCCGCCAGCCAATCAGAACCTTGCTTTCACGTTTTTGAAAGTGAAAGTAAAAGTCTATATTTGCCAAAAAAATCTATATTTAGCATGGGATTCCAATTTTCGCATAGTGATTTACATGTGTGTATAGTTCTTATGACGACTGCATCATAGCTACAAATGCGGAAATGAGGCAAAACACCGATATTGTCTTTCCCTGACCATACAGCATCGAAAAGTGTTCTTTGCTCTGGTTTTGAATGGTCTATTTTAAATTTGCTCAAATTTGTCAATTGACGCCATTTTTAAGGTTAAGCCAAACATTTGTTGAAACGAGTCCTATGATTGGTTCAAATAAAAATAGCTTGGTGGATCTAAAAATAGTGATAATGGAAATCCGATAAAACAAGATGAATTTGAATGGATCGCCATCAGATCTTACATTTGGTCAGATCGTGTACTTTAGTCAGATTGTGTCTAACCTGGCTCTATATTGTTGACTGGAGCTAGGTCAGTGAGAGCATATGCATGTCTAACCTGGCTCTATATTGTTGACTGGAGCTAGGTCAGTGAGAGCATATGCATGTCTAACCTGGCTCTATATTGTTGACTGGAGCTAGGTCAGTGAGAGCATATGCATGTCTAACCTGGCTCTATATTGTTGACTGGAGCTAGGTCAGTGAGAGCATATGCATGTCTAACCTGGCTCTATATTGTTGACTGGAGCTAGGCCAGTGAGAGCATATGCATGTCTAACCTGGCTCTATATTGTTGACTGGAGCTAGGTCAGTGAGAGCATATGCATGTCTAACCTGGCTCTATATTGTTGGCTGCTCAAAACAACAATTTTATATTGATATTCCTATAATCAGGGTATGGAGTATGGACTTTTCCAAATGCAAAGCTGGATAAGTTCATTTTAAACATTTTGAATTGAAAGGGGCAATATATTATTACATTTCTACCATTCAATATGACTAAATACAGAAACCATCAACTAGTACCAAGTGTCAACGGAAGGTAAGCGAATAGGTAACACATCTGAATGATGGGAGTAGAAAGACAATATTTAACCTTTCCCGAGTAAACTCAGTAGATAACTTTTGAATTCATTGTAGGAAAAGGAGAAACTTTTAAAAAATGAAGTTTCTGCTTTTCCCACAATGTTTTTAACTATTTATCACAGCACTTCTATTTATTGAGATTCTACATACTTTGCAAAGCTGTGGTTTTTTCGTCAAGGGGAAGGATTAAACATGAGAAACTGACAGGGAAACAACGCCCAAAGGATATCCAAGGATTCTAGTTAGAAGGGAATTTTAAAAATACCTTTTCCCTTTGATTGAACATTAGTTCTATGTTATAATTTCTGGGTCCAGGGGATTTTTTATCACTCATTGGCACAAACACCTGTTCATTGCGCCCCAAAAAGATATTAACAGGTGACATAGGAGAAGAGGGTTTGGGTGATTTGTATGTCTTAGGTGTAGCGGGTTCCTGAAACACAAACATTCATCGAAGTCAAACAGTTAGTCATCTAAAAGATGCAAGTCAATTTACCTAACATGCAATTAATTATGTTTAACCGTTTCCCACATACCATTTACCTGCAGCTGAAAACTTTGAAAACACCCAGGCAAAAATATGGAAGTCTGTAAAAATGAGAGTACAAGAGAAAGTTGATGCAAGGCATCAATGTAGCCAGAAGACTGCCTTAATTTCTTTTTACCACACATCATAAAAAAAGATATGCAATTCAGTCATCTTGACAATCTTTACATTCATTAGTCTAAATATATATATACATAGTTCTAAATAAATATACATAGTTGTATTCATATGTACATAGTTCTATTCATACATACATAGTTCAATTCATGTATATACATAGTTCTATTCCTACATACATAGTTCTATTCATATATACATAGTTCTATTCATATATACATAGTTCTATTCATACATACATAGTTCTATTCATATATACATAGTTCTATTCATACATACATAGTTCTATTCATACATACATAGTTCTATTCATATATACATAGTTCTATTCATATGTACATAGTTCTATTCATACATACATAGTTCTATTCATATATACATAGTTCTATTCATATATACAGTTCTATTCATATATACATAGTTCTCTATTCATATATACATAGTTCTAAATATATATATGTAGTTCTATTCATATATACATAGTTCTATTCATATATAAATAGTTCTAATCATATATACATAGTTCTATTCATATATACATAGTTCTATTTATACATACATAGTTCTATTCATATATACATAGTTCTATTCATATATACATTAAGGACTAATTCAAAGATTTTTGATATTCCTCATACAAATTTAGGATATTTTGGTCAGAATTTTGGAAGTTTTGTTATTATTGATTAAACCACAAAATAAAGCCAATTTGGCATTTACATACAATAAAAAGTCATTTAACCCTTTCCCTGTTAAAAGCAACTTTTGACAACTTCACAGCAGCCTCTTTTAAAACACTGAGAAAAGGGTTAAATTGCTGTGAAGACATTAACTTTCTCCATTTCTAAAAATGATATTAACTTTGCAACGTAATTATAATCATCATTTCACAGATGTTTAAATTTATCCTCTTATGTTTAAGAAATAGATCAACCTACTGTAAAACCTTACAGCTTAAGCGTTGTATATATGTATATAATTATGTAATTTCAAACTTTACTTCAAACATACACATTACTCTTCAAGCCATGTAAATTCACAATTATTCTTTCTTAATCCATTTTATTAAGGGAAATAATGCAAACCTTTTTCAAAATTATATTAAGATGAACACCCTTGTGTCATTAGTTTAAACTTATTTATTTTAAATCAATTGCGAAACAAGCTTTAACCTTATATTAATCACGCTCGATGTCTTGTGTCATTGAGGCATAAAATATATGTATAGCGCAAGCAAACTATCTGTTGTTAGCCCAATGCCAAATTTAAAAAAAATGTCAAGTACAAAATTTATTTGCTGCGAAAAAAACTATTTGATTATTTATTTTTAAATGTTTTAACTTTTATGTTCTTTTTTAACTTTGTTTTAAGCCAAATAAACATCTTAAAGCACCTAACTTATATCTTTTAAGGGTGTAATATTAAATCTTTGAGCACCTAAATTATATCTATTAAGGCAGTAATATTAAATCTTTGAGCACCTAAATTATATCTTTTAAGGGTGTAATATTAAATCTTCACACTGCAAGACATTTCTTTGAACTTAACCAGAAATTTCAGTAATGTGGAGCTACTATTAGCAAGAGGGCCATGATGGACCTTGATCGCTCACGTGAGTTATGCAATCAGATTTCTAATGCAAAACACATGACAAAGTCTCAAACAACTGAAAAAAGGAATTTGTAGTCTCGAGAGTGTTGAAAAGATTTTCCTTGAATTTCGCCTAGTGACCTAGTTTTACAGTCAATATGACCCATATTCAAACTTGACCTAGATATCATTAAGAAAAACATTCTGAGAAAATGCGGCATCTACAGGGTTAACAAGATTTTCCTTAAACGGCCTTGTGTCCTATTCTTTGACTGGACATGACCCATATTCAAGCTTGGACTACATATCATCAAGACAAACATTCTGACAAAGTTTCAAGATTTTCAAGTAAGCAAGAATTTCGTTCGATTTGACCTGCTGACCTAGTTTTTGACACAATATGACCCATATACAAAGTTGGCCTAGATATCATTTGGACAAACATACTGACAAAATTTCAAGCTGCTGAAGAAATAAGTGTGGCCTCTAAAAAATTACCTATATTCAAACTTGGCCTACATATCACCAAGACAAACATTCTGACAAAGTTTCAAGATAAAAAGGCAGCCTCCAGAGTGTTGACAAGATGTTCCTTCAATTTGACCTAGTGACCTTGTTTTTGACTGAAAATTACCAATATTCAAACTTGGCCTAAATATCATCAAGACAAATATTCTGAAAAAGTTTCGATATGTTCAAGTTTAAAATGCAGTTTCCAGAGTGTTAACAAGACTTCCTTCAATTTGGCCTACTTTTTGACCCGACATGACCCATATTCGAACTTAGCCTACATATCATCAAGACAAACATTCTGATTAAGTTTCAACATCCTAAAATTAAAAATGCAGCCTCCAGTGTGTTAACAAGATTTTCCTTCAATTTGACCTAGTTTATTTAATCTCATATGACCCAGTTTCGAAATTGTCCAAGATTTGATGTAGATTAATGTTCTGATAAACTTTCATGAAGATCGGATGCAAAATGTAGCCTGTAGAGTGTTGACAACGCACGACAAAGAAAATGACTCTATTTAATGCTGATATTGTAATGTTATTTTAACATTGACATTTGCTGCATGTCTAAAGGGAACAAGTTAACAATTGTAAATAGCATGAAATACGAGGTTACTCAAAAACAAACTTAAAACATTGGACACTTGATTGACTTATCATATGTGTCATAATTAAGTGTTTTAAAACAATCAAAACAGAAAAAAAATCCAGGCATTTACATTCAGTTTATCCTAATAACAACTTGACCTCCAATGTAAAATCTGAAAAATGAATAAAACTAGAAATATCACTGAAGGTGATGAATACCCCCAGCTGGTGCCTGACAATATACATATGTATGAGAAATTCAAGGGGCCATAACTCATTTAAAAATAATTCCAGTGCAACACGCCGATAATATACACAACTAGGCTTGGTATCAATCATTCTTGTGAAGTTATATTGAATTCTAACAAAGAGTTGAGAAATATTGTGTTCACAAGAAATGTCCACAGACCAACGGACCGACCGACAAGCGTGACTCCTATATAGCCCCCATATACTATGTATCTGGGAGGTATAAATATAGTTGCAGGTTTTTACCTGCGACTAATAATTATTGAAAAGAGTTAAAATCATTGTGGCAATTTCTCTTTTTGCCAGTCTTAACATGAAGATATGATATACAAATAAAGTACATGTATATTGTATAACTTGCAAAATGCTATAAAAAATCAATCAATTCCGAGATATCCACAAAGAAATAACATGCATTTTCAACATGCGACTCAAAAACTACAATTTCGACTTTTTATTAACAAGAGAACCCAATCATGTGACATATGCAGGAAGACTTGTCAGCTTTTTTATTTTCCCACTTTCTGATGCTCTGCAGCAGACGACTTTAGAAACAATGTTTTCAACTCCATTCAATAAATATATTTTCATTTATAGAAAGTTGCCATACTTCAGCCTTCCTGTAAGTGGGAGAAGTGATCATTTAAAAAAAAGTGCGAGGTCAGAAAGACCAACTTTGAAGAATTGATCATTTAAAAGTATGAGGACAGAGAGACCAACAATGGAGAAGTGATCATTTAAAAGTGTGAGGACAGACAGACCAACTTTGGAAAAGTGATCATTTAAAAGTATGAGGACAGAGAGACCAACAATGGAGAAGTGATCATTTAAAAGTGTGAGGACAGACTTTGGAGAAGTCATCACTTCTCTAACATTGGTCTGTCCATTCTCATGTGATGTTGGAGAAGGGATCATTTAAAAGTGTAAGGACAGACAGACCAACTTTGGAGAAGTGATCATTTAAAAGTATGAGGACAGAGAGACCAACAATGGAGAAGTGATCATTTAAAAGTGTAAGGACAGACAGACCAACTTTGGAGAAGTGATCATTTAAAAGTATGAGGACAGAGAGACCAACAATGGAGAAGTGATCATTTAAAAGTGTGAGGACAGACTTTGGAGAAGTGATCACTTCTCTAACATTGGTCTGTCCATTCTCATGTGACGTTGGAGAAGGGATCATGTAAAAGTGTGAAAGCCAGACAGACCAATGCTAGAGAAATAATTATTTAAAAATGTGAGGAACAGACAGACCAATGTTTGAGAAGTGATCATTTAAAACTGTGAGGGACAGACAGACCAACATTGGACAAGTGATCATTTAAAAGAGAGACAGATGGACAGACAGACAGATCATTTAAAATTGTGATAAACAGACCAACATTAGAGAAGTGATCATTTAAAAGTGTGAGGATCAGATAGACCAATGTTTGAGAAGTGATCATTTAAAAGTGTGACAGACAGACCAACATTGGAGAAGTGATCATTTAAAAGTGTGAGGGACAGACAGACCAATGTTAGAGAAGTGATCATTTAAATGTGTGAGGAACAGACAGACCAACATTGGAGAAGCGATCATTTAAAAGTGTGAGGAACAGACAGACCAATGTAAGAGAAGTGATCATTTAAAAGTGTGAGGACAGACAGACCAACGTTGGAGAAGTGATCATTTAAAAGTGTGAAAGTCAGAATGACCAACGTTGGAGAAGAGATCATTTAAAACTGTGACAGAAAGACCAACGTTGGAAAAGTGATCATTTAAAACTGTGACAGACAGACCAACATTGGAGAAGTGATCATTTAAAACTGTGACAGACAGACTGGAGTAGTGATCATATAAAAGTGTAAGGACAGACAGACCAACATTGGATAAGTGATCATTTAAAAGTGTGAGTAACAGAAAAATGTTGGAGAAGTGATCATTTAAAATTGTGACGGACAGAAAATTGTTGGAGAAGTGATCATTTAAAATTGTGACGGCAGACAGACCAACGTTAAAGAAGTAATCATTTAAAAGTGTGGGGGACAGACAGATCAACGTTTGAGAAGTGGTCATTTAAAAGTGTGAGGAACGGACAGACTGACATTGGAGAAGTGATCATTTAAAAGTGTGACAGACAGACCAACGTTGGAGAAGTGATAATTTAAAAGTGTGACAGACAGACAACTGTTTGAGAAGTGATCATTTAAAAGTGTGAGAGCCAGACAGACCAATGTTAGCAAAATGATGATTTAAAAGTGTGAGCACGGACAGACCAATGTTAGCAAAATGATGATTTAAAAGTGTGAGGAACAGACAGACCAAGTGATCATTTAAATGTGAGGGACAGACAGACCAATGATGGAGCAGTGATCATTTAAAAGTGTAAGAACGCACAGACCAATGTTAGAGAAGTGATCATGTAAAAGTGTGAGGGACCGAAGGGATTATGTAAAAGTGTAAAAGCCAGACAGACCACTGTTAGAGAAATAATTATTTAAAAGTATGAGGAACACACAGACCAATGTTGGAGAAGTGATCATTTAAAAGTGTGATAGATGGACAGACAGATAGACAGATCATTTAAAATTGTGATAAACAGACCAACATTAGAGTAGTGATCATTTAAAAGTGTGAGGGACAGACAGACCAACATTGGAGAATTGATCATGTAAAAGTGTGAGAGTCAGACAGACTAATATTAGAGAAATAATTATTTAAAAGTGTGAGGACAGACAGACCAACATTGGAGAAGTGATCATTTAAAAGTGTGACAGACGGACAGACCATTATTGGAGAAGTGATCATTTAAAAGTGTGACAGACGGACAGACCAACATTGGAGAAGTGATCATTTAAAAGTGTGACAGATGGATAGACAGACCAACATTGGAGAAGTGATCATTTTAAAGTGTGACAGGCGGACAGACAGACCAACATTGAAGAAGTGATCATTTTAAAGTGTTACAGACAGACAGACAGACCAACATTGAAGAAGTGATCATTTTAAAGTGTGACGGACAGACAGACCAACATTGGAGAAGTGATCATTACGTGTCTCACTACCTTACAGGAAGGGGACACAGAATGTTTGTGATAAAACCACAATCACATGTCATTTGGAGGATTCCCTACAGTTGTTCACCATTAAATGTTCATGCTATAATTAGACTTAAATCTCCCAAATGATCAAGGTCCCAAACCAACAGTTCTACATCCCATGTATTTGATGAATCCTTCAATACCATTATAAGTACAAGAGATTACATTGTATGCTCACTTTGTTTTTATCAATTACAATTTGAAATCTGAAAGCAAACAGAATATCCATGTCATTAGAAAGAAAAGATAAAACATCGTTTCAAGACTACAAGGAATATACAAACTTAAACCTTTCCATTAAAAACAGACAACATAACAATATTGTGGAACAAGAGGCCCATGAGGGCCTATGCCCTACTGGCATGGTTCTTTGGTCATTTTCAATTCAGAGCATGTATGTATGGTGTAGATCGGATAGTAAATGGAGGCTCTTTTGTGTTCACAAGTTGTATTATAGCAATTTTGACAATTTCAAGGGCCATAATCCAGTCATGCAATGGCACAACTGGCTGGTTTTCAAAAGGAACCAAGCTCTCATCAATATTCAACTACTATCTAAGTTTGGTTAAGATCAGATAGTAAATGTAGCCTCTATTGTGTTCACAAGCTCTATTATAGCAATTTTGACAATTTCAAGGGCCATAATCCAGTCTTGCATGGGCTGATCTGGAACCGAACCGAACTTTCATCAATATCTAACTACCATCTAAGTTTGGTGAAGATCAGATAGTAAATCGAGGCTCTATTGGATTCACAAGCTGTATTATAGCAATTTTGACAATTTCAAGGGCCATAATCCAGTCATGCAAGGGCACATCTGGCTGGTTTTCGAAAGGAACCGAGCTCTCATCAATATTTAACTACTATCTGAGTTTGGTGAAGATAAGTAAGTAAATGGAGCCTCTATTGTGTTCACAAGCTCAATTATAGCAATTTTGACAATTTCAAGGGCCATAATTTGGTTTGTGAAAGGAACCAAGCTCTCATGGATATCTAACTACTGTATAAGTTTGATTGAGATACAATCAAAACTGAGGACTGTATCGCGTTCACAAGCAATTGTTTACGGACAGACTCACGGACGACGGACACCACACCACGGCATAAGCTCTTCTGGACTTTGGCCAGTAGAGCTAAAAATGGGCAATTTTGTACTTTTTTAATACAATGTTTTCAAAATTTGCATCAGAATTATGCAAGTTTTTCTTTTTTTCTCAGATTTATTCAAAGCCATTGACTCTTTAACTTTTTACCACTTGAATAAGCATCTTTGCACATCCTCAGAAGACGACTTTTGCAAAACTTAATGACCAAATGAGAAAATGCTCATCATGATTAATTTCTCATTTTGCCACGATATTTATTCATTTTTATTTAATAATTATACTTTCATTTCAATAGATCTCTTATATCTTTGCGAAAATGGCTTCAAAGTCATCTGCTGCAGATTTCTTGCATGTAAGAAAGGGTCATCATGTAAATGGCTTTCTCATGGTGGGCTATTTTTTCTTCTTCTGACTATTAAAATGAACAAATTGCCTATGATGC
Organism: Serripes groenlandicus; assembly: GCA_031761405.1. NCBI lineage: Eukaryota > Metazoa > Mollusca > Bivalvia > Cardiida > Cardiidae > Serripes > Serripes groenlandicus. The sequence goes on along the minus strand of JASEVX010000007.1, from coordinate 71,188,089 downwards.
TCAATTTCTCCTTTTCATAAAATGGTTTCTGAAGTTGTCAGTAACTGGAAAAGGATTAACCCTTTCCTGCATAAGAGCATCTGCAGCAAACATTGTGGCAATAGGAGAAATTTCTCACAATGAGAAATTTGTTTTTACCACATTTTCAATTCAAATTTTTTACTTTTAATTAAAGAGATTTTTCATGTTTGTTTCTAGATATTTACAAAGTCGTCTGCCACAGATTTGCTGTATGTAAGAAAGGGACAAGAGACATACTAGTTCTGATGAGGAAGAAAGGTCTCTCATGCCAGGATAAAAACTATCAATAAACCTACTCTCTTCTTGTCACTATAACAATCAACTTTAATCTCCATCTCCTTCATTGTTCTCCTTGGTGAAGGTGACCTTGACCTAAACACCGGAGACAATGACCTTCGTCTCTTGCTATTGTTGATTTGAAGAAATTCTTTATCTTTCTGGTTCCACTTTGTAATTTTTTGTAGAAGACTAGTTGGACTGAAAAGCGTACTGTCTGTTTGACTGTCATCCTCCTCTTCCAACACGGTATCATCTTCTCCCTAGGCACAGGTCATAGAGGTTAACCCTTTCCAACATACAACAATTCTGCAGCAGACGACAATATATTTAGTCAAAAAATAGAAAATCTCTATAATTGAATGGATAACCTATGACTAAAAGTGGAAAACATTGTGTCAAAAGGAGAAATTGCTCGTTTTGAGCAATATCTTCTTTTGTCACTATGTTTTCATAAAGCCGTCTGCTGCAGAGGTGTCTAAAAGCGCCTATAACCCTGAGGGATAACCCTTTCCAACAAGGAGACACATTTTGATGCATCTGCTGCAGACAACTTGTGAAACATTGTGATAAATAGATCATCATGAGCAATGTTTCTTTTTGTCACAAAATTATCAATTCTAATCAACACCAGTAAATCAAGGGCTTCATGCAAAACGGTTGTAACTGTATCTTGTTCAAGATGTAGTTTACAACCGTTTTGCATGAAGCCCTCGAAATATGCTTCTGCTTATTGACATTTTCTTTGTATTTGTTTTCAAGTTGTCTGCTGAATATATGTTGTATGCGGGCAATGATTAAATATTTACTCATCATAACAATTTAAGAGCAAAACTGCTTGAGAAGGAAACAATTTTATATAACAGGAGGACCATGATGGTCCTATATCACTCACAAGATTTAATAGAACTTTCATTAGTTTTTACAAGTCTTTATTATAGTATTTAGATATAAGGAAACAAGCCCTGCCCTCTGGTGGCCATGTTTATCAATAGATCTGAATAAGTTCAACAATCTTGGCTCAAATAATGAGCAAATCATGCCGATGCTTTTTAACATTTTATGTTTCAAAATACTTCAAGTGGTTCACAAGTTATTGGGCTGATACCAAATATAGTCATATGACCTTTGACCTGTAATTGCAACCTTGATATTGAACCAAAGTTGTTGCAACATGCGCTATGCACATTGAGTATAGTTAACATTTGTGGCGAGTTATTTTAAAAATCCTTCAAACAGTTCAAAAGTTATTGAACAGAAACTCAATATAGTAATATGACCTTTGACTTGTAATAACGACCTTGACCTTGAACCAAAGTGTTTGCAACATGCGCTCTGCACATCATCTTAGTATGGTAAACATTTGTGGTGAGTTATTTCAAAATCCTTCAAATGGTTCAAAATAACTGACACGAAACATAGTCATATGACCTTTGACCTGTAATTATGACCTTGACTTTGAACCAAGGTGGATGTTACATGCTCTTTCACATCGTCTCAGTATGGTGAACATTAGTGTCAAGTTATTTCAAAATCCTTCAAAAGCTATTGAGCGGACACGAAATATAGTCATATGACCTTTGACCACTATTTGCAAACCTTGAACTTGAATGTAAGTGGATGTAACATGTCTCAGCACATCATCTCAGTATGGTGAACATAATTATGTGGCCATTTTTTTCATTCAGAGCAAAAACAATATGTCTCCCTATTTTATGGGGGAGACAAAATAATTTGAACAATCTTGGTAGAGGGTCCCCCAAGGAACTTGGTTTCTTGAGGTATTGAACAAAAACCTAAAGGCCTCCCTTTAACATTGAATTTTGACCCAGTGGCCCCAAAAACAAGCGGGCTTATCGACTCAATAACTCAAATCATCCCATCAAATTTGAAGACTCTGGGACATACGATTTTTGAGGTATCGAGTGGCAACATATTTTGACATTAAAGACCAATACGACCTTGACTTTTGACCAAGTGACCCTTAAAACAATATCATCTACTCAATTAGACTTATCATTCTATGAAGTTTGAAGACTCTTGGACAAAAGTTTTTTGAGGAATTGAGCTGCAACCGATTTTGACATAAAAAAAAATCAGCATTTAAAGGTTATTGACTGGAGACATGTTCAAGGAAAGCCAACCTGAGGGTATTCTGGTTGTGTATTCATGCAATCTGACATGAGGGTATTCTGGTTGTGTATTTGTGCAATCTGACATAAGGGTATTCTGGTTGTGTATTTGTGCAATCTGACATAAGGGTATTCTGGTTGTGTATTCATGCAATCTGACATGAGGGTATTCTGGTTGTGTATTTGTGCAATCTGACGTGAGGGTATTCTGGTTGTGTATTTGTGCAATCTGACATAAGGGTATTCTGGTTGTGTATTTGTGCAATCTGACATGAGGGTATTCTGGTTGTGTATTTGTGCAATCTGACATTAGAATATTCTGGTTGTGCATTTGTGCAATCTGACATGAGGGTATTCTGGTTGTGTATTTGTGTAATCTGACATTAGGATATTCTGGTTGTGCATTTGTGCAATCTGACATTAGGGTATTCTGGTTGTGTATTTGTGCAATCTGTCATGAGGGTATTCTGGTTGTGCATTCATGCAATCTGTCATGAGGGTATTCTGGTTGTGTATTTGTGCAATCTGACATTAGGATATTCTGGTTGTGCATTTGTGCAATCTGACATTAGGGTATTCTGGTTGTGTATTTGTGCAATCTGACATGAGGGTATTCTGGTTGTGTATTTGTGCAATCTGACATAAGGATATTCTGGTTGTGCATTTGTGCAATCTGACATTAGGGTATTCTGGTTGTGTATTTGTGCAATCTGTCATGAGGGTATTCTGGTTGTGTATTCATGCAATCTGTCATGAGGGTACTCTGGTTGTGTATTTGTGCAATCTGACATTAGGGTATTCTGGTTGTGTATTCGTGCAATCTGATATTAGGGTATTCTGGTTGTGTATTTGTGCAATCTGACATAAGGGTATTCTGGTTGTGTATTTGTGCAATCTGAAATTAGGGTATTTTGGTTGTGTATTCGTGAAATGTGACATCAGGGTATTCTGGTTGAGTATTTGTGCAATCTGACATTAGGGTATTCTGGTTGTGTATTCGTGCAATCTGACATTAGGGTATTCTGGTTATGTATTCCTGCAATCTGACATTAGGGTATTCTGGTTTTGCAGTCTGACATTAGGGTATTCTGGTTGTGCAATCTGACATTAGGATATTCTGGTTGTGTATTTGTGCAATCTGAAATTAGGGTATTCTGGTTGTGTATTTGTGCAATCTCACATTAAGGTATTCTGGTTGTATATTTGTGCAATCTGACATTAGAGTATTCTGGTTGTGTATTCGTGCAATCTCACATTAGGGTATTTTAGTTGTGTATTCGTGCAATCTCACATTAGGGTATTCTGGCTGTGTATTCGTGCAATCTGACAATAGGGTATTCTGGCTGTGTATTCGTGCAATCTGACATTAGAGTATTCTTGTTGTGTATCCATGCCATCTGACATTAGGGTATTCTGGTTGTGTATTCATGCAATCTGACATTAGGGTATTCTGGTTGTGTATTCATGCAATCTGACATTAGGGTATTCTGGTTACATATCCATGCCATCTGACATACTGCACTCTGTTAATCAGAAGCTTCTTGAATGCCTTTGTAACTAACTCCCTATCAGTGCAGGAATGTTGATATAGATAAACACTAGTCACAAATGCCCTATGGTTAGTTTCCCGGGAGAAGGGTCTAGGGTATTATACAGTCATAGTTATCACAGCCATTTGTTTTCATACTACAAGTTATACATGTAAAAGTTTATTTGTCAATATTTTTAACCATAAATATCAGAATTCACAATTATGTACATCTGTTTTGAGTAAATTAACATTATATTATACAATTCTTGTCCTTTATGTAACAAGCCTTCAGTAGAAGACTTTGAAAACATCTAGGCAAATGTATGAACAATCTCCATAAAAGAAAGTGAAAATATTGCAGCTAAAGGAGAAATTGCTCATTATGACACAGTGTTTACAAAAAGTACGTGCTGCAAGTGCGTCGAAATGTGTCTGCAAATGAAAAAAAAATGTGCAATGATTTTATTCCAATTCAAAGTCTTCATGCATTAAATATGCATACTAACTTGCAGGAGGTTTGAGATAGACTAACAAACTATCAGTTGAGAGTGAAGAATATCATAGATCAAACTAGTAGGTTTAGAAAGTATCAATGATCACATTCTTCCAAAATTACAGGTTTTCAATTGTAAAACAGATGCTGCAGATGAGGCATTAACCCTTTAGCGCATACAAGCATTGAGCAGCAAACAACATTTCGGCAAAATTATGGAAATCTCTATCAATGAAAATATAATTGATCACTAGAGTTGAGAACATTGTGGCAACAGGAGAAATTGCTAATTATTGCTACAATATTAAATCATTGTGTGCCTTGCCCAAATGCACTCCAAGCATGACTGCCGTGAGCAGGGGACAAATCCATGAAGCCCATTCTCCCGTACCCATGATAAACATTCAGCTTCTAGAACAACAAGAAGGCCATGAAGTCACTTCTCCTGTACCCATGATAAACATTCAGCTTCTAGAACAACAAGAAGGCCATGAAGCCACTTCTCCTGTACCCATGATAAACATTCAGCTTCTAGAACAACAAGAAGGCCATGAAGTCACTTCTCCTGTACCCATGATAAGTATTCAGCTTCTAGAACAACAAGAGGGCCATGAAGCCACTTCTCCTGTACCCATGATAAACATTCAGCTTCTAGAACAACAAGAGGGCCATGAAGCCACTTCTCTGCCACTTCTCCTGTACCCATGATAAATATTCAGCTTCTAGAACAACAAGAGGTCCATGAAGCCACTTCTCCTGTACCAATGATAAAACATTCAGCTTCTAGAACAACAAGAAGTCCAGGAAGCCACTTCTCCTGTACCCATGATTAAACATTCAGCTTCTAGAACAACAAGAAGGCCATGATGGCCCTGGATTGCTCACCTGAGTAATGTTATGTGGTTTGGCATGCCCATTACAATAACTTATTGTGTTGTCAGGTAAGCTATGTAAGAGGCCCTACAGGATCAGTATAGCTCCATTGTCACAGAGCAGAAAACCCAAACCCTATGTTGTCTGTTTCTTGTCAAGTTAATATGACTTAAAAGTTCACTAAAGAAATGTTTATGTATTTAACAAGAAGATTTCTAAGTTTTCCCTATATATCTCTATGTAAAACAGGTGACTCCCAGCATGGGGCCAAATTCCGTATTGTATACAATTTTGACTTGTGACATCAGACAGTGCGCTGACTACTTTCAGCAAGGTTCCCATTTTGAATCTGCGCTACGTATGTATTGAAAACCTAGCGTCAAATTTTATAAAAACCAGCAAATAAAGATTTTGTTAGTCATTTTCTCCGACAAAACAATGAAAATTTAATGATGATATTATTGGGCAAGACATACGTATCAGACTACATTCTATTGGGAATGGCCTAAGTATTGTAGTAATTATTCATCAGCCATTCAGCTCTTCATTTCATGATTCAATTTTTTTTATCTCAATAAAAAATAATTGAATCTGTATATTTGTTACTTTTTTCACTCTTAATAGATTGTAGGTATATAATAAAAGAAAAATTACGTTACGGGAGCAATAAATTGGTCGTACAGGTGACCTCCTGGGCAGGGCCAATTATGTTCCCAGAGGCATAAATTGAACAATCTTTGTAGAGGACCACTAGACAATGCTGCTGACCAAATGTCTAAGCTTTAGGCCTTTCAGTTTTAGACATGAAGCTTTTCAAAGTTTTAAAAAAAACATCCTTTTGGTTGCCATGGCAATCAGAGTTCTGCATGGAATTAATTTCTTTGAACAACTTGAAAGAAGATTTCCCAAGGATCATTCGTACCAAGTTTAGTCAAAATCTATACAGTGGTTTAGAAGATGTTGTTGAAAGAAACTGTTGATGACGCGTGACAGACAAAAGGCAATCCAAATAGCTCAACTTGAGCTCTTTGTGCACAGGTGAGCTAACAAACAATGCAAATCTTATACATATGCTGCAACTTGGAAAAGTTTGATTACAGATGCATGCATAAGAAGTTTGTACTAAATCTCCAGAGTTTCAACAGTTTGTAGTATTAACATTCCTAACACTAACCTAGTTCAGGAGCAGTAATAAGCAATAACACATTCTCGGACTGAACAAGGGATTGAAAAACTAATGGAAGTTTCTAAATACTTAATTCCATCAAGTGATACTTTCGTCTGCGGAAGATCTGTCATTTAAAAAGAATAAAAGTGACGTTATATTTTATATATTAGTCATGTGCTGTAACACTCAAGCGAAGACGATGAATATCCCGCGGTGTATTGAAATGTTTTAATAAATGCAACAAGCATACATGTAGGGTCAATATGAAATAAAATACAGTTTTCAACTATGATCTTGCCAGGTTTTCACTGCATCTAATTCCTTACAACACCCTTGATCAAACGCCCACCTTGTTGTAACTATGCTCTCATAACCACCATTTATATACCACCATGCTCCCACTCATTCATTACCTCACCCTTGATCAAACGCCCACCTTGTTGTAACTATGCTCTCATAACCACCATTTATATACCACCATGCTCCCACTCATTCCTTACCTCACCCTTGATCAAACGCCCACCTTGTTGTAACTATGCTCTCATAACCACCATTTATATACCACCATGCTCCCACTCATTCCTTACCTCACCCTTGATCAAACGCCCACCTTGTTGTAACTATGCTCTCATAACCACCATTTATATACCACCATGCTCCCACTCATTCCTTACCTCACCCTTGATCAAACGCCCACCTTGTTGTAACTATGATCTCATAACCACCATTTATATACCACCATGCTCCCACTCATTCATTACCTCACCCTTGATCAAACGCCCACCTTGTTGTAACTATGATCTCATAACCACCATTTATATACCACCATGCTCCCACTCATTCCTTACCTCACCCTTGATCAAACGCCCACCTTGTTGTAACTATGCTCTCATAACCACCATTTTTATACCACCATGCTCCCACTCATTCATTACCTCACCCTTGATCAAACGCCCACCTTGTTGTAACTATGATCTCATAACCACCATTTATATACCACCATGCTCCCACTCATTCATTACCTCACCCTTGATCACACGCCCACCTTGTTGTAACTATGCTCTCATAACCACCATTTATATACCACCATGCTCCCACTCATTCATTACCTCACCCTTGATCACACGCCCACCTTGTTGTAACTATGTTCTCATAACCACCATTTATATACCACCATGCTCCCACTCATTCATTACCTCACCCTTGATCAAACGCCCACCTTGTTGTAACTATGCTCTCATAACCACCATTTATATACCACCATGCTCCCACTCATTCATTACCTCACCCTTGATCACACGCCCACCTTGTTGTAACTATGTTCTCATAACCACCATTTATATACCACCATGCTCCCACTCATTCATTACCTCACCCTTGATCACACGCCCACCTTGTTGTAACTATGCTCTCATAACCACCATTTATATACCACCATGCTCCCACTCATTCATTACCTCACCCTTGATCACACGCCCACCTTGTTGTAACTATGTTCTCATAACCACCATTTATATACCACCATGCTCCCACTCATTCATTACCTCACCCTTGATCACACGCCCACCTTGTTGTAACTATGTTCCCATAACCACCATTTATATACCACCATGCTCCCACTCATTCCTTACCTCACCCTTGATCAAACGCCCACCTTGTTGTAACTATGCTCTCATAACCACCATTTATATACCACCATGCTCCCACTCATTCATTACCTCACCCTTGATCAAATGCCCACCTTGTTGTAACTATGTTCTCATAACCACCATTTATATACCACCATGCTCCCACTCATTCATTACCTCACCCTTGATCACACGCCCACCTTGTTGTAACTATGCTCTCATAACCACCATTTATATACCACCATGCTCCCACTCATTCCTTACCTCACCCTTGATCAAACGCCCACCTTGTTGTAACTATGCTCTCATAAAACCACCATTTATATACCACCATGCTCCCACTCATTCCTTACCTCACCCTTGATCAAACGCCCACCTTGTTGTAACTATGCTCTCATAACCACCATTTATATACCACCATGCTCCCACTCATTCCTTACCTCACCCTTGATCAAACGCCCACCTTGTTGTAACTATGCTCTCATAACCACCATTTATATACCACCATGCTCCCACTCATTCCTTACAACACCCTTGATCAAACGCCCACCTTGTTGTAACTATGCTCTCATAAAACCACCATTTATATACCACCATGCTCCCACTCATTCATTACCTCACCCTTGATCAAACGCCCACCTTGTTGTAACTATGCTCTCATAACCACCATTTATATACCACCATGCTCCCATTCATTCCTTACCTCACCCTTGATCAAACGCCCACCTTGTTGTAACTATGTTCTCATAACCACCATTTATATACCACCATGCTCCCACTCATTCATTACCTCACCCTTGATCAAACGCCCACCTTGTTGTAACTATGCTCTCATAACCACCATTTATATACCACCATGCTCCCACTCATTCATTACCTCACCCTTGATCAAACGCCCACCTTGTTGTAACTATGTTCTCATAACCACCATTTATATACCACCATGCTCCCACTCATTCCTTACCTCACCCTTGATCAAACGCCCACCTTGTTGTAACTATGCTCTCATAACCACCATTTATATACCACCATGCTCCCACTCATTCCTTACCTCACCCTTGATCAAACGCCCACCTTGTTGTAACTATGCTCTCATAACCACCATTTATATACCACCATGCTCCCACTCATTCCTTACCTCACCCTTGATCAAACGCCCACCTTGTTGTAACTATGCTCTCATAACCACCATTTATATACCACCATGCTCCCACTCATTCATTACCTCACCCTTGATCACACGCCCACCTTGTTGTAACTATGCTCTCATAACCACCATTTATATACCACCATGCTCCCACTCATTCCTTACAACACCCTTGATCAAACGCCCACCTTGTTGTAACTATGCTCTCATAAAACCACCATTTATATACCACAAGCTCTCATTCACTCCTTACCACAACCTTGATCACTCGCCCACCTTGTCGGTTTTGTTGTAACTACGTTCTTATAACCATCATTTCTATACCACCATGCTCCCACTCATTTCTTACCTCACCCTTGATCACACGCCCACCTTGATGTAACTATGCTCTAATAACCACCATGCTCCCACTCATTCCTTACAACACTCTTGATCACTAGCCCACCTTGTAACTATGCTCTCATAACCACCATGCTCCCACTCATTCCTTACCTCATCCTTGATCACACGCCCACCTTGTTGTAACTACATTCTCATAACCACCATTTATATACCACCATGCTCCCACTCATTCCTTACCACACCCTTGATGACATGCCCACCTTGATGACACATCCACCTTGATGACACGCCCAACTTAATGACACACCCACCTTGATGACACGCCCACCTTGATCACACGCCAACCTTGTCCATTTTGTTGTTACTAAGTTCTCATAACTACCATGCTTCCACTCACTCCTTACCACACCCTTGATCATACTCCAACATTGTCCATTTTGTTGTAACTACGTTCTTATAACCACCATGTTCCCACTCACTCCTTACCACACCCTTGATCATACTCCAACATTGTCCATTTTGTTGTAACTACGTTCTTATAACCACCATGCTCCCACTCACTCCTTACCACACCCTTGATCATACTCCAACATTGTCCATTTTGTTGTAACTACGTTCTTATAACCACCATGCTCCCACTCACTCCTTACCACACCCTTGATCATACTCCAACATTGTCCATTTTGTTGTTACTAAGTTCTCATAACTACCATGCTCCCACTCACTCCTTACCACACCCTTGATCATACTCCAACATTGTCCATTTTGTTGTAACTACGTTCTTATAACCACCATGCTCCCACTCACTCCTTACCACACCCTTGATCATACTCCAACATTGTCCATTTTGTTGTAACTACGTTCTTATAACCACCATGCTCACACTCATTCCTTATCTTGATCACAAGCCAACCTTGATCACACGCCCACCTTGTCCATTTTGTTGTAACTACGTTCTTATAACCATCATTTCTATACCACCATGCTCACACTCACTCCTTACCACACCCTTGATCACACACCCACCTTTCCCACCTTGTTGTAACTATGTTCTTATAACCACCATGGGCTTATCACACATTTACCCCAATTCTCATTGAGAGGTGTTAACACAATTGACGCATCAAGAACAAAATGCAATCTTTCCCATCCGCATCCTACTTGTACTATGTTAATAAAGTCTTGACACGGTTTATGTAATGCCATAACTATATCAATGCCTTTCCTACGCCCATAGGAAGTTCTCACTGTGACCAGATTCATCTATGTAATGACTACGTAAACTATTAATAAGACCATATCACATCGTAACCAGTTTCTCCTGCATTGCTACTACATTATTGTACACAATCTTATTGCTTTTAGCTCCATTGTTTTGACAACGTAGTGGGGACTTGCTCTTAATTGACAGCATTTTAGATATCACATATTCAGATGCATTTTGACGCTTCTGCAGCAGGCTAAATTTAAAAACATTGTGCCAAAACGAGAAATTGCTTATCATGAGCAATTTCTCCTACAAGAACATTTTCACCTTTTGCCACAATATTTTCCATTTTTTTTTAGATGCAAGGTGACACACATAATGTGTGTATATATATTAGGTGGTAAAACAAAATCACAAAATATGAACAAATTCTTATACTAAGAGAAAAGACTTTAGATAAATTATCTACGTGAACTTAGTAGACATAGAAAACAAGCTATACTTCTTCATATGTTATCATAATCTTCATTGTTTGCTATAGACTAATAAAATGTAATATTATAAAAGACAAACAACTATATAAGTTAAATGAGAACAAGATTCTGTCATAGAAACATCATTACAACATTCCAATAAAAGATAAAGACAATAATTATGCAAACAGATAATGTGAAAACTTTACACATTTTAAGATAATTTGGTATTTTTGTTTGTCACCACCCTCATTCTTCTATACTCGATTTGATTGATTGATTGATTGGGGTTTAACGCCGTTTTTAACAATATCTCAGTTATATCACTGCGGCCAGTTCACCTACTCATGCATTTCCTGGTTTTCTCACACCAGTACTCCACACAACAACCTTCCCAAGCAACTGGCTGCTTTTCCACATAGACTTAGCCCATTGGTGGAAGACGAATGACACATGTCGCATTGACTTTTGTCAATCGTCAGAAAAAAAGTTGGCCGAGCCGGGATTCGAACTCACAACCCCTGGATTGACAGCCTGCGTCGCTACTGGGGCTCGGTTATACTCGATTTGAAACAACTTTCACTTATCTATCTACACACAATGTTAAACAACAACTTTCGCTTATCTATCTACACACAATGTTAAACAACAATTTTAACCCCTTTCCCACTTGTAGACAACTTTTTTTGCAAACATTGTGACAAATAGAGAAATAGAGAAGATGAGCAATTTCTCCTTTTGCCACACTGTTTCCAACACAATAATTAAACTTTAATTCTAGCAGATATTCCCTATTTTCAAAGTTGTCTGCTTCAGATTTTGTGTATGTGGGAAAGGGTTAAGCAGATGACTCTGGAAATATCATGGCTACTGAGTAAATGGTAAACTACATATATTACTGACTTTAATAAAATGGTTAACAGTGAAGATGATAGCGTGACTCTGCAATCACAAAAAAAGACAACCATTCACAAGCACCCATATGAAGGATCCAATATGCATGATGAACTTAGAAAGATCATGCTTTTGTAATGAGACAGACCCCTAGAAAAAGGAGGCATAATCTGAGGAATCTGCAGCAGACGGCTTTTGAAGGAAACTTCTTCTTTTGCCAAAATGTTTTCAACTCTACACAATGACTATACTTCCAAATGAAGTGATATTTCATATTTTGAACAAAATATTTTCACTCATCGGCTACAGATTCATTGTATGCGGGAAAGGGTTAAATCGGTTTTTAATCTACATTATCTCCCTTGTTACTCATTGTATGCGGGAAAGGGTTAAATCGGTTTTAATCTACATTATCTCTCTTATTTGTTTTATTGGGGTTTTACACCGCTTTCAACATTATTTTAGTTATATCAAGGTGACAAATCACTTATTCATGATCCCTGGGTAAACAACCCAGTACTAGGCTAGAAAAGGTGCCTTATCCAAGGGCACTCCACCATGACCATCGTGCCGTGAAGGGGATCGAACCCGGGACACACAATTTCAAATCCCCAACACTAACCACTCAACCAGGGCGGATTCCTATATCTCTCTTGTTACTCATCGAGACAATTATTTTGAGAACTCAAAACAAAGGTTTTGGGGGTGAAATAAGGATTTAACCGTTTCGAACATACAACAAATCTGTGGCAGACATCTTTGAAAACATATAGACTAAACTATGGAACCTCTCTTTAAATGAAGGTATAACTATTATGATAGTTTGAGAAATTTCTCCTTTTGTCACAATATGTTCAACAGTCGTCTGCTGCAGAGGCGTCAGAAAACGTCTGTATGTAGTGAATGATTAAGAACATGAAATATACCTCTTATCTAGATATCTGAAGAGTTTCATTCCAAAAACCACAAATACTAGATATCTGAAGAGTTTCATTCCAAAAACCACAAGTACTAGATATCTGAAGAGTTTCATTCCAAAAACCACAAATACTAGATATCTGAAGAGTTTCATTCCAAAAACCACAAATACCAATGCACCTTCTCATCAAGGGAGACCACTGGCAGGAATTCTATGGTAGGAATGATAGCAGGTTTCAGTGAATCTTGTACTGAGCTTGATAACCTTGTTGCACACTTCCGTGTCAATTTGGCCTCATGTTTCATTGTAAAGGGAGTATGGGATCTAGTTCGCGGTGGTGGTTTGCGGGGTTTTGTGATATCCATTTCATGTAAATCCTGTAAAAAATTTAGATTAAATATATCTTACTTATTCTTTATTATCAATATTCTATAAAACCTAGAAATATGCTGAAATAATTTCTCAGTTGTTTCAAAATTTAAGCCTATGAATAAAATAAAAACTATATATATTATGTACTAGAATACACAATTTTAAACTACAATGTGTTGGTTTATTAGATCTGTACCTTCCTTCTTTGTTAAAAAGACAAATAAAAAAATTAAATAAAATACACACACATACTAAATAACACAAAATAACATTTAAACTATGAACATTTTTCATAATCTTAAAGTTTGCAAAAATCAGTTGACTAAACTGTACAATAACCCATATTTAGGTTGGTTTATAAAACAACAATAACCCATATTTAGGTTGGTTTATGTAACAACAATAACCCATATTTAGGTTGATTTATAAAACAACAATATCCCATATTTAGGTTGGTTTATAATACAACAATAACCCATATTTAAGTTGGTTTATAAAACAACAATATCCCATATTTAGGTTGGTTTATAATACAACAATAACCCATATTTAGGCTGGTTTATAAAACAACAATAACAAAGAATTAATTTATTCATTTTAACAAGTGTTACAACATACAAGGAACACATATGTGTCGCCTGCTATAAAGTCACACAAAGTTACAGATGGACAGACGATGCGGAAGTGTTCCCTATGTTTCACCCTGCCAAGGTAGTCAGCAGAAAAGTATGGAATAAAATCATTTAAAGGTGTTATGTTAAATGTTAGCAGTTGCTCATTTAATTAATATAACTTTTTGGAACATTGTATTCTTTAAGTGTGAACATTTGAATATTTCGATCTTATTGATTTTTGTTTTGAAACTGATAACTTTTGAATACCTTATAAATGAAACGGTGCAATTGCTGTTGAGCAATTTCTTCACTTACCACTATATTTTATTCTCAATTTGAAAATGATGCCTTTGTTTGCTGTCATTTTTTTTTTAAATCTCTTCTTCATATAGATACAAAATCTTCCTCTATAGCAGACAACCACAGCATTAGTATGAAATTGGTTCAACCTTTACTGATTTAACCCTTTCCCACATACAACAAATCTGCAGCAGACGACTGTGAAAACACCAAAGCAAAAATAAAGAAATTCTTTATAAATGATAAAACTATTATTTAATAGAGATGAAAAGTTGTCTCCTTCAAAATCTGCAGTTCAGATCTAGATCCGACTCTACAGACATAAAGAGTTCTAAATCAACACTTGTCATCCTATGGATGAGTTTACTGGATTTCCTATCACTATAATACCTGTGTGGAAGGGACTGGGTTACTCGGTCTTACATCAAGAAACGCATCGACTATCACATTAAATAGACTGGACACCTACCTGCGTGGATGAGACTGGATTACTCGGTCTTACATCCAGAATGGTATAGACTATCACAGACTGGACACCTACCTGTGTGGATGAGACTGGATTACTCGGTCTTACATCCAGAATGGTATAGACTATCACATTAAATAGACTGGCCACCTACCTGTGTGGATGAGACTGGATTACTCAGTCTTACATCCAGAATGGTATAGACTATCACATTAAATAGACTGGCCACCTACCTGTGTGGATGAGACTGGATTACTCAAGTCTTACATCCAGAATGGCATAGACTATCACATTAAATAGACTGGCCACCTACCTGTGTGGATGAGACTGGATTACTCGGTCTTACATCTAGAATGGCATCGACTATCGCATCAAAGAGACTGGACACTATCTTCTGGATGTCTTCACTCACCACGCTTTTCTGATTTATAAAAAAGACACATAACACATTTACAGGATGTTCTATTTTAACCCTTTCCGAACCTTACAGTTGTCTTTTGTTGCATCTGCAGGAAACGACTTTTGAAAACATTGTGTTCAACTCCATTCAATAATTAAACTATTATTTATAGAGATATTACATATTTTGGCCTTAATTATTTCAAAGTCGTATGTGGGGGAGAGTTCAACATTTCCAACATACATCAAATCTGCAGCTGAAAACTTTGAAAGCATCAATGTAAGTTATACAGCATCTCTATAAAAGAAAGTTTAATCATAAAATAAAGGTTGAAACAGTGAGGTAAAAGGAGCAGTTGCTCATTTTTTCAATGATTACTGCTGCAGATGTGTCAACAAATGTCTGTGAGTGGTTAAAGGGTTAATAACCCTTTCCCTCATACGACAATTCTGCAGCAGATGACTTTGAACTTATTTTGTCAAAACATAGAAAATAGTTGAATGGATAACCTATGACAAAAAGTGGAAAACATTGTGGCAAAAGGAGAAATTGCACGTTTTGTGCAATTTCTTCTTTTGTCACTATGTTTTAAAATAGCCGTCTGCTGCAGAGGCATCAGAAAGCATCTATATGAGGGAAAGGGTTAAGAGTTGTCTGATTATTAAATTATCTAAAAAGCATGATTTAGACGTATCAAGTTGATAAATAGCTAAAAACACTGTGGGCAAAAGAGAACTGCAGAAAGCAAGTACTCCATTTCCCATAACGTTTTCTAAAACCATCTTTTACAGAGGCATCAAAAGAAATCTATATTAGGGGTATTGTTAGATCAGCCAGCTGTACACCTGTGTTAGTGAATTTCAAAACAACTACATGTAAATTACAAGCTTTCAATTATAAAATTTACATAATTATGCGAATATCTATTTTACACCTAATAAGTGACAACATTTTAATATGTGTGTCTTTATTTATGATTTATATTTTCTCTAATATACACAAACTGTACATGAGCTGTCTCAAGATGACCAAATGAGCCAGTAACTACAGCCATTTCCCACTTGCAGATGCATTTTACCACAACTCCAGCAGACGACTTTTGAAAACATAATGGCAAAAGGAGAAATTGCTCATGATGAGCAATTTCACAATTTACCACAATATTTTCAACTGTATTCACATAATGTTTATAAAGATTTTCCATACTTTTGCAAAGGTATTTTCAAAGTAGTTTGCTGCAAATTGGTTGTATGTGGGAAAGGGATAATATCATATTGGTGGATACAATGTACATGAGAAAACTGGAATAGTGTATACATGTAAGTAGGTCTTTAGTGATATGAAATTTGATAAATACCATATATATCTTTTATTTCCTCTATATTATATAGAGCTTGGTAACTATGTAAACCATATCAAACTGTAACTGTATACAACACATATCAGAGTACAAACATAAGACAATGAAGATGGACAATTACAACATAAACAGACAGTCAGACAAAATAGCCCGCCCCCTTGCAGCCATGTTTTTTCGACAAATCAACATGCCACGAAGGAATCTGAAAAAGGGTCACCCAAGGAACAATTCTACAAAATTATTTGAAAATTGACCTTACACTTTTGTCAGAGAAGATTTTTTTTAATTTTCACAACAAAATTATTTGAAAATCAGCCAAACAGTTTTGGAGGAGAAGATTTTTAAAGTTTTCACTAGTTTTTACTTTTGGTTGCCATGGAAACCAGAATTTTGGAGAGCACATTGAGAGGATGCTTCTTATGAAATTTCATCGCAATTGGCCAAGTTGTTAGGGAGGAGAAGTTGTTTGAAGCAAAAAGTTGACACACACACCGACGCACGACGGACAATTCGCAATGACATAAGCTTGACTGGCTGAAAGCCAGTGGAGCTATTAATAATAATAATAATAATGTTGTGGCCCTCAACAATGAACATCAAAACAAGTAATACAGTGAAACAATTCTTCTCTAGTAAAACATTAAGCAGTTGTGGTTAACAATTGAAATTTAGTAGGTAACATGAAAGGTTTTTTTGAAAGTGTATAAATTCAAGGAAGATTGAATTTCAACTGGCAGATCATTCCATAGGAGAGATCCAGAATAATGAAATGATTTTTTATAAAGCTCTGTTTTGGGCTTTTGAACATATGAATTACCATTTACAACAGTTTTTAGGTGATAGGGGTTATTACTTCCTACATACTTAAGATTATCTGACAAGTATGCAGGTGCCTGGCCATTTAAACATTTATACATAAGTAATAATCTGTGATATTGAATCCTTATCTAGCTGGCATCCAATTAAGTTCTTTGAAAAAGGGCTCTAATGGTTAAAAAGGGCTCTAATGGTGAAAAAGGATCTGTATCAAGGATTATTCTTGCTGCTCTTTTTTGTAATTTAAGTATTCTGTTTAGACCATCTTCAGTGCAATTAGGATTGATGGATGGATTGATAAGTGAATCTGATGGGATGGATTGGACGGGCAAGTGAGAATAAACTTTGTGGGAATAAATGCGAAATGAATGAATGAACAGTATGCAAAACGTAAATGACAATATAACTACAATAGAAAGGTATATAGTGTCGTTAAAGACACCTCATGTTTCCGCTTTTGAAGTGCCACAGTCACAACTTATTTTAAGCTGAGACTTCGACCCCTTAACCCTTTCCCTCATATGCAATTTTGGAAGTCGCCTTCTTAAGGACGCATGGATAAGAGTGCATCATTTACGAAAACTGGAAGCAATATCTTAAGACAGCGTTGAAAACATTGTGATTAAAGGCGAAATTATTCATTCCGAACTGTTTCGCCTTTTGTCACATTGCTCTAAAGTGGCTTCTATTGCTGATGGGTCGAAAGTTGTCTACATGAGGGAAAAGGTCAAAACAACAACAGACAGTTACTATATACCTCACATATCAAAACACAAAATAACAAACACATAGAAATGCAGATGGATAATACTACTTACCATTACAATTACTACATATACTTCAGTCAGACATATATTAGATATATGATATAATCCGCTTTCCAGAAATAATATGAATAGGTAATGCAGGATTGGAATTCTTGACCGACACAAATTGATGAGAATTCACACTGCAGATGGATGGATGGATGGATGGATGGATGGATGGATGGATGGATGGATCGCTCACCCAAGAACATGCTCTTTAAAAAATATCAATATCTAAGACATTTTCTGTTGTAATCAGCACTTTCAGATAAGAAGAATTTCAAATGTTTGTCCTTTGTCCCCATTTGTGAATCCGCCTGATGGCTTGCACAAAACAAATTATATAGACGTCAGATAAGGACATTTTGCAAAATTATCTTGAAATCAGACAAGAATTTTCAAGTTTTGTCATTTTGACCCTTTTTCGCATGATGGTCACGTCTTACAAAACAATATGGCTTGAACAATTTTTGAAGTTGGTCACAATTCTGCAAAATTATCCTCAAATCAGACCAACAATTTCAGAAGAAAAATAAAAGTTTTTATAATTTTTTCCTCTTTCTGCCATAGACAAACATTCCTCACTAAAATCAGAATTATCAAACAATTGTTCATTTAAATCTGAGGATTGTGATTTTCAAATATTGCTCATTTAAATCAGACGGATTTTTATGTATTTTTCAATTAAAACAGCATTGTAAATATTAGGGATGGCAATGGTTACCGATATTACTAACCGGTTACTCGTATAATTTTGTAACCAAAATTTTGGTTAACCTTATAAATTCATAGACAATAGATAATCCTTTGCTTCTGGGTTTGGTTATTGTTGTTGTTGATTTAACTCGTATTTCCTTGTCATGTATAAATCAGACTAAAACGTTATTATCGAAACGTTTTCATTCGTGTCAACCAACTGTTTTAATTGTGTTTTTTGAATTTATAGTTAAAAAAATATTCGTTTTTTTAACGAAGTGACCGTTATACAATTTATAAAATGTTGAATGAAAGACGTGCATAGCTGCATATCTTTCAATACCAACTCAGGGGAATTGTGATTAAAACTTAAAACTACTCATTAAATCTTCTAATGGTAAATAATTTTCAAATACAATAATTCAAATTTATCAAATTCATTCCAATGGCATTAATAAGTCAATATCATATAATTCTAGTCTTGTATAAGACATCAAAGTTTTTTAAAGGAAACAAACTGTCCTGTAATTAATTGTTAGTTCAGCCACAATTATTCGATAACAAGCGGACATCAATACAATCGAATGCAGCCGTTTTCACAGTTAGGTAAACATTCTCGATCGAGGTGTGAATAATTAACCTCTTGTCAGATACGTGTGACAAATTGAAAAGAACAAAAAGTGAAATACAACTGTTTATATATTTTATCTTTTTTTACCCCCGAGTACTCGGTTACTTGAATTACTAAACGATTAATCGCTGACATCCCTAGTAAATATTGTTCACTTAAATCAGTATTTAAAAATATTGTTCTTTCAAATCAGGATTGTGATTTTTCATTTAAATTGCAAAGTGTTACCTCTTTAAATCAGGATTGTGATTCTTGATTTAAATTGCAAAGTGTTACTTCTTTAAATTAGGATTGTGATTCTTTATTTAAATTGCAAAGTGTTACTTCTTTAAATTAGGATTGTGATTCTTGATTTAAATTGCAAAGTGTTACTTCTTTAAATCAGGATTGTCAAGCCAGGAAGATGATTTTTGAAAAAAGTATTGAACAAGAGGACCATGATGGTCCTATATTGCTCACCGGACTTAATAGAACCTAAATAGTTTTCAATATGTTCCTACTATATACATATAAGAAACTCTCAACGCCTGGTGGTAATGTTTTTATAGTTATAATTTGAACAATCTTGGTAGATGGTCACTCAAGGAACATTTGTGCAAAATACTTTTCAAATCAGGCCAATACTTTTGGGCAAGACAATCTTTAATTTTTTGGCAATTTCCCTTTTTCTGGTAATGCAGCAACCAAAGTTCTTCACAGAATTAAATAATTTGAAAATACTTGAAAGATATTATTCCTGTTCAATATTTTGCTCGATTGCTTAAGGAGGAGAAATTGTTTGTAGGCAAATGTGAAGGAACAAACAGACGGACAGACAGAGACTGCCCGAAAGTGACCGATCATAAAAGCTTACCACATACTTTGAGCTCAGGAGAGCTAAAATGGAGAAACTGCTCCAAATATTCAATTTCTTAAATTACATCAATGTTTTCAACAATTGTATAACTGATGGAAAAAAAAAATCCTGGGTGTTTTAACAGCATGACTCTTAACACAACATATTATTTTTCTGAGAGACCTGTTGGTTTTCCATTCCCACAAACAACAAATTTGAAGCAGACAGCTTTGAAAAAATTTAGTCAAAAATATGAAAACTCTCTATAAATAAAAGAACGAATATTGAACAAAGTTGAAAACATTGTAGAAGGAATTGCTTATAATGCAAAATTTCTTCTTTTGCCACAATGAAGTAAAATGACGTCTGCTTCAGATGAGTCAGAAGGCTTCTATATTTAGTATTGGGTTAAGATCTAATTTACCATTTCCATCCCTACACCATCCCAAACAACAAAACAACTGTTGGTGAAAGTGATTGAAAACTAGAGATTGCTTTTTTGAAAAAGCGCTTGTCTCCCCATTTGTGTGGTCGTAGGGGACGAAAAGAAATGATGGAGATGAATTTTTTAGTTTTGCACTGGAGATGAAGCAACAGTGACAATCCTCAGTTATTGAGCGGAAACCATTTTTCAGCTGAGGGTTACCATGACCTTGGTCTTTGACCTAGTGACCTCAAAATCAATAGGGGTCATTTGCTGCTGGTGACCAACCTGCACACCAAGTATGAAGTTCCTGGGCCCAAGCAATCTTCAGTTATTGAGCGGAAACCATTTTTCAGCCAAAGGACACCGCGACCTTGACCTTTGACCTACTGACATCAAAATCAATAGGGGTCATCTACAGGTTAGGACCAAGCTGCACACCAATTATGAAGTTCCTGGGTATAAGCGTTCTTGAGTTATTGAGTAAAACACATTTTTCAGCTGAAGGTTACCGTGACCTTCGACATTTGACCTTGTGACCTCAAAATCAAACAAATTCAATAAAGGTTATTTACTGGTTAGGACCAACCTGCACACCAGGTATGAAGTTCCTCAGCATAAGCATTCTTTAGTTATAACTTATAGAGAGGAAACCATTTTTCAGCTGAAGGTTACCATGACCTTGACATTTAAGCTAGTGACCTCAAAATCAATAGGGGTCATCTACTGGTGGTGACCAACCTGCATACCAAGTATTAACTTCCATGGCCAAAGCATTCTACAGTTATTAAGCAAAAACAATGTTTCAGCTCATTGTCACTGTGACCTTTCAGCTCAAGGTCACTGTGACCTTGACTTGACCTCAAAATTAATAGGGTCTTCTACTCAGCATGGCCAACCTGCATACCAAGTATAGAGTTCCTCGGCACAAGCGTTCTTCAGTTATTGAGCGGAAACCATATTTTACCTCACAAGGTCACCATGACCTTGACCTTCTGACATCAAAATCAATAGGAGTCATCTACTGGTCATGACCAACCTGCATACCAAGTATGAAGATCCTATGCCCAAGCGTTCTTCAGTTATTGAGCGGAAACAAGTGTGATGGATGTGACCTTGACCACTGTGACCTTGACCTTTGACCTAGTGACCTTAAAATTAATAGGGGTCATTTGCTGGTGGTGACCAACCTGCACATCAAGTATGAAGTTCCTGGGCCCAAGCAAAAACTATTTATCAGCTCATTGTCACTGTGACCTTTCAAGCTCATGGTCACTGTGACCTTGACTTTAGACATACTGACCTCAAAATCAATAGGGGTCTTCTACTAGGCATGGCCAACCTGCATACCAAGTATGGAGTTCCTCAGCCAAAGCGTTCTTCAGTTATTGAGCGGAAACCATTTTTTACCTCACAAGATCACCATGACCTTGACCTTTGACCTTCTGTTATCAAAATCAATAGGGGTCAGCTACTGGTCATGACCAACCTGCATACCAAGTATGAAGTTCCTACGCCCAAGCGTTCTTCAGTTATTGAGCGGAAACAAGTGTGACAGACGGAAGGACGGAAGGACGGAAGGACGGACGGAACGGGCAAAAACAATATGTCACCCCCATGTAATGGGGGAGACATAATTAATTGTGACATAAGTAAATCTCCTGAACCAATATGGGTTTTTTCTTGACTGCTTGAGGTTATCAGCATATTGAACAGTATTTCTCCCGTTCTCTGATACAGCCATTTAACTCTTTCCAACCAGCATCTGCAGTAGATCAATTTTCAAAAACAAACTGTGGCAAAAGGGGAATGTTTTCAACTATATTAAGTATTTATAAAGATTTTTCATATTTCTGCCAAGACATTTTCAGACTTGTCGGCTTTGTTTGTTGTATGTGGGATAGGGATTAATCTGCAACCTATCATAACATTTTAAGTAAAGCAGTAATGTAGAAATAACTCAAAATCAGCAATTCCTCCATGTCGCGCTTTACTTGGTTCTATGTCCGAAAAATTTCAATATGTGTAGACTTTCTGTGGTCTCTTCTACAAATGCTTTAAATTTCTAATAAAAGCTAATCACTTAACCCATTCCGACAAACAGATGCTCTCTGACGCCTCTGCAGCAGATGACTTTTGTCATTGGGACAAAGGGAGCAATTGCTCATAATATCTCATTTTGCCACAATCTTTTCAACTTTATTCAATAATTATGATTTTATTTATAGATTTCCCATATTTTTGCCAAAACTATTTCAAAGCCGGCAGCTGCATATTTGTTGTATGTGGGAAAGGGTTAATGGGTGAAATACTGATAAATGTAGCAGTGAGTAAATTGTAAACCATCTAGCAGATATTCTCAACATAAGGATTAAATGATACTTCTTTCACAAGTTTAACCCCTTCCCTCATATAGACGCTTTCTGACGCCTCTGTAGCAGACAGCTTTTTTAAATCATAGTGACAAAAGCAGAAATTGCTCAAAATGAGCAATTTCTACTTTTGTCACAATGTTTTCCACTTTTTGTCATAGGTTATCCATTCAATTATAGAGAATTTCTATTTTTTGACAAAATATGTTCAGTCGTCTGCTGCAGAATTGTCGTATGAGGGAAAGGGTTAAAACCCATCCTAGACCATACTTGTATGCTGTAGCTATTGTTCAATCAAAGAGTAGATCTACCAACAAATTCTGCACATAAATAATGCTTGAATGTAATTGGAGTAATGCCGGACACTGACTAATGAGCACTACAAGATAACTATTGAAGAGAGTAAGTTGGGAAAAAAGAAATCAAGAGTAAAATATGAACACAAAACTCATTTCTTTAAATATGTATATCTTGCTAGTTTGATTAAAGAGATCATCAAGAGTTCAGCTTACTGCAATGTCATGTTCTTTATAAATATCAAAGAAGAGCCCATTCTAATAACAAGAGGGACATGATGGCCCTGGATCGCTCACCTGATTTTTAAAGTTTTAACAATGCACATATAAGGAAAACAATCTTCGCCCCCTGGCGGCCATGTTTTTCAACAGATCGGACATATTTGAACAATCTTGGTAGAGGGTGCCCCAAGGAACATTTGTGCAAAATAATTTTCAAATCAAGCCAGTACTTTAGGACAAGAAGATTTTTAAAGTTTTAACAAAGCACATATAAGGAAAACAAGCTCCGCCCCCTGGCGGCCATGTTTTTCAACAGAACGGAAATATTTGAACAATCTTGGTGAAGGGTGCCCCAAGGAATATTTGTGCAAAATAATTTTCAAATCGGGCCAGTACTTTTGGACAAGAAGATTTTTAAAGTTTTAACAATGCACATATAAGGAAAACAAGCTCCGCCCCCTGGCGGCCATATTTTTCAACGGAACGGATATATTTGAACAATCTTGGTAAAGGGTGCCCCAAGGAACATTTGTGCAAAATAATTTACAAATCAGGCCAGTACTTTTGGACAAGAAGATTTTTAAAGTTTTAACAATGCACATATAAGGAAAATAAGCTACGCCCCCTGGCGGCCATGTTTTTTAACGGATTGGAAATATTTGAACAATCTTGGTAAAGGGTGCCCCAAGGAACATTTGTGCAAAACAAGAGGGCCATGATGGCCCTATATCGCTCACCTGATTTAAAAGAACTTCAATAGTTTTCAAAGTTTTTTACTCTACACATATAAGGAAGGCCTGGTGGCCATGTTTTTCAACGGATCGGATTAATTTGAACAACCTTGGTAGAAGGTTAACCAAGGAGCATTTGCGCCAAATAAATTTTAAATCAGGCAGGTGCTTTTGGACAAGAAGATTTTTAAAGATTTTACAATGCACATATAAGGAAAACAAGCCCCGCCCCTGGTGGCCATATTTTTCAATGGATTGGATTAATTTGAACAATTTTGATAGAAGGTCCCCCAAGGAAGATTTGTGTCAAATTATCTTTAAATCATGCCAGTATTTTTGACAAGAACATTTTTAAAGATTTTAAAATGCACATATAAGGAAAACAAGCTCCGCCCCCTGGCGGCCATGTTTTGCATTGGATAGGAAATATTTTAACAATCTTGGTAAAGGGTGGTGACCCAAGGAACATTTGTGCAAAATAATTTTCAAATCAGGCTAATACTTTTGGACAAGAAGATTTTTAAAGTTTTAACAATGCACATATAAGGAAAACAAGCTCCGCCCCTGGCGGCCATGTTTTTCAACGGATCGGAAATATTTGAACAATATTGGTAAAGGGTACCCCAAGGAACATTTGTGCAAAATAATTTTCAAATCGGGCCAGTACTTTTGGACAAGAAGATATTTCAAAGTTTTAACAATGCACATATAAGGAAAACAAGCTCCGCCCCCTGGCGGCCATGTTTTCAACAGATCGGAAATATTTGAACAATCTTGGTAGAGGGTAACCCAAGGAACATTTGTGCAAAACAATTTTCAAATCGGGCCAGTACTTTTAGACAAGAAGATCTTTTAAGATTTGGCAATTTTCCCCTTTTCTCATGCCACAGCAACCAAAGTTCTACTTGGAATTAATTTCTTTGAAAAACTTTGAAAGAGGACCACCTAAGGACCATTCCTGTGAAGGTATTTTGAAATCTGTCCGTTGGTTTAGTCGGAGAAGTCATTTGTAGGAAATTGTTAACAGACACCGACGACGACGACGACGGACGGCGAGTGATCACAAAAGCTCACCTTGCACTTCGTGCTTAGGTGAGCTAATAATTTTCAAATCGGGCCAGTACTTTTGGACGAGAAGATTTTTAAAGTTGTAACAATGCACATATAAGGAAAATAAGCTCCGCCCCCCCTGGCGGCCATGTTTTTCAACGGATCGCAAATATTTGAAAAATCTTGGTAGAGGGTACCCTAAGGAACATTTGTGCAAAATAATGTTCAAATCGGGCAGTACTTTTGGACAAGAAGATTTTTTAAGATTTGGCAATTTTCCCCTTTTCTGATGCCGCAGCAACCAAAGTTCTACTTGGAATTAAATTCCTTGAACAACTTTGGAAGAGGATCTCCTAAGGACCGTTCCTGTGAAGTTATTTTGAAATCTGTCCATTGGTTTAGTAGAAGAAGTCATTTGTAGGAAATTGTTAACAGACGGACAGACGACGACCACGGACGCCGGACGGTGAGTGATCACAAAAGCTCACCTTGCACTTCGTGCTTAGGTGAGCTAAAAAGGTAAAACTTGCCTTCAAGATCTACACTGTT
Organism: Serripes groenlandicus; assembly: GCA_031761405.1. Taxonomy (NCBI): domain Eukaryota; kingdom Metazoa; phylum Mollusca; class Bivalvia; order Cardiida; family Cardiidae; genus Serripes; species Serripes groenlandicus. Next base: position 71,162,045 of record JASEVX010000007.1, on the reverse strand, counting down.
CACATATTACCTTTTCCCATGGACAGACTCGAATGGTGTAAACATATAGGACCTGGTATTGATTTGGCAATAGGTTAGCTAAAAGATGGGCTTTGAAGAACAATTTATGTACAAATTTGCTGACCATAAAAATAATCTAGATGTTGCTTTGACCACATTCAAAACTAAAAGAGGTCTTCTCGTTAAGAGGTCTACCCAAAATTGAGGATTCTGTATCTCAGTCATAGAAAACAGTTGAAGAAAGCCCCTGGCAAGTGAAGTTATACTAGTTATAAAGGGTAGAAGATACTGTGCTTCATGATGCAAATCAATTGACAAGAGCATTTGAAGGAATAGGTGTGTCATCTGCCAATAGGGCAGTAAATGAAAGTGTTGTGGAGAGACAGACAAGTGAGTCTTATGTGTCCCTGTCTAGGCAGATGACACAAACAAGTTGTTTTTAGAAATGAGAAAGCCATGGTTGTCCTGTAATGCTCACTTTTATGATAAATAATATTTAAAGAAGTAATTTGATATACCAGCGAAAACTGTGGCTTCTAGTATCCAAAATATCTTACTTACAGCTGGATAAGTGACCTACTTTTTAACCCAACATGATTCAAATTTATTTTTTTCTTAGACATTACTTAGAAATGTTCATCATTCTTGAGTTAAAAATGTGGCCTCTTGTGTCCCAAAGTTTTTCATTAAATTAACCGTATGACCTAGTTTTTGACCCAACATGACCCATATTTAAGCTTAGCCTAGATATCATGAAGACTAACATACTGACAAAGTTTTACAATTTTAAAGACAATATGGAGCTTCTAGAATGTAAACAAGAGTTTCTATAAATTTGGCCTAGTGACCTCCTTTGTGACCTTAGATTACACATATTCAAACTTGGCCAAGAAATCACCAAGATTGACATCCTGACAAAGGTTTAAATGTTCAAGTTAACATTTGATTTCCAGGGAGTCTACAAGATTTTTCTTCAATTTGACATGACCCATATTCAAACTAGCATAGATATCATCAAGATAAACAAACTGAAAAAGTTTCATGAAGATTCGATGAAAACAGTGGCCTCTAGTTTGTTAACAATCCAATTGTTCATGATGGACAGACGATTGACAGACTGCCAGACAAAAGGTGATCACAATAGCTCACATTGAGCACTCACTTCATGCTAAGGTGAGCTAAACAACTGAGACACATCTGGCAAAATGGTGTATTATTGCATCACACATTATATATCCTTTGAAAGGGTATAGTTGTGAAGAAACAGCTGTCTGCTTAATAATTCTAGTTTTTGGCTTCAAGTAGTTTGTTACTTGTCTAAATGTAGATGTAAAGTGAAGATTCTGGTGACACTGTGCATCTGAACAGGATTATCTCAGATGCAACAAGACAAGACCCCTTTTTGCCAGAAGTGATCCAAATGAATGTTACTCAAATAAAAACATGCAAAGGTTGTTACCCCTATATTCACAAGGCAGTGTTCACTGAAATTCTAACAAAAAATAACACAACATGTCAAACAAAACATACACTACTTCAACTCAAAACAACAGTACTATAAAATAGCATGCATTCTTTGACTCTCCCATATAAACAGAACATTCAAAAGACATAACATCAAAAGGAAACTACCTCTTAACCCTTTCCCTCATATAGACTCTTTCTGAAGCCTCTGCAGCAGACGGCTTTTTGAAAACATAGTGACAAAAGAAGAAATTGCTCAAAACGAGCAATTTCTCCTTTTGCCACAATGTTTTCCACTTTAAGTCATAGGTTATCCATTCAATTATAGAGAATTTTTTTATTTTTTGACAAAATATGTACAAAGTCGTCTGCTGCAGAATTGTTGTATGAGGGGAAAGGGTTAACAGAATATTCAAAAGACATAACATCAAAAGGAAACTATCACTTAAAGTTTAATACAAAATAATGACTATTAGGTTTCAAATTCATTTTTGAAGGATAAGCAAATTCTCTTTTTCCAACAATGTTTTCAACTCTTAGATGTACAATGTTTTGTCTCAACAGCTAATTCTGAACTCTTTCCCTCATATGACAATTCTGTAGCAGACGACTTTCAACATATTTTGTCAAAATATAGAAAATCTCTATAATTGAATGGATAACCTTTAACTAAAAGTAGAAAACATTGTGGCAAAAGAAGAAATTGCTCCTTTTGAGCAATTTCTTTTTTTGTCACTATGTTTTCAAAAAGCCGTCTGCTGCAGAGGCGTTGGAAAGCATCTATATATGCGGGAAAGAGTTAATCCTTTGTCTGGTGGAAGTAATTGTGTGAAGTCTGAAGCCCCAGTTTAATGCAGGCTCTGCACTGTTGGCTGATCAACTCAACTATTTTCTCTTGATATTCCTAGAATTTGCAAAAGACTCTTCCAAAAACAAAGCAGGACAGGTCCATTTAAAGAATTCAGCATTGAAACAGTTGATAATCATCAGATAAGTGGCAGGGATGGTTACAGACAGCTTTGACAGGAAAAAAAGCCAGAATTTACATTTATATCAAAGATATTTAAAATAGATGCACGATATAGATAGCAAAAAAAAATAGAACAAGAGGCCCATGATGGATGGCCCTGGATCGCTCACCTTTTTTTCTTTTCACTTTAGCCATATAAGCCTGGCGGCCAAAGTATTTGACCAATCAACATGGTTTGAAGAAATCTGATTGAGGGTTATCCTAAGAACATTTCTGTAAAATTATTTTAAAATCGACCCTACACTTTTGGAGGAGAAGATTTTTTAAGTTTTCACTATAGCCATATAGGGCAAAATAGCCCCGCCCTATGGCGGCCATGTTTTTTTCGACCTATCAACATGGCTTGAAGGAATTTGATAGAGGGTCATCCGAGGAGCATTTGTAGAAAATTATTTGAAAATCTGCCAACCAGTTTGGGAGAAGAAGAATTTTAAAGGTTTTTTTTCGTATCATTGCCATGGAAACCAGAATTCTGCATGGATCCCAAAAATTTGAAGGAATTATGGTGAGATCATTGAGAGGATAAGTTTCATCCAAATTGACCCACTGGTTACTGAGGAGAAGATGTTAACGGATGCACAGCGCGCGCCAGACAAAAGGTGATCACAATAACTCACCTTGAGCACTTTGTTCTCAGGTGAGCTAAAAAGGAATAATATATGATACTTGTGCTATTTTAAATGGCTACAATGACATGAAACATGTTATCTACCTGATACTTTTTCCCATTAAATGTCAGCTAAACAGAGAATTAATTTAGATAATGGGTAGGAGCATTGTTGTAAAAATAAACTGGGCTGTAAATATCAACATTAATTATTTAAATGAAAACCAACAATATGTCAGAGGATATGAATATTGTAACAGATGTCTTTTACTAAAGGGTTGTTTTTTACACAACACACGTCTGCCCCTGCATGTTTTCAGGGCTTAATCAAGTAGAAGTTAACCCTTTCCCTCATATAGACGCTTTCTGACACCTCTGCAGCAGACGGCTTTTTGAAAACATAATGACAAAAGAAGAAATTGCACAAAACGTTTTCTATATTTTGACAAAATACGTTCAAAGTCGTCTGCTGCAGAATTGTCGTATGAGGGAAAGGGTTAAGGCAACAACAGCATAAATATAACTGATTGACACCTTAAGCTAATTCAAGCTAAGACAAGGGCCATAACTCTGCTTAAACTGTGATTTGGAAAATAAAAAGCACACTGAAAAATATTCCTGTAAACATTCATGACCTTGAGGGGGGCAGAAATATCCTGTACAGATGTTACTATCTGTCAAATCTAAGCTTTATACTACAAAATTCTCCAAATTATTTGCCATGGCAGGGTGGGCATGAATGAATATGAGTGGTTTCCAACTTGCAGACGTATTCTAACACATTTGCAGCACACAACTTTTTTTTGAAACAATGTTTTCAACTTAATTCAATAAATATACTTTAAGATTTTCCATATATTTGCCTTGAGATTTTCTATATACAGGAAATGATTATGATTGCAAATTTTCCAAAAAGAGATATGAAGAGGTTCGTAATAAGTCCCATCCTGCAAAGTCAAATCAACAGGAGAATACATATATATTAGTTCATAGTGGTCAACTAAAATCACATATCTAAGTTAAAATGATCATATCAAGTACCTAAAATTTGTAACTGGTACCTTTAAGTTTTTGCCTTTAAAGCAAATGATTTTCCCATGGGTGTTTTATTCATAAAGAATTTTATTATTCCGCAACTGGTTTCCAAAATGTTTGCCTTTATAGCAGACAGCTTTTCAAAACATATAGTAGAATGCAGCAAATATCCTTCACATTGTTCAGACTGCATGTATGCACAGACTGATCAAGTATTTTTGTGAGTGGCAACATCCTAAAGGTGACAATTAATACATAGGTTAGACTTGTTAAACCTGAATATTATATTAGCCACGTCTAGCAATGTGGGACTACTAAAGGTGAGATGCAATATGACCCCATATTGCCAGACCTGACTTTGACTCAGAATTATAGTGATGGTAAGGTCATCAGTTTTTGTTAAATTGTAAAATTTAATTGAACTGATTACTTACCTGCTTAAGTTTGAATATAGAGTCAAGCATATCCCCTAGTAGATCTACAGTGGGTTTAATCAGCACATTGCCTGCTAGACTGTTCTTTATTGCATTCAAACAGATTGGCAATAAAATGATTCTGGACGCTACAACATAAAAAGATATCTGTAGGACTAGTTTAATTCAATATATTTATATTGTTATCAACAAAATAATTGAGAAACTCAAAATCACCTTGGTCCAAAAATGGACTAGGAGTTAAAATCCTCTTGATAATACCCCAACAATACTGCCTTGTCACAGAAAGTGATTAATACTCCAACAATACTTCTTTGTCTTTTAAAGTGATTAATACCTCAACAATACTGCCTTGTCACAGAAAGTGATTAATACCCAAACAATACTGCATTGTCTTTTAAAGTGATTAATACCCTAACAATACTTCCTTGTCACCGAAAGTGATTAATACTCCAACAATACTTTCTTGTCTTGTGAAGAAAATAATACCCCAACAACACTGCCTTGTCACAGAAAGTGATTAATACCCCAACAATACTGCCTTGTCACTTAGTGATTAATATCCCAACAATACTGCCTTGTGACTTAAAGTGAATAATACCCCAACAATACTGCCCTGTCACTTAGTGATTAATATCCCAACAATACTGCCTTGTGACTTAAAGTGATTAATACCCCAACAACACTGCCTTGTGGAAGACAGTGGTGCAGAGGTAGAGCGTCGGCCTCTCGTATCAAAAGTCTCTGGTTCGAGTCCCGTGATGAGCGGGTCCTGACTTTGGGATTTTTCCACACAAACGGCGCGAGTACTGGTGAAGTCTCCAGGAAGCAGACATCGAGCGTGATTAATCTAAGCCCAAGGCTTGTTTCGCAATCGATGTAAAATAAATAAGTTTAAAAACTAAACACTGCCTTGTCACAGAAAGTGATTAATACCCCAACAATACTGCCTTGTCACTTAGTGATTAATATCCCAACAATACTGCCTTGTGACTTAAAGTGATTAATACCCCAACAATACTGCCCTGTCACTGAAAGGGATTAATACCCCAACAATACTGCCTTGTCACAGAAAGTGATTAATACCCAAACAATACTTCCCTGACACTTAAAGTGATTAATACCACAACACTACTGCCTTGTCTCAGAAAGTGATTAATACCCCAACAATACTGCATTGTTACAGAAAGTGATTAATACCCCAACAATACTGCATTGTCTTTTACAGTGATTTATACCCCAACAATACTGCCTTGTCACTTAAAGTGATTAATGCCCCAACAATACTTCTCTGTCACAGAAAGTGATTAATACCCAAACAATCCTTCTCTGACACTTAAAGTGATTAATACCCCAATAATACTGCCTTGTCACAGAAAGTGATTAATATCCCAACAATACTGCCTTGTCACAGACAGTGATTAATACCCAGACAGTACTGCCCTGACACTTAAAGTGAATAATACCCCAACAATACTGCTGTGTCACAGAAAGTGATTAATACCCCAAATATACTGCATTGCCACAAAAAGTGATTATTACCCCAACAATACTTCCTTGTCTTTTAAAGTGATTAATACCCCAACAATACTGCATTGTCACAGAAAGTGATTAATACCCCAACAATACTGCATTGTCACTTAAAGTTATTAATACCCCAACAAAACTGCCTTGACACTTAAAGTGAATAATACCCCAACAATACTGCTGTGTCACAGAAAGTGATTAATACCCCAAATATACTGCATTGTCACAGAAAGTGATTAATACCCCAAATATACTGCATTGTCACAGAAAGTGATTAATACCCCAACAATACTGCATTGTCACTTAAAATATGAATACCCCAACAAAACTGCCTTGACACTGAAAGTGATTCATACCCTAACAATACTGAATTGTCATTTAAAGTGAATAATACCCCAACAATACTGCATTGTCACTGAAAGTCATTAATACCCCAACAATACTGCATTGTCACTTAAAGTGATTAATACCCCAACAATACTGCCTTTTCACTGAAAGTGATTAATACCCTAACAATTCTGCATTGTCACTGAAAGTGATTTTAAAATACCCAATCAATACTGCCTTGTCACAGAAAGAAGGTGTTGTAACCAAAAACCAACTTGACCTGTATTTTATGGTGTTAACCCTTTCCCTCATACGACAATTCTGCAGCAGACGACTTTGAACATATTTTGTCAAATAATGGAAAATCTCTATAATTGAATGGATAACCTATGACTAAAAGTGGAAAACATTGTGACAAAAGGAGAAATTGCACGTTTTGTGCAATTTCTTCTTTTGTTACTATACTATGTTTTCAAAAAGCAGTCTGCTGCAGAGGCATCAGAAAGCGTCTATATGAGGGAAAGGGTTAAAGTTGTTTACCTTGAAAACTTCTTTTCACCTTTTTCCACTTTAATAATCTTTAGTTGCAGTGGCATCAAAAACATTCAGTATCAAGGACAGGATTAATCCTTTCCCATAGACAACAAAACTGCAGCAGATGACTTTAAAGTATTGAGTAAAGCTGAAGACTAATGCATTAGACTGTATGTGGGAAAGGGTTAATGGAGAAAGTCAGCAACTTGACATACCATCATTTGTAAAGAGAGAGGTATTGACGGTTTTCCTCAACAGCTCTAGTTTAACCCGTGTCACATCCTCTGGAAGGTCCCGGATAGGTGGCATGTTGTTTACACAGATCTCTAGCAGTTCCGTTATGTCTTTAATTTCAAGTAATGTCAGCAGTGGGGAATAGGACAGATGGAGTGAGTTTAACAATGCTACCTATAATAATGAACAAAACACAAAGTTAACTCTTTCTGACATACATACAACAAATATGAAGCAGACAATTTGAACAGACATCTGGCGATGAACATCAAACGACGTACGATAATGGGCAGTGAGTGATCACAAAAGCTAAACTTGAGTATAAAATTCAAGGAAAGATAACTCTATGATAGATCTGCAATTCATAATAATAATAATTTCTGAAACTGTCTTAAAAATTGAAGAATAAGTTTGCTCCACAATGTTCATATGTCAATCAACAATTTTAACATAGGTTACAAAAACAGTCAAATTTAAAGGGGAAATGACTCTACAATGCCTGTAATAGGTGTCACTAGAATATCTTAAAAATTGAAGAAGTGTTTCCTCCCAAAACTGCATATGTCATACTGACAGATATTATAAAGAAAGTCAAGGTTCTAGGGTAGGTAACTCTAGAACAGATTTGATACGTGAATTATGATAGGCATGAGTACCAAATTTGATTAAAATATCTTAAAAAATAAACAAGAGGCCCATGAGGGCCTATGCTCTACTGGCATTGATCTGATTTGTTTCAAAAGGAACCAATATGTCATCAATATTCAAATACCATCTAAGTTTGGTGAAGATCAGATAGTAAATGGAAGCTCTATTGTGTTCACAAGCTGTATTATAGCAATTTTGACAATTTCAAGGGCCATAATCCAGCCATGCATGGGTAGATCTGGCCGTTTTTTAGAAATGAACCAAACTCTCATGGATATCTAACTACTGTATAAGTTTGATTGAGATACAATCAAAAATAAGGACTGTATCATGTTAACAAGCCCTATTATAGCAATTTTGACAATTCCAAGGGCCATAATTCAGTCATGCATGGGGCGGATCTGGCTTGTTTTCAAAAGGAATCAAGCTCTCATGGATATCTAACTACTGTATAAGTTTGATTGAGATACAATAAAAAAAAAGAGACTGTATCGTGTTAACAAGCTCTATTATAGCAATTTTGACAATTTCAAGGGCCATAATCCAGTCATGCATGGGCAGATCTGGCTGGTTTTCGAAAGGAACCGAGCTCTCATGGATATCTAACTACTGTATAAGTTTGGTTGAAATACAATCAAAAGACTGTATCGTGTTAACAAGAAATTGTTAAAGGATGGACGGACGGACGGACGCATGCACGATGGACAAATCACCACGACATAAGCCCTTCAGGCCTTTGGCCAGTAGAGCTAAAAAAGTGTTCCACAATTGCCATGTCATACTGACAGACTACTAACAAATGCAATGAATGCATGTCATACTGACAGACTAACAAATGCAATGAATGCATGTCATACTGACGGACTAACCAATGCAGTGAATGCATGTCATACTGACAGACTAACAAATGCAATGAATGCATGTCATACTGACGGACTAACCAATGCAGTGAATGCATATCATACTGACAGACTAACCAATGCAGTGAAAGCATGTCATACTGACAAACTAACCAATGCAGTAAATGCATGTTATACTGACAGACTAACCAATGCAGTGAATACATGTCATACAGACAGACTAACCAATGCAGTGAATGCATTATAAACCCAACTAGCCTAGTGACACATAGACTGGGGAATTATTTCATATAAGACAAAACCTGCCCAATATCTAGAGTCAACATAAGTTACTACCTTTGAAGATGTTGAGAGATTTTTACCTGGTATGCCTGTAAATGATCTGATGTGGAAGACAGTAGGACTCCCATACTCTCAAATAGAGCCTGGATATTCTCCTCAAACTCCCGAGCGTCGCCCGATGATCTACTGTACACACTAAAAAATTATACATAGACATAAAAAATTTATAGCATGAAAATAATCTTAAGATTATTGATTGATTCGCGCCAAGTGCTGTTTTCAAAGTGGCCATTACATCCAACATATTTCCTGGCTTTCTCATACTCAACACAAAATTCTTCAAAGGCTATCTACCAAAATAGACAATCTAGTTTAGTTGTGGAAGACAAATGACGTCAGTCATTACTACTTTTGACAATCATCAGAAAAAGATTATTGACAGAACTGGGGTTCAAACTATTGAGTATAGTTATTAGATATACAAGAAAACATTGTGGTAAAAATAGCAAATTGCCTATTAGGAGCAATTTATAAGTTTGCAAAGTCACCTATTGCAGAAGCATCTGCATTTTGAACAAGAGCTGTTGGAGGACAGCGCCCTCAACTTTTTTGTACTTGCCAATAAAACAAAACTTTTTTGGGAGGTACAGAAAACATAACCAAGTACTTTATCATATTATTTATAAGCAAAGTACTTTATAAATCGAAAAAGGGTCATTTACAAAAACCTTTACTGAATTATGCACTCTTGGCTGTTGGTGGCTATTGGTGTAATAATGGCAAAAAGATTTTTCTAAGTGTTTAAGCTATATCTCTAATTGTTTTGAAAAAAAATTGATTTGTATGAATAACTTAACCAAAATTATAAATCGGAAAAAGGGCCATAATTCTAAAACAAAACTTGAGTTATGTACCCTTGTCTGTTGATGGAGGTAATGATGATAAATAAGTATTGTAAGTGTATAAGCTAAATCACTAATGATTTTGAAAAAAAGTGGGGTGGTACAAAAAACTTAACCAAAATTCTAAGGCAAAAAATGGCCATAATTTTTACAAAAATCTTGACAGATTTAGCCTAGTGACATAGTACTTGACCAGACATGACCTGAATTAAAACTTAGCCTAGATATCATCCATTCTGATAGAGTTACATGTTCAAGTTAAAATTGTGGTTTCCAGTGTAAACAAGATTTTCCTTCAATTCGGTCTAGTGAACTAGTTTTTGAGACAACAGGACCCATATTCAAACTTGGCCTAGATATTATAAAAACAAACATTCTGACAAGTTTCAAGCAGCTGGAGCAAATGAGAGTGTTAACAATATTATTTTTCAATTTGGGCTAGTGACATAGTTTTTGACCTGACATGACCTATATTCGAACTTAGCCTAGACAATTATTCTGATTTTTTTTCAACATGCTCAAGTTAAAAATTAGCTTCCAGAGTGTTAATAAGATTTTACTTCAATTTGACCTAGAGAGCTAGTTTTTGATGAGACATGACCAATATTCAAACTTGGCCTAGGTTGCATCAAAACAAACATTTTAATAAAGTTTCAAGCTGCTGAAGCAAAAAATACGGTGTATACAGTCTTAGCAAGATTTTTTCAATTTAGCCTAGTGACCTTGTTTTTGACCAGACATGACACATATTTGATCTTAGCCTAAATATCATCAAGCCAATTAATCTGTTTCAAAATGCTTAAGTTAAAAATACGTCTTCCAGAGTGTTAAAAAGATTTTCCATCAATATGGCCTAGTGACCTTGTTTTTGACCGGACATTACCTTAAATCAAACTAAGCCTAGATACCATCAGATAATTATTCTTGCAAAGTTTCAACATGCTCAAGTTGTAAAAGCCGCATACACAGTGTTAACAATATTTTCCTTTAATTTGATCTTGTGCCCTAGTATTTGACGAAGTTTTGTACTTGACAAAGATTTGATGGAGATGTATCTGTTCTGATAAACTTTTAATAAGATTGGATGCAAAATGTTGCCTGTAGAGTGTTCACAAGTCAATTGTTGACGACGCTGATGTGATCAAAATAACTCTCGATCTTGCAACTTCTTTGCGGCGAGACAATAAGCATTGTTAAAATGGTAAAATATTACCTTTTCATTTGAAGCTGCCTTGAGCGTACAATAAATCTGAATATGTAATCGATAGACTGAAATTAAACATGGACAAAAATGAGGATATTGTAACAACAAGGAAAATCTGCTAGACTTTAACCCTTTACCACTTGCATGTTGACACATCTGCAGAAGATTCTCCATTCACCACATTGCCTCTATTCTTTCATTTAGACAGATTTTTTATTTACATATTTTCACGGATAATTTCGAGGTTGTCTGCTGCTGTAGTGAGTGGGAAAGGGTTAGGAGGGTTTGACTGAAAATCTAGAAAAAAAAGGGTTTATCTCCCCTTTCTCTTTGTTATATGGGTCTCATTGCATGTCAACCCACAAGGAGACTTTCCAGCTGTAACCCCGGAAGCTCAGTAGGTAGCTTTCGATCTAGGGATTGTGAGTTTAAATCCAAGCTCAGCAAACACTCTTTCCTACATTTGACAAAGGTCAATGCCACAAGCATCATTCTTCTTCCATCAATGAGCTAACAGACTATGTGGAAAAGCAGCCAGTTGCTTGTAAAGGCTGTTGTGAAAAAGCTAGGAAAGAATTGCATGAGCAAACTGGCCACTGTGATATATATGATTTTTTTTTGAAAACGTCATTAAAGTGTTCTTGAAGTTTCTTGAGAACAGATTTGATCAAAGACTGACCGAACGAGTATGCAATTCTGGATATGGAAAATGTGGCAGATCTCTTCAAGTTAAACTAGAAGATATGACTCCCCCAGTTCACAGTCATAGGGCCATTTGCTTACATAGGTCAACAATCCTTCATAATTTGAATGATCCGGGTCAAATGATTCTTGAAATATTGAAGTTAATGGCCCATAAGATTTTGACCCAAAAGAACAGTAGGGATCCTCTATTCACTGATTTGAATCATCTTGTGAGGTTAAAAGACTCTTGGTCAAATGATTCTTGAAATATTTAGCAGAAACAGATTTGACCTTTACTTCACCTGTGACCTTAACCTTTGACTCCAAAACAATATGGGTTATCTACATAAGGAGTCTAATCATCCTGTGAAATTTTGAGACTCTTTGACAAAGGTTTCTAGAGGTATGGAGTGGAAACAGATTTCATGTTTATGGTGCCTTTGACCATGACCCTTGACCCAGTGAACCACTAAACAGTAGAGATAATGTAATCAGTAAGTCAAATCATCCTATGAAGTTTAAAGACTGGGACATAGGGTTCTTGAGGTATATGGCAGACACAGATTTGACCTTTAACCCTTTCCCTCATACAGACACTTTCTGATGCCTCTGCAGCAGACAGCTTTTTGAAAACATAGCGACAAAAGAAGAAATTGCTCAAAACGAGCAGTTTCTCCTTTTGCCACAATGTTTTCCACTTTAAGTCATAGGTTATTCATTCAATTATAGAGATTTTCTATTTTTTGACAAAATTTGTATAAAGTCGTCTGCTGCAGAATTCTCGTATGAGGGAAGGGTTAAGATGCCTGTGACATTGACCTTAGACCCATGAAACCCCAAAACAATAAGAATCCTCTACTCAATTAGACCAATCATCCCATGTAGTTTGAAGATTCTGGATTCTATGGAACTCCTGTTATTTAGCGGAAACCCAGTGTGACAGAAAGCTCAAAAATCACATGTCAAAAAATATCTGCAGGTGTGTCAGTAGATGACCATTGGCACCATGGAAGCTAACAAAGGCAAAAGTAGTCTATTTTGACTTCAACCTCATAAGGTGACCTTGACTTTTGAACTACATACCAAATTATGCCAAGTATGACAATGTCATTATTTAACATATCAATTAAACTACGTTAATATCAGCATAAGATTTCAACAGAAGAGAGTTGAAAGGATCATGCATACTGTCTGCCAATAAGTCTTTTAGTAAAAGAGTGACTGCCAGACTATGGAGAATTGATCCCTTCGAGAGACCAATGCAAGTGCCAATACAAGTGAAGTTGTACTAACTTGGAAGACTTGTATAAGTTGCATATTTTTACTGGGTTTGTTTGTTTGTCCGGAGATCATGTCTGAGAAACAATGGCACAGCAGTCTGAAACGATAATAGTAATAATTATCACTGTCTGACTTTCAGACGCCTTTTGAAGAATCTGCAGCCGACGGCATTTGAAAACATTGTGGCAAAAGGAGAAATTACTCATAATGAGCAAGTCCTCCTTTTGCCATAATGTTTTCAAATGCTGTCAGCTGTAGATTTGTCAAATCGCATCTGAAAGATGACTGGTGCAATTTGTTGTATTTGGGAAAGGTTAAATTATTCATGCCGGGAGGAGAAAATAGCTATGGGGTAGTGCTTTAACCTCGTAACCAAAAGGTTTTGGATTTGAATCCAGTGATTTGCATGATCAAACTCTGGGATCTGCCTTCGCCCATGAAGCAAGAAATGGTTGAACACATCAATAACTAATTTATGGGTCCCTTCTGACCTTATTTTTTTGTAAGGTCACTGTTTTCACAAAAGACTGCAAAGCACTAATGACTATGTAACTATAAACCTTTTACATTGATGAAAAACATTCAAACTGTTTATGTGACTTGTCAGTTGATGAAGGATCTTACAATGGCTATGTATCTTTCGTGTGCAAACACACCAAAACAGACAAAATAACACACCAACATGACAAATATGTCAATATGCATGTTAGGGGCATTAAGACAAATAAGGAAATTGTCATTCTAGTGTGTTTACACGAGACCAGAGTAACAATATGGCACACCAACATGACAACTATGTCAATTAGTTAAATGGCACGTTCAGCATGGCTCATGTTCTCCTTTTCAACACTGCTTTCACAAGTGATGCTGGAGAGGCATCAGAATTATGTATTATTTGTTTGTATCTGGAAAAGAAAGGCTAGTTTAATTACAACACTATTTCAGTCGCATGAGAGTCTCAATGCCAGGAGATGACAAAATCAACACAATGTCAGTAAGAAACAAAGGTGTCAAACTTACTTGTGTACTAGAGGAGCAGAGAAGGTTTCGGAGATATAGGTCTCAAGCACCGGCTTGAAGGTCTCAAAACGTGCATGACGTATCAATGTAAAAATGTTCACCTGTGAAATCAAGTTTGTTCCACTATTAGACTACAGGTAGAGAATTAATGAACCCTTTCCCACATGCAATAAATTCGCAGGAGATAACTTAGAAAACATCTGGAGAAAAATGTGGAAATAGCTAAATAATTAGTGAACAGAGTTTGAAAACATTGTTGCAAATGGAGAAATTGCTCATTATGTATCGTTTGCTGGGAATGCTTCAAAAATTTGTCTGAAAGTATGAAAGGGTTAACCCTTTCCCTCATATAATCGCTTTTCAGAAGCCTCTGCGGCAGACGGCTTTTTGAAAACATGGCGACAAAAGAAGAAATTGCTCAAAACAAGCTATTTCTCCTTTGTCACCATGTTTTCAACTCTTTTTCATTTAAAGGGTGTTTCAAAGTCGTCTGCTGCAGATTTGTTGTATGATGGAAATGGTTAAATTATGCATTCTATTAATTCTCCCACTGACTTGATGGAACTGTGACAGGTTCTTAGTGTTTTTTAAATTGTCTTGACATTTATGAATGAAGTCACAAGCTTTTGTTGTAAATGCCGTTTGGAAAGTTGAATTGTAACAGTGACATAATTGTTTAAATGACAATATTCACAGTCATGCTTTACCAACATTTTTGACTCGAGTGCCATGTAAAAGCATACAGTTTACCGGTCGAAAACATTGTGTTAGAATGAGACAGTAACAAATTGCCCATGATGAGTTTAAGAACAATTGAAACAAGAGCTGTCGGAGGACAGCGCGCTCGACTTTATGCCGCTTATTCACATAAAGCACTATTTCATTATATTGCACTTAAGTACTATTAACCCTTTCCCTCATACGGCAATTCTGCAGCAGACGACTTTGAACGTATTTTGTCAAAACATAGAAAATCTCCATAATTGAATGAATGGATAACCTATGACAAAAAGTGGAAAACATTGTGGCAAAATTTTCTAAGTAATTCAAGGGCTATTACTCCATATTTAGGATACAATGGAGTTATCTAACCTAATTGTACGATGGTCCTTAACAAATTTGATTTGAATTATGAAACTTTAACGTTGAGCTAAACGCAAATGTTAAAACTGATCGAGTTCAAAAATAGCAAAACCTTAAAAAAAGGTTTACCAAATGTTTGACATCATGCAAAACCCGTTTGATATGTTGAAGAATTATATTTGATAAATGAATGATCACAATTAGAAAGGAATGTAACCAAAAATTATGAATTTATCTAAAATTCTCAAAATCAAACAAAAATCATATTATTTATTCTTAAAAAGTCACACTCAGCATCTTCAACATACAATGTGAAGAAAGGTATTATATGTAATTATATTCCAAATATGAAAGCCCTAACACAAGTACTTATTGAGAAAAATTAAAAAATTAAATGAAAATGCCAACTTGCCCTAAAACTTTAACCCCCCAAAATCATGTCTTTTGCCGCAAAAAGAAGGTCACACTCAGCATCTTCAGCAAACAATATGAAGAAATGTATTAGATGTAATTATATTCCAAATATGAAAGCCCTAGCATAAGTAATTATTGAGAAAAAAAAAAAAAAAAAAATTCCAACTTGCCCTAAAACTTTAACCACCAAAAATCAGGTTTTTTACCCCAAAAAGACGGTCACACTCAGCATCTTCAGCATTCAATGTGAAGAAAGATATAATATGTAACTACATTCCAAGTATTAAAGCCGTAGCATAAATACTTATTGAGAAAAATTAAAAAATTAAATGAAAATGCCAACTTGCCCTAAAACTTTAACCACCCAAAATAACGTCTTTTACCCCAAAAAGAAGGTCACACTCAGAATCTTCAGCATACAATATGAAGACAGGTATATGATGTAATTATATTCCAAATATAAAAGCCCTAGCATAAGTAATTATTGAGAAAAAAAAAAAAAAAAAAAAAATCCAATTGCCCTAAAACTTTAACCACCGAAAATCATGCTTTTTACCCCAAAAAGAAGGCCACACTCAGTACCGTTAACATTCAATGTGAAGAAAGGTATAAGATGTAACTATATTCCAAATATTAAAGCCCTAGCACAAATACTTATGAATGAAAATGCCAACTTGCCCTAAAACTTTAACCGGACGCCGACGGAGACGCCGACGCCGACGCTGGGGCGAGTAGTAAAGCTCTCATATTCTTCGAATAGTCGAGCTAAAAAGTATAATAAAAATAAAATGTTCATCGACTGTTAATAAAACTGATTTCAAAATGTTTTGTAAGTTGAAAAAATTGAATATTTCCAAAACAAATACAATGGGGAGTAAACATAGAATAGCCTACATGTGATTTTATCAAGGAAAACAACGTCATGTCAAAACATAGTTCCCCCTTAAATTGAATCCCTTTAAGTTATAAACAAGTGCTGGAATTGGAATAAATATTCGGCCTTTGTGAATAATTACTACATACCTAAACTCCAAATCGTGATATACGAGCCGGTATATCACTCAAAATGAAATCTATTTCCTACATATATCATCTAATAATTGGACTTACCAGTGATTGAATGTGTTCAATGTTCTAATATATCATCTAATGATTTGACTTACCAGTGCTTTGAATATTTTGGCTGATAGCTGTTTGGTTTCAGATTCTTCATTAAACATGTCAAACAAAGCATCAAGAATATCATGTAGAAACTGAAAAACATACCAATAAAAAGAGGATGTTTCATGAGTGTTTATCTATTATCACAAAAACATACCAATAAAAAGAGGATGTTTCATGAGTGTTTATTTATTATCATTATTAATGAACAAGTTTCTTAAGATGATAGCTGCTAGCCTTGGCGAGCGTCATATTTAGCTTAGTTAACAAGTTTATTAAAAGTGATAATAAATAATCATGAATGAGATATTCTATTTATCACATAAAGCCCTCTCTGGGAGTATCAAAATCCCATTTCATAAATATCATATGACACTACTAGTTTGGTTTCCAGTTTAACAATTCAGTCTTTGTTACAACGTGGAAACCAAACTATGAAAATAACGTCACCTCAGCGATTTGAAATAATCACTTTGGCGCCAGATCCGGCAATTTCCTGTACTTTTTTTCTTCAAAATACGCCTCATTAATCACTTCATGTGATAAATAGAATATCTCATTCATGTTTATATATTATCACTTTTAATAATAATTTATGAGGCGTATTTTGAAAAAAATGTACATGAAATGTGCCGCGTTGTAAAAAAATACTTGAGCGTCAGACTGGAAACCAAACTAGTAGTGTCATATGATATCTATCTAATTGGATTTTTTCACTCCCAGAGAGGGGTTTATGTGATAAAATAATTTCACAAAATAATTTTATTTTGAACCCTTTCCCAACTAATCTGCAGCAGATGACTCTGAAAACATGTTGGCAAAAATATTTAAAATCTTTTAAAAGAAAAGTTCAATTATCAAAAAGAGTTGATAACTTGGTGGCAAATGGAGAGCATTTTCCCTATTTGCCATGATGTTTTCAAAAGTCGTCCAAAAGTTGTCTGCTGCAGAGGCATCAGAAAGCACCTGTATGTGAGAAAGAGTTAAATATCCAAATGTATCACCCTCCTTTACAGGGAGTCATCACAACTAGTAAAACAAGTTGATCTATAAATCTTCAGACAAAGTAAGAAAAGATGATATAATTGCAACCCTTTCTCATATATAGGCACTTTCTGACGCGTCTGCAGCAGGCGGCTTTTTTAAAACATAGTGACAGAAGAAGAAATGGCTTAAAACAAGCAAATTTCTCCTTTTGCCACAATGTTTTCCATTCAATTATAGAGATTTTTTGACAAAATATGTTCAAAGCCGTCTGCTGCAGAATTGTTCATTATTTGATAGTTTGTCCTCAAAGTATACGTTAAATTTTCCATAAATTTTCGTTTTGAAGTTGTTACCAAATAACAACTCTTAACCCTTTACCGGATATAAACACTTTCTGACGCCTCTACACGATCTCCATGTAAACGCTATTTGACGACCCTAATCAATTTCAATGTAAACGCTTTTCAAAGACCCTAATTGATTCTAATCGATTACAATGTAAACGCGTTTCGACGCCATTGGATTTTGAATGCCTCAAAAGTACACTTTTTTTGTGAAAATGTCCTCCAAAAGTGTATTACCATACAATTTGATTATTTACAAAGGGATCTTAGACTTTAAATAACAGTGTTATTGTATAAAGTTTGTAAGTTAAAAGCGTCCAAACATGTGTAGTGTTTAAAAATTCAGTACCAAGGTTGAATGAAATGCGTCGGGAAATGATAAGCTTGAAAATACCTTATTCCTATGAAAAATATCCGTATGATAATATCTGTTTCCATAAATTTTTAATTGTTTAATGTAATTATTTCACAAGGGTTTTCTAACATTACATCACTATGCACCATATAAAGATTGAATCGCGACACATAAAGATAGACAATCAGTTTTGTTCCAAATCTTAAGACAGCTAGTATCCATTTACATAATTGCAATGCCGGCTTTTGGTCATACCTGTTCTCCAAAGACTTCGATAATTGTTGTGTGACGATTTACGAACATGACCCTGATCAGTCTTAACAGAAGCTTTGTAGTTCATTTTTCCCTTTCTTCATATTAAAAAATCTGGAGTAGACGACATTTGAAAACGAGAGAAATTGCTCACAGCGTAATGATCCCAAACACAATGAAGCAACCCTGTATGAATCTATTTCTCTGCTGTAGAAATTGTCTGTTCGTGAGAAAGGGTTAAAGAGTTTGAATTATTTGTCAAGATGTTTTTAATTTCATCGGCAATTTTGTTGAAAGAGGAAAGGGTTTACGCACACGTGCAAAGTCTGTTCTTTGTTTGACCGATCAGGATTCTCGTGATATGCATTTTCGTTGTATACCGGTTTTGACAATCAAGTAAGCTACCCCTTTCACAGATGTAGATTCATTTTGACGCAACTAAAGCTGACGAGTTTGGTAAACATTGCAGCAAAATGAGAAAGCCTAAATGCATTAAATTTAATAGATAACTTTTGCCACAATGATTTGAATTAATTCAGTAATTATACTTTCATTTTTAATAGATTTCTTTATTTTTGTCTCGACATTTTCACAATCGTTTGATGTGATTTGTTGTAATGGGGAAAGGGATGAACAGCTGACATAAGTATTATTGTTTTCATCTACACAATACCGGCGGGTCTTTGATTGATTGATCTAGTTACACTGCGGAAAGAAATCAGAAGGGCCAAAAAATGGGTCATTTACGGGTGCAAATTAGAATTAATGTTATTAATATTAGTGTTATGACACTTCTACAATACTAAAGCTGTTGGTTTTTTTGGCTTCACCCCGTCTGACATTCAATCAGATATATCTGATTGTCCGACAACGATGTTTTCTCTGTAGGAGCTTGGAATAATGAGTTTCAACAACCAAGGGTAAGTAAACAAAGAACTAAATCGTCCTTGAGTATACAGGAAAATACGCAAACATGTGTTTACATTTGACTTTTTTTTGGGTTGACAATAATCTATTGCCGATCTATTTCTTCAAAAAGGAAATGGTTAGAAATGAAAATGTAAGGACATTAAACATTCAAAATATTTATATGGGATGTTTTTACATTTATTCTCGAGGAAATGACTTTGAATAATGACACGAAAATGGGTCATTTCTGCGCATTAAATGTTACTAATTTTACTCCTTTATGTCAGAGTTGACTTTTGAAAACTTCGTAGAAATTAAGACATATTTCCTTTACGGAGTATCTGATTTTAAAAAATTCAACTTGAAATTGCTGTTGTTATATTCTGGAGTAATTTAACTTGGTTTTTTTTTTGCAATAAAAATATTTGAAAAGGTAGACATGAGCAAAATACATTCATCATTTTCAAGCAAAAATAAAAAATAAGAGGGCCATGAGGCCCTGGAATCGCTCACCTGAGAATGGGCTATTTAAGACTTAACTCTTTCAGCGCCAATGGCAATATCATCAAGACACACTTTCTGACAAAATTTCAAGCTGCTCATGTCAACAAGATTTTCCTTAAATTTCCATATTCGAACTTGACCTAGATATCACTTAGACAAATTTTCCGACATAAATTCAACACGCTCAAGCAAAAAATGTGGCTTACAGAGTGTTAACGAGATTTTACTTAAATTTGGCCTAGTGACCGTTTTTTGACCGGACATGACCCATATTCGAACTTGGTCTAGATATCACTTAGACAAATATTCTGACAAAGTTTCAACATGCTCAAGTTTAAAATGTGGCTTCCAGAGTGTTAACAAGATTTTCCTTCAATTTGACCTAGTGACCTATATTTGAACTTGGCCTAGATATCACTAAGACAAACAACAGTTTCAATATGCTCAAGCTAAAAATGTGGCTTCCAAAGTGTTAACAAGATTTTCATTAAATTTGGCCTAGTGACCTAGTTTTTGACCCGACATGACCCATATTCGTACTTGGCCTAGACATTATCAAGACAAACTTTCTGACAAAGTTTCAACATGCTCAAGTTTGAAATGTGTCTTCCAGAGTGTTAACAAGGTTTTCCTTCAATTTGACCTAGTGACCTAGTTTTTTACCCGACATTACCTATATTCGTACTTGGCCTAGACATCATCAATTGATTGGGGTTTAACGCCGTTTTTAACAATTTTTCAGTTATATCACGGCGGCCAGTTCACCTACTCATGCATTTCCTGGTTTTCTCACACCAGTACTCCACACAACAATCTTTCCAAGCAACTGGCTGCTTTTCCACATAGCTTAGCCCATTGGTGGAAGACGAATGACGCATGTCGCATTGACTTTTGTCAATCGTCGGAAAGAAGACATCATCAAGACAAACTTTCTGACAAAGTTTCAACATGCTCAAGTTTAAAATGAGGCTTCCAGAGTGTTAACAAGATTTTCATTAAATTTGGCCTAGTGACCTAGTTTTTGACCCGACATGACCCAGTTTTGAACTTGGCCTAGATTTAATAGAGATAAATATTCTGATAAACTTTCATGAAGATTGGATGCAAAATGTTGCCTCTAGAGTGTTAACAAGCAATTGTTGACGACGAACGACGGACAAAAGGCGATCACAAAAACTCACCTTGAGCACTTTGTGCTCTGGTGAGCTAATAAAATTGCCCTACTTTCGTCTCCTGTTTTGTTTCAGTTCTCTTCATGCTAAAATAGTGTATTTTACACCACTGTAAAGATAATTTAATTTCCCATAATGTTTATTCTGACCTATAAAAGGTAGTTACAATATTTTATACAGATTCTTGGGTTTAATTAGGACAGGTGTCAAATTCTTATGATTTTCTCAATACCCTGTATGGAGATTGTGTAGAGGCTTTTATCAGTAGTTTATTGATGATTGGTTTATCAGGTAGATGCCTATATATGGAGATAATATAGGTAAATGGGCAGTTAGGCTATCCAGTAAAGGGTTAAAACAACAACAACATAGGAATTGTATTAAAGCTCTTTTCCATTAAAGGAGACAATGTTGCAGTGGTAGTGTATTTGCCTCTCGAACAAAAGGTCCCAGATGAGGGAAAGGGAGGCTGCATCTTATTTTTTAAGTACAGCCTTCATTTTAGCTATTTTGCTGGAGTTGAAAACAATATGGCAAAAGTTATCTGTTGCATAAAATATGTCTGCATGTGGGTATAGGTTAAAGGAAAGAGTTATGATTCCTAAACTTGTATTTTACCTTGACTAGCTCATCTCCCTGCATCTGTGATAATTTGTCAAGGTTCTCAGAGAGTTTGTCTTTAAACTGGGGACCTCTCCAGTTTAATATACCCAGTAAGTCACCTAAAACACAATAGATTTCATTCATTACAAGGCACATACTCGCTGTGTATTCAATGGTGGCTTATAATCTTTGCCAGAGAGGAACACACAACCTTTTTTTTCCCCACCTTTCTACCATTGTTTCCACTAAATTGGAACCAATCTTCACGAAATTGGGACCCATGTTTTCGCTCAATGTTGTTGGGAGGGTTACTTGTAACAAGAGCTGTCGGAGGACAGCGCGCTCGACTTTATGCCGCTTATTCACATAAAGCACTATTTCATTATATTGCACTTAAGTACTATTAACCCTTTCCCTCATACGGCAATTCTGCAGCAGACGACTTTGAACTTATTTTGTCAAAACATAGAAAATCTCCATATTTGAATTGATAACCTATGACAAAAAGTGGAAAACATTGTGGCAAAATTTTCTAAGTAATTCAAGGGCCATTACTCCATATTTAGGATGCAATGGAGTTATCTAACCTAATTGTACGATGGTCCTTAACAAATGTGTGAAGTATGAAGTGATTTGAATTATGAAACTTTAACGCAAATGTTAAAACTGACCGAGCAAAACCTAAAACAAGAGGGCCAAGATGACCCTAAATCGATCACCTGATTGATAGTGTATGGTGAGTGTAAGGAACGACAACTCTGCGAAGGAGATTGCCCTTGCATAATACTCTGCCAAGTGTTACCTCCCTTAGACCATCAATCTAATAACCATATGTCATTTGAAGCAAAAACTTAATTTTACTCCTTTTCTGATGCTGCTTGGTTGCTATGCCTTTCAACAAATCAATATGGCTTGACAAAGTATGTAGATGATCAATGAAAGAACATTTCTACAAAACTATCTTTAAATCAGACAAGCACTTTTATAAGGATGCTTTATTAAAGTATTGTCATTTTGCCCCTTTTTTGATGCCGCCTGACTGCCATGTTTTTCGACCAATCAGTATGGCTTGAACAATTTTTATAGAGGGTCACCCAAGGAACATTTCTACCAAATTATATTTGAATCTGACAGGCAGATTCGGAGGAGAAGATTTTTAAAATTTTGGACATTTTGTCCCCTTTCTGATGCCGCAGCAACCAAAGTTCTCAATGGAATTTAAATCTTTGAACAATTTTGAAAGAGGACCACCAAAGGAACATTCCTGTGATGTTTGGTGGAAATTGTTCTTGCGGTTCAGGAGGAGATGATGTTTAAAGCTAAAAGTTAACGACGGACAACAGACGACGGACGACGGACACAGAGTGATCAGAATAGCTCACCTTGAGCCTTTGGCTCTAGGTGATCTAAAAAAGGTTTACCAAATGTTTGACATCATGCAAAACCCGTTTGATATGTTGAAGAATTATATTTGATAAATGAATGATCACAATTAGAAAGGAATGTAACCAAAAATTATGAATTTATCTAAAATTCTCAAAATCAAACACAAATCATGTTATTTATTCCCAAAAAGTCACACTCAGCATCTTCAACATACAATGTAAAGAAAGGTATTATATGTAAATATATTCCAAATATGAAAGCCCTAACACAAGTACTTATTGAGAAAAATTAAAAAATTAAATGAAAATGCCAACTTGCCCTAAAACTTTAACCACCCAAAATCATGTCTTTTGCCGCAAAAAGGTCACACTCAGCATCTTCAGCATACAATATGAAGAAATGTATTAGATGTAATTATATTCCAAATATGAAAGCCCTAGCATAAGTACTTATTGAGAAAAAATAAATAAACAAGATGTGTTTGTGAAACACTGATGCCCCCCAATGGCAACATCTAGGTCAAAGGTCAAGGTCGCCAGGTCAAAAATGTTGGTACTGACAGAAAGGTCATGTCACAAGGAATACACATGTGAAATATGGTAGCCGTACCTGTTATGGTTCAAAAGTAGTGGTCAAGGATAAAGTTTTTTTCGAGAATGGCAACATCTAGGTCAAAGGTCAAGGTCGCAAGGTGAAAAATTTTGGTACTGACAGAAAGGTCATGTCACAAGGTATACACATGTGAAATATGGTAGCCTTACCTGTTATGGTTCAAAAGTAGTGGGGAAGGTTAAAAAAAAAATTGAGAATGGCAACATCTAGGTCAAAGGTCAAGGTCGCCAGGTCAAAAATGTTGGTACTGACAGAAAGGTCATGTCACAAGGAATACACATGTGAAATATGGTAGCCGTACCTGTTATGGTTCAAAAGTAGTGGTC
Source organism: Serripes groenlandicus (assembly GCA_031761405.1). Lineage (NCBI taxonomy): Eukaryota > Metazoa > Mollusca > Bivalvia > Cardiida > Cardiidae > Serripes > Serripes groenlandicus. The sequence goes on along the minus strand of JASEVX010000007.1, from coordinate 71,137,864 downwards.
AAGGATAAAGTTTTTTTCGAGAATGGCAACATCTAGGTCAAAGGTCAAGGTCGCAAGGTGAAAAATTTTGGTACTGACAGAAAGGTCATGTCACAAGGTATACACATGTGAAATATGGTAGCCTTACCTGTTATGGTTCAAAAGTAGTGGGGAAGGTTAAAAAAAAAATGAGAATGGCAACATCTAGGTCAAAGGTCAAGGTCGCAAGGTGAAAAATTTTGGTACTGACAGAAAGGTCATGTCACAAGGAATACACATGTGAAATATGGTAGCCGTATCTGTTATGGTTCAAAAGTAATGGCCAAGGTTAAAGTTTTTTTCGAGAATGGCAACATCTAGGTCAAAGGTCAAGGTCGCAAGGTCAAAAATGTTGGTACTGACAGAAAGGTCATGTCACAAGGAATACACATGTGAAATATGGTAGCCGTACCTGTTATAGTTCAAAAGTAATGGCCAAGGTTAAAAGTTTTTTTCGAGAATGGCAACATCTAGGTCAAAGGTCAAGGTCGCAAGGTCAAACATTTTGGTACTGACAGAAAGGTAATGTCACAAGGAATACACATGTGAAATATGGTAGCCGTACCTGTTATGGTTCAAAAGTAGTGGTCAAGGTTAAAGTTTTTTTCGTGCAGACAGGCCAAAAACTACATCTAGGTCAAAGGTCAAGGTCGCAAGGTCAAAAATGTTGGTACTGACAAAAAGGTCATGTCACAAGGAATACACATGTGAAATATGGTAGCCGTACCTGTTATGGTTCAAAAGTAGTGGTCAAGGTTAAAGTTTTTTTTGTGCAGACAGACAGCAGACAGACCAACAGACAGACGTGCAGACCAACAGACAGACCAAAAACTATATGCCCCCCGAATCGGAGATTCCGGGGGGGCATAAAAAAAATTCCAACTTGCCCTAAAACTTTAACCACCCAAAATCATGTTTTTTACCCCAAAAAGAAGGTCACACTCAGCATCTTCAGCATTCAATGTGAAGAAAGGTATAAGATGTAACTACATTCCAAATATTAAAGCCGTAGCACAAATACTTATTGAGAAAAATTAAAAAATTAAATGAAAATGCCAACTTGCCCTAAAACTAAGTTAACCACCCAAAATCACATCTTTTACCCCAAAAAGAAGGTCACACTCAGAATCTTCAGCATACAATATGAAGACAGGTATTAGATGTAATTATATTCCAAATATAAAAGCCCTAGCATAAGTAACTATTGAGAAAAAAAAAAAAAAAAAAAAATTCCAACTTGCCCTAAAACTTTAACCACAGAAAATCATGTTTTTTACCCCAAAAAGAAGGTCACACTCAGTACCTTTAACATTCAATGTGAAGAAAGGTATAAGATGTAACTATATTCCAAATATTAAAGCCCTAGCACAAATACTTATGAATGAAAATGCCAACTTGCCCTAAAACTTTAACCGGACGCCGACGGAGACGCCGACGCCGAGGCGAGTAGTAAAGCTCTCATATTCTTCGAATAGTCGAGCTAAAAACGAAACACCAAAGTACACATGTAACATCTTCACTATTGCTTAACTTTGTGAAAAAGCCAACCACTCTACCAACGCTGCTATAACAGCCGGCTTCTACATCAATGCTGTAGAATGGTATTTGTACCTAAACCCCATTCAAGTTTCACACAGATATGTACTGAAATAAACTTCAAATGTATGGTTTACTATGCTTTGGTGTTATATTTATTCATTTTATACACTTGTTTGGTTAATAACATTATAAATATCTAATATTTATAAAAGGTTTTTGGGACACCGATATGTGAACAATTTCCCACAAAGTTTCAACTTGCTCAAAGTAAAAATGCGGCCTCCAGAGTGTTAACGAGATTTTCCCCAAATTTGGCCAAGTGACCTAGTTGTTGACCCAATATGATCCATATTCGGACTTCGCCATGATTTTATTAAGACAGGTCACCCTCAGCATCTTTAGTATACAATGTGAAGAAGGGTATTAGATAAACAAGTTTCCAAATTTCAAAGTTATAGCTTTGATAGTTTTCATGTAAGCGACCTAAATGCAAAACTTAACCCACACCCCCATTAACGACGCAAACGTGGATCAAATGATGACAACAGATGACAAAATATCAGACAAGCTAAAAAGGAGCAAATGCTCATCATCAGCGATTTCTCCTTTTCATTGTTTTGCCTAGATATTTTCAGTTGTCTGCTGCAGGTTTACTGTATACATGTATGAAAGGGTTAACACAAGTTGGAATTCTGAAATGAAGAGACACACATAAGATATATATTATATATACAAATTCCATCAGTCTGATTTAAACCAGACCTAAACTTCGCTAGCTCAAATATAGATCTGATGACTACCCCATAAAGGTCAGCTAAGATTAACCTTTGCATCAGCCAAACAAATTGTCACTTACCAAATCATTCCATATTAAGCCTTTCCCTCATATAGACGCTTTCTGACGCCTCTGCAGCAGACGGCTTTTTGAAAACATAGTGACAAAAGAAGAAATTGCTCAAAATGAGCAATTTCTCCTTTTGCCACAATGTTTTCCACTTTTAGTCATAGGTTATCCATTCAATTATAGAGATTTTCTATTTTTTAACAAAATATGTTAGAAGTCGTCTGCTGCAGTCGTATGAGGAAAAGGGTTAACCAGGTAAGATAACCCATATAAATAAATGAGATAGAGAAGCGGTGATTATCGAGTTTTCCAATTGTATAAAAGGGAGCATTGGTTGTATTGTGCAATTTAATTGGACATAAAAAACGAGCATGTGCTCATGAGTATTTAAATGTATCAACTTGAGAGGACCTGTTATATGGTGTCATCAGATCTAATATACGTACAGCGAAGTATTTGGGTCTGATTGTAATGAGATTGATATACCATTAGATGTATATTTCCCAGAGCACAGCAATGTTTTAATAACGAGAGACTCTCTTGACTGGAACATAAGGCTTTTAGGTATTTTGCTGATCAGTTGTGGATCATTTAAATCATCACTAAGGAATGGAAGGTTGACATATTTTTTGATGTCGAACGTTTGCTTCTCTTCTAACTGCAATGATAAAGGAGATAAAAAATTTAAGTATACAAGAAACCGCTGAAGACGGTAAGGCCGGATTGTCGGCAATTTGACCTTGAAAATTACAAACCAAGGTCAAGGGCAAATTAACCATAGAAATCAATAGAACCTGTTACTGGTTACCTTCAGGCAAAGTTTCAAGTTTGTAACCCTTTCCAGTGCTGAGATTTTGCCTCAACCTGAAACTTTAACCAAAATGTTGACGGACAGACAGACGGACGGACACTGCCAATCTATAGACCAGAATTGCTAGAGCAATCCGGCCAAAAAGGAAAGCAAACAATTTAATTTGACTAAGTTTTGTCTGCACATCTAAGTCTACAGTATTAAGCACTCCAAACTTTATTTTACCTTAACAGTTTATTTGATATAATGTTCTTCATACTATTCGTAAAGAAAAAAGAATGGGTAATTTTGAGCAAGGTCTCCTCATTCCACAATCTTTAAATTAGTCAACTGCCGCAAAGGCATCTTCTTCCATATATCAGAAAATAGCTTAAAGAAATTGTGTTTAATATCAGAACTTTAACCTGCACAAACATTGTTCAAACCAGAATACAGTTCTACAAAACATGAAGTTATCCAAATTTTCCTACAATACTTTTAAATGCCATCTGCTGCAGAAGCATAAAAATTTGTCTAAATCAGAAAAATAGGTAAGGAACACTTCAACCCTTTCCCACATACAACAATTCTTTAGCAGACAACTGTGGAAATGTCTGGACCAAAATTAGAAACAGCTTTATAAATGAAAGCATAATTGCTAAATATAGTTGAAAACATCATGAGCACTTTCTCCTTTTGCCACAATGTTTTCAAATGACGTCTGTTGTAGAGGCGTCAGAAAACCTCCTCGTTGAAAAAGGTTAAATCAGGTTTTGTAATGAGGAATGTTTAATTTCAAATTCATTCTTACATGATAAACAATGAGCTCATGATCCGCATCCTTCATGACTATTTGAGCACTGTTAGTCAACCGTACAAACGCAAAACCATAGGGCTTTTTCACCTCCTTCCTCTTGACTGAAAAAGAGACAAAAATGCAAACAATCAATAAAACAAGAGGACCATGATGGTCCTATATCGCTCACCTGATTTAATCAAACTTAAAAAGTTTTCATTGTTCTTTGTCTATACATATATACGGAAAACAAGCAAAACCCCCTGGTGGCCATGTTTATCATCCTATCAAAATAGTTTGAAGTCTTAGTAGAGGGGCACCATTCATGGCAAATGGACAAGAATATTTTTAAAGTGTTTACCTTAACAAGTCTATGTAAAACAAGTGATCCCCAGGGTGGAGCCATGTTTGACACCAGGGCTATAATAATTTGACCAATCTTGGTAGAAGTCCACTCGATGAAGTTAGATTTCAAATATTAAACTTTTAGACAAGATCTTGGTAGAGGTCCACCACTAGATGATGCTACATACCAAATATTAAAAGCCTGGGCCCTCTACTCTTAGACAAGAAGATTTTTAAAGGTTTTTTCCTTATGTGAGTCTATGAACAAGCTCCGCCCCCTGGCGCGCGGCCATGTTTTTCAACGATTCGTAAATATTAGAACAATCTTGTTAAAGGGTGCCCCAAGGAACATTTGTGCAAAATAATTTTCAAATCGGGCCAGTACTTTTGGACAAAGAATTTTTTTAAAGTTTTAACAATGCACATATAAGGAAAACAAGCTCCGCCCCCTGGGGACCATGTTTTTCAACGGATTGGAAATATTTGAACAATCTTGGTAAATGCTGCCCCAAGGAACATTTGTTCAAAATATTTCTTAAATCGGGCCAGTACTTTTTGACAAGATGATTTTTAAAGTTTTAACAATGCACATACAAGAGGGCCATAATGGCCCTAGTTCGCTCACCTTAATTATATACAATGTACTGCAATGACAAGAAGATTTTTAAAGTTTTAGCAATGTACATATAAGGAAAACAAGCCCCGCCCCGTTGCGGCCATGTTTTTCAACGGATCGGAAATAATTAAACAATCTTCATAGAGGGTGCCCTTAGGAACATAAATTTTGTGCAAAATAATTTTTAAATCGGGCCAGCACTTTTGGACAAGAAGTTTTTTAAAGATTTGGCAATTTTCCCCTTTTCTAATGCCGCAGCAACCAAAGTTCTACTTGGAATTAAATTCTTTGAACAACATTGAAAGGGGACCACCTTAGGACCATTTCTGTTAAGTTATTTTGAAATCTGGACAGTACTTTTGGACAAGAAGATTTTTAAAGTTTTAACAATGCACATATAAGGAAAACAAGCCCCACCCCCTTGCGGCCATGGTTTTCAACGGATTGGAAATATTTGAACATGCTTGGTAGGGGGTGCCCCAAGGAACATTTGTGCAAAATAATGTTAAAATCGGGCCAACACTTATGAACAAGAAGATTTTTTAAGATTTGGCAATTTTCCCCATTTCTGATGCTGCAGCAACCAAAGTTCTACTTGGAATGAAATTCTTTGAACAACTTTGAAAGGGGACCACCTAAGGACCATTTCTGTGAAATTATTTTGAAATCTGGCCAGTACTTTTGAACAAGAAGATTTTTTAAAGTTTTAACAATGCACATATAAGGAAAACAAGCCCCGCCCCCTTGCGGCCATGTTTTTCAACGGATCGGAAATATTTAAACAATCTTGGTAGAGGGTGCCCTAAAGAACATTTGTGCAAAATAATTTTCAAATCGGGCCAGCACATTTGGACAAGAAGATTTTTTAAGATTTGGCAATTTTCCCCTTTTCTGATGCCGCAACAGCCAAAGTTCTACTTGGAATTAAATTCTTTGAACAACTTTGAAAGGGGACCACCTAAGGACCATTCCTGTGAAGTTATTTTGAAATCTGTCCATTGGTTTAGTAGAAGAAGTCATTTGTAGGAAATTGTTAACAGACGGACAGACGGCGACGACGCCGGACATTCAGTGATCACAAAAGCTCACCTTGCACTTCGTGCATAGGTGAGCTAATAAGGGAAATAAGCTCCGCCCCCTGGCGGCCATGTTTTTCAACGGATCAGAAATATTTGAACAATCTTGGTAGAAGGTACCCCAAGGAACATTTGTGCAAAATAATTTTCAAATCGGGCCAGTACTTTTGGACAAGAATTTTTTTTAAGTTTTGGTTAATTTCCCCTTTTTTGTTGCCGTGGCAGCCAAAGTTCTGCATGGAATAGAATTCTTTGAACAAGTTTGAAAGAGATCCACCCAAGAAACATTCCTGTAAAATTATTTTGAATTTGGTTAATTGGTTTAGGAGGAGAAGTCGTTTGTAGGAAAATGTGAACGGACGAACGACGACGACCTAGGACGACGACGATGACGACGGACGGTGAGCGATCACAAAAGCTCACCTTGCACTTTGTGCATAGGTGAGCTAACAAGAAAACCATAATGACCCTGGATAGCTAACCTGAGTAATGCAACATGATTTGAGATGCCAACCACATAATCAATCACAATAACCCATTTTGCGGTAAGGTAAGCTAACACTTGAGTGTCCACAAGATCTTTTTAAGTTTGGCCTATTGACCTGCTCAAAATGCAGCTTCAAGAGTATTAACAAATTTTTTAGTCTAGTGACATAATTTTTGACCTATGATGACCCATATTTGAAATTAGTCTATATATCATCAAGACAATCATCCTGACTAAGTTTCAAAATAACAAAAAGACTGCAGAGCGAACGCCAATGCCGGCCCGTTTTTTTCTAAGGTGAAAAAGGAGCATTACTGAGCCAGATTTATGTCACTTCGAATAGACATATATATTGTTCCTAGGAACATGTGTACCAAGTTTAATTTGAAAATGTTGAATGTTTTTTGAGTTATGATGTAAAGTTAAAGTTTTGTGACGATGACGCAGACGACGACTTCAAGAGTATCACAATAGCCATACTTTTTTTTTCTTCAAAATTTGCCTTCTAGGGTGTTAACATGATTTCCCTTCAATTTACCTAGTTTTGACATGACATGACCCATAAGCATTCTGACAATGTTTCAAGCTGCTAAAGCCAAAAATGTAGTCTCAAGATTGTTAACAAGATTTTTCTCAAATTTGACCTAGTGAACTATATTCAACCTGAGCCTAGATATTATCAAGACAAAGATTTTGACAAAGTTTAAAACTGCTGAAGACAAAATAGCTGTCTCTAATGTTAAACAATTTCTCTCAAATTTGACATAGTGACCTAGTTTTTGACTCAACATGACCAATATTCGAACTTAGCCTAGATATCACCAAGACAAACATTCTGCCAGTTTCACGCTGCTGAAGCCAAAATAGCTTGTAATGAACTATTTTCAACAACTATGCTTTTATTTTTAACATGTTGATGGTGTGTCGTCCAATTGTGAACGTGTGGAGGATATGAAGTCACTTCTCGCTGTTTAAACAGGCATTCAATATATGCTACAATTTAGCTGCAAATTAGAAAGACAATCCCTGCTCAACATGCAACAGACATTCGTCTCTCATGTTATCAAGATTTTTTCTCAAATTCAGCCTTGTGGTTCATTTTTTGACCGGCCATGATTTTTTGATCTTGGCCTAGATGTGATAAAGACAAACATTCTGACAAAATGTTAAAAATATTTTCCTTCCATCTGACCAAGTGACCTTTTTTTACCCAACATAACATAAACTAGATGAACTTTCATGAAGATTTGATGTCAAATGAGGCCTCAGGAGTGTTCAAAAGGGTTTCAAAACCTTGACCTTGTAACATTTAGTTTATTTACCCCACATGAACCAGTTTCAAGCTTTGATGAAGATGAATGTTCTGATGAATTTCACAAAGTTTGGATAAAAATGTGGTTCATAATGTACTTGAGATAAACCATTGATTTAATGGAGATAACTTGTTAAAAACTAAATCAAATTTTAAAATGGGTTATCTTCCTTTCAATCATTTTTGATACAGTTGATAAAATTGATGGAAAATGGGGAATTACTAATTGAGAGCAATTTCTCACAATGTTTTCAAGTGTCACAATCATCTTGATGTAAAGGAATACAAAATTGTCTGTTGGGAATGTTTTAATCTTCACCCACACCTTCAGAAGAACTTTGACACATCTTCTGAAGACCACCTTTGAAAACATTGTGGCAAAAGGAGAATGCTCATTATGAACAATACCATAAGGGTAAAAAATATTATGGTTATCAGAATGCAAAGTAAATAAACAAATAATATGTTAAATATTGAATATTTGACTGATTTTATCATTTGAAGCAGTGACATCTTTTTTTCTGTCCAATCTGTAAATGATTCATGCTTCGTGCAACATCAACAGCAGATGCTTTAGAAAAATCTACGCAAAAATGTGGAAAATTTATTAAAATTCTGACAACCATAATATTTGTTACTCTTTAATTTCTTTGACAGCAAAGTGTCCAATAATTTATAGCCAAGATTGATTGAATACATTTCATTATTAACCCTTTCAATGCTAAATTAATTTTTACAGGATGCCCAGAGGCATCATGTCGAGCCCGCTCCAAAGGTTTTATCACAGCCATAGTGCTCTTCCATGTAATTGCAACACAGACTGACAAAAGAATTGACGTGATAGCAGTTAATTAAGGGTCTTCTGCGATACTGAAGTGGTTGTAAAATGTCAAAATGTACATTTAATTTAGGATGATTTCTGCTTATACCACAGTCCTAAAAACTTATATAATTCGTTGATAAATTTAACATTAACAAATGTTATTTTGGTCGCAAATATAATTATTCAATTCCTCTCCTTCAATTTGTAGAATTTTGACAAATCAAACACCCAAATGTTTGTATTTCCGTAAATTTGTCAAACACTAAGTTTAAATGAAAGTGACGTATTGTATTGTTGTCTCGAAGTCAAACAATCAATTGTCAAAATGTTTGGGTCTTCATTTGACAAGCTATCTGATCATGGTGTACATGTGTGCTCAGTAACTTGAGAAGCCTATGATGCATTGTGAGATGTGGGCCTGACAAGGTACAGTCCTAACAAACTTCCTCATTTCAACCTTTGACCTCTTAGTGTGACCTTGACCTTTGAGGTACAGGCCTGGGTCTTGTGCGCGACACTTCACCTTATCATGGTGAATATGTATGCCCAGTAATTGGAAATCCTATGATGCATGGTTAAGATGCGGTCCAGACAAGGTAGAGTCCTATCAAACAGTACTCATTTTGATCTGTGACCTTGACATTTTAGGTACAGGCCTGGGTCTTGTGCGCAACACGCAGCCTCATCATGGTGAGCGTTTGTGCAAAGTTTCTTGGAATCCTATGATGCATGGTTAAGATGCAGGCTGGACAAGATTCGGAGGGACAGACTCACAGACACATGCATGCATGGACGCACACACATACTTACACCGAACCGCCATTGTGACAGCTATATCGAGCTCACCGCAAGCGGGCTTGACAAAAATGGACTTGTCCAGATTCGCATTTAGAAGAGCTCATAGCCAAGTCTAGGTATATCAAGAAAGAACAAAAGTTAACTTCCGTTGTTTACATGTCGAGGGGTCATGATGGTAAACAAGTATTCCAAGTTTCACATCAATATCCTCAAGTCAAAAATGCGATCTCTATAGTGTTAACTAGATTCTTCTACACTTTGACCTAGTGACCTAGTTGTTGACCTGACCTGACCCTAAAACTTAGCCTAGATACCATCAAGACATATATTCTGACAAAGTTTCAAAATGCTCAAGCCAAAAATGCGGCTTCCAGAGTGTCAACAAGATTGTTCTTCAATTTGGCCTAGTGACCTAGTTTTTGACCGGACATGACCCATATTCAAACTTGGCCTAGATATCATCTAGACAAAGTTTCTGACAAAGTTTCAACAGGCCCAAGTTTAAAATGCTGCTTCCCGAGTTTTAAGATTTTCCTTAAATTTGGCCTAGTGACCTAGTTTTTGACTGGACATGACCCAGTTTCGAACTTGGCCTAGATTTGATGGAAATATTATGTTCTGATTAACTTTCATGAAGATTAGATGCAAAATGTTGCCTCTAGAGTGTTAACAAGCAAATGTTGACGACGAACAACGTACGACGAACGACGGACAAAAGGCGATCACATAAACCTTGAGCATTTTGTGCTCTGGTGAGCTAAAAAGGGCTATAATTCTTATAAAAACCTCTACAGAGTTATGTACTCTTGTCTGTTGATGGAGGTAATGATAGTGAACAAGTATTTAAGTTTCAAACCAATAACTGTAATGGTTTGGAATAAAAGTTTAGGTTATACAAAAAGCTTAACCAACACCAACGCCGAGGTGAGTAGGATAGCTTGCTTTTATTCCTAAAGTCGAGCTAAAAATGGAATTAAGCAGCAAAAATGATAGATCCTAGTTAGAACTAGCTGATATACTGGTGGCACAAAATCTGTTCCAGCAATCAGAGGGTTACTTCTTAGAAGTTCATTCATTTTTATTTCTCACTACTTTACTGTTGCCCTCATACAGATGCAGTTTTGCCGCCTCTGCAGCAGAAAAGTTTTGAAAACATTGACAACGTTTTCACTGGATTCAATAAATATACTTTCATTTATAGAAATTGTCCATATTTGCCTAGATATTTTCCAAGTCATCTGCTGCAGATTTGTTGTATGTGGGAAATGGTCAAAGGGTAAAGAACTGTTTCCCACAGGCAGACGCAGTGTGACGGTACTATGCTTTATTTTATTAAGATAAGCCATATTGTAGTACTACTGGTTCAGCTGCCTGCAGCAGATTTGTTTTATGTGAGAAGGGGTTAAATCAACAATAAAATAATTATAAATACTTTACCTGAGCAATGAAACAATTGGAAGCAGATATGAGAACCAGGAAATGTATCTATTGGTACAGATATCTGAAATTATATCATACGAAACTAGAACTATCACTGAATGTGATTAATACCCCCGAACGCCGCCCTGATAGGAAAGGTTGTGAAATATTTAGAAACCCCACCTTAAAAGGACAATGTTATGGAACGGGTTATTCTTGTTTTGTTCATTTTTGGATAACAAAGGGCAATAACTCTATAATTATGTAAATTAGAGTTATGGTTCTTGTACACTGCACTTCCTCTGATTATGCTCTACCGTTGTATGTAGTTTTATTAGATTCCATCCATTAGTTATTAAATAATTCTCCGGACAAGAAAAAGTAACAAAGGGCAATAACTCTGTAATTATGTAAATAAGAGTTATGGTTCTCTTGTACACTGCACTTCCTCTCATTATGCTCTACCATTGTATGCAGTTTTATTAGATTCCACCGATTAGTTATTAAGTAATTCTCTGGACAAGAAAAAGTAACAAAGGGCAATAACTCTGTATTTAGGTAAAATAGAGTTATGGTTCTTGTACACCGCACTTCCTCTCAATGTGTTGTATCATCCTATGAAGTTTTATTAAATTCCAACAATTAGTTTTAAAGTTATGCTCCGGACAAGACTACGAACAAGAAAAAGTAACAAAGGGCAATAACTCTGTAATTATGTAAAGTAGAGTTATGGTTCTTGTACACTGCACTCCTCTGATTATGCTCTACCATTGTATGTAGGTTTATTAGATTCCATCTGTTAGTTATTAGGTAATTTTCCGGACAAGAAAAAGTAACAAAGGGCAATAACTCTGTATTTAGGTAAAATAGAGTTATTGTTCCTGTACACCGCACTTCCTCTCAATGTGTTGTATCATCCTATGAAGTTTTATTAAATTCCAACAATTAGTTTTTAAGTTATGCTCCGGACAAGACTCTACGAACAAGAAAAAGTAACAAAGGGCAATAACTCTGTAATTATGTAAATTAGAGTTATGGTTCGTGTACACTGCACTTCCTCTGATTATGCTCTACCATTGTATGCAGTCTTATTAGATTCCATCTGTTAGTAATTAAGTAATTCTCCGGACAAGAAAAAGTAACAAAGGGCAATAACTCTGTATTTAGGTAAAATAGAGTTATGGTTCCTGTACACCGCACTTCCTCTCAATGTGTTGTATCATCCTATGAAGTTTTATTAAATTCCAACAATTAGTTTTAAAGTTATGCTCCGGACAAGACTCTACGAACAAGAAAAAGTAACAAAGGGCAATAACTCTGTAATTATGTAAATTAGAGTTATGGTTCGTGTACACTGCACTTCCTCTGATTATGCTCTACCATTGTATGCAGTCTTATTAGATTCCATCTGTTAGTTATTAAGTAATTCTCCGGACAAGAAAAAGTAACAAAGGGCAATAACTCTGTATTTAGGTAAAATAGAGTTATGGTTCTTGTACACCGCACTTCCTCTCAATGTGTTGTATCATCCTATGAAGTTTTATTAAATTCCAACAATTAGTTTTAAAGTTATGCTCCGGACAAGACTCAACGAACAAGAAAAAGTAACAAAGGGCAATAACTCTGTAATTATGTAAATAAGAGTTATGGTTCTCTTGTACACTGCACTTCCTCTCATTATGCTCTACCATTGTATGCAGTTTTATTAGATTCCACCGGTTAGTTATTAAGTAATTCTCTGGACAAGAAAAAGTAACAAAGGGCAATAACTCTGTATTTAGGTAAAATAGAGTTATGGTTCTTGTACACCGCACTTCCTCTCAATGTGTTGTATCATCCTATGAAGTTTTATTAAATTCCAACAATTAGTTTTAAAGTTATGCTCCGGACAAGACTACGAACAAGAAAAAGTAACAAAGGGCAATAACTCTGTAATTATGTAAAGTAGAGTTATGGTTCTTGTACACTGCACTCCTCTGATTATGCTCTACCATTGTATGTAGGTTTATTAGATTCCATCTGTTAGTTATTAGGTAATTTTCCGGACAAGAAAAAGTAACAAAGGGCAATAACTCTGTATTTAGGTAAAATAGAGTTATTGTTCCTGTACACCGCACTTCCTCTCAATGTGTTGTATCATCCTATGAAGTTTTATTAAATTCCAACAATTAGTTTTTAAGTTATGCTCCGGACAAGACTCTACGAACAAGAAAAAGTAACAAAGGGCAATAACTCTGTAATTATGTAAATTAGAGTTATGGTTCGTGTACACTGCACTTCCTCTGATTATGCTCTACCATTGTATGCAGTCTTATTAGATTCCATCTGTTAGTAATTAAGTAATTCTCCGGACAAGAAAAAGTAACAAAGGGCAATAACTCTGTATTTAGGTAAAATAGAGTTATGGTTCCTGTACACCGCACTTCCTCTCAATGTGTTGTATCATCCTATGAAGTTTTATTAAATTCCAACAATTAGTTTTAAAGTTATGCTCCGGACAAGACTCTACGAACAAGAAAAAGTAACAAAGGGCAATAACTCTGTAATTATGTAAATTAGAGTTATGGTTCGTGTACACTGCACTTCCTCTGATTATGCTCTACCATTGTATGCAGTCTTATTAGATTCCATCTGTTAGTTATTAAGTAATTCTCCGGACAAGAAAAAGTAACAAAGGGCAATAACTCTGTATTTAGGTAAAATAGAGTTATGGTTCTTGTACACCGCACTTCCTCTCAATGTGTTGTATCATCCTATGAAGTTTTATTAAATTCCAACAATTAGTTTTAAAGTTATGCTCCGGACAAGACTCAACGAACAAGAAAAAGTAACAAAGGGCAATAACTCTGTAATTATGTAAAGTAGAGTTATGGTTCTTGTACACTGCACTTCCTCTGATTATGCTCTACCATTGTATGTAGTTTTATTAGATTCCATCTGTTAGTTATTCAGTAATTTTCCGGACAAGAAAAAGTAACAAAGGGCAATAACTCTGTATTTAGGTAAAATAGAGTTATGGTTCCTGTACACCGCACTTCCTCTCAATGTGTTGTATCATCCTATGATGTTTTATTAAATTCCAACAATTAGTTATAAAGTTATGCTCCGGACAAGACTCTACGAACAAGAAAAAGTAACAAAGGGCAATAACTCTGTAATTATGTAAATTAGAGTTATGGTTCTTGTACACTGCACTTCCTCACATTATGCTCTACCATTGTATGTAGTTTTATTAGATTCCATCTGTTAGTTATTAAGTAATTCTCCGGACAAGAAAAAGTAACAAAGGGCAATAACTCTGTATTTAGATAAAATAGAGTTATGGTTCCTGTACACCACACTTCGTCTTAATGTGTTGTATCATCCTATGAAGTTTTATTAAATTTCAACAATTTGTTTTAAAGTTATGCTCCGGACAAGACTCTACGAATAAGAAAAAGTAACAAAGGGCAATAACTCTGTAATTATGTAAATTAGAGTTATGGTTCTTGTATACTGCACTTCCGCTGATTATGCTCTACCTTTGTATGTAGTTTTATTAGATTCCATCTGTTAGTTATTAAGTAATTCTCCGGACAAGAAAAAGTAACAAAGGGCAATAACTCTGTATTTAGGTAAAATAGAGTTATGGTTCCTGTACACCGCACTTCCTCTCAATGTGTTGTATCATCCTATGAAGTTTTATTAAATTCCAACAATTAGTTTTAAAGTTATGCTCCGGACAAGGAAAATCGCAACGGACCGACCGACCGACCGACCGACCGACCGACCGACCAACCACAGGGTGACTCCAATATACCCCCTCTAAACTTCGTTTATCGGGGGTATAAATATTTGTCTATCTATATATATATATATATACTTTATATCATTAATACTCTTTAATAATCAAATTTTCGACCACTTGGTCTTTATCAAGATTAAAATAAGTACAACGCTAATTCAAGTGCAAGAGATCAAATTGTCACACTGTTTACGCTCTCATAGTATTGACAATTTGATCTCTTCGACTCAATAATGGACTGCACTTCAATTTCCGTTGTATTTTTTTAAATCTTGATAAAGACCAAGTGGTTGAAAATTAGATTATTAATGAAAAGGCATTTTTTATATATAAGTGGTGCCCCAGAACAACCTCAGCATATGTTTCACAAGTGTGGAAAAAGATATTCCTTAACACCTGCATTACCTGATCTTCATGCACACCTTTGTTACCTAATAGAAATGAACACCTTTGTTACCTGATCTTCATGCACATCTTTGTAATCTGATATTACTGCACACCTTTGTTACCTGATGTAAATGAACAGCTCTGTTACCTAATATAACTGCACACCTTTGTTATCTGATTTAAATACACACCTTTGTTATCTGATATAACTACACACCTTTGTTACCTGATATAAATGAACACCTATGTTACCTGATTTAAATACACACCTTTGTTACCTGATATTCATGCACACCTTTGCAACCTGATATTCATGCTCACCTTTGTTATCTGATATTATTGCACACCTTTGGTACCTGATTTAAATACACACCTTTGTTACCTGATATTATTGCACACCTTTGGTTCCTGATTTAAATACATACCTTTGTTACCTGATATAACTGCACACCTTTGTTACCTGATCAAAATACACACCTAATTTACCTGATATTCATGCACATTTTTGTTAATCTGATCTAACACACCTTAGTTAATCTGATCTCACACACACACCTTTGTTAATCTGATCTAAATACACACCTTTGTTATCCGATCTAAATACACACCTTAGTTAATCTGAGCTTCATACAAACCTGTGTTAATCAGATCTCAATACACACCTTTGTTATCTGATCTAAATACACACCTTTGTTATCCGATCTAAATACACCTTTGTTGAACTGATCTTCATACACATCTTTGTTATCTGATCTAAATACACACTGTCTGTCAGAAGATTATTGTATTCTTTTGAGGTCAATTGGTGAACAGTACAGAACCCAATCAACCTGTACACTAATTAGATGTGCAAATTGATAAGGATGTACTATGGTTGAAAATGTGTAATGCTTGGTTTTATAAGAGCAATGGCTGAAGCTGACCATAACTCTAGATAAGCTGTATATTTTACACTCTTAAATCTCCTTTGTTACCCTTTAACACTGTGTCGTGGCTGCTCAGAGACATCTCACTGAGGTGATTGTTTTGAGTACCCAGATCTTCAGGTTTGGTTTGGTAATAAGAGAAATATTGTAGGAAAAAGAATAATTTACTCATCCTTTTGAAGGCCTTTGAGATTACTCACCCGAATAGTTTCATCCCAGTCAGGTTTGTTGTTATGATAATATACAGCTGTTAAATATTCTGATGATGGCGTCTCTCCACAACCATAGGTGATACAATTCTGAAAAATTATATTTTTAAAATCTATACCATATCAATCCATTTCATGAGCTTAATAAAATTCAAAATCGCTCGCAAATAAATTATAAAAATTCTACATAGTTAGTAAGAGCATTTCCTGGATAAGTTGCAAGTACTACCCGTTTTATTTATCCTGACGTGATGCTATCCCCATAACCCGCCGAGTGAAGCCAGTACTACCCGTTTTATTTATCCTGACATAATCACGGCTACCAAACACTCTCATGGCGCTGACGACAGCACCATGAGAGTGTTTTCCGGTGCTGCCTAAGAGTGATCAAATTTTTAGGTAAACAAGGTATGTGGTCCTCAATTTTCAATTATATATTTTTTTTAAAGAAAAAAAATGAAAAAAGTAAGTCAGTCATTCGACCCGTATATGGCTATATATCATGTTTACCAATGGTCGTCCTCTATATACCACTGGTTTGTTAGAAATCACATTTGAAGTGAGTGTGGAAAAACTCACCAGCCCGAAAAATTATACAAAAACGGTACAAAATGAGCTCTCTCTCATAATACTTCTGTTCTAACATCACTTTGACAATTAAAAAACGCCCAACTAGTATGCACCGAAGGGTGTTTGGTCGATACAGGATATAAAATGGCTGTATAAGAACTTGGTACGCCGAAATTGTATCGGGGCTAAATGGGAGTGCCCGGAGCTGAATGCGAGGATTAATTAAATTTACTAGAGATTCGTTTACTGTGTGTAATTATATAGTTTGGACACCTCCAAAGTGTGTCTGTTAACCAAATATATCACGTTCCTTTATAATGAATGTCTTTTTAATACTAAACAATTAGAGACAACGGGTCGAATGACTGACGTACTTTTTTAATTTTTTTCTTTAAAAAAAATATATAATTGAAAATTGAGGACCACATACCTTGTTTACCTAAAAATTTAATCACTCTTAGGCAGCACCGGAAAACACTCGCATGGTGCTGTCGTCAGCGCCATGAGAGTGTTTGGTAGCCGTGATTATGCTATCCCCAAAGGAAAGCCATTTCTACCATTTTATAAATTGCTTGTGAAAAATCAATACAAGTGGAAAGGATTAAATTATTTTCTTTTGCAGATGAAGGAAGAAATATCTGGACTCATTAAAAGCAGAAGCAATTTGCCCTGTTAATTATTTTCCATATTCACATTTACTTGATTGACTTATTTACATGTAATCACCAATATAAGGACAGAAATATATTTTTGTTTTCTCACTCTCAATTAATTATACGCTTTCCCAATTACAACAAATCTGAAGCTGAAACCTTTGCTAAGATGTAATAAAATATCTTGAAAATCACTATAAATGAAAGTATTAATATTGAATATAGGTGAAAGCATTGTGGCAAAATATGCCACAGTATTTTTCTAAGTCATCTGCTGAAGACGCTGATGGAGATGCATCAAAATACATCTGCAAAGTGAAAAAGTAAATTCTATTTTATGAAAAAGTAAAATTAGTTTTGTTTACCTGTATTTGATTCAGCTTAGAGTCATACACAGTGACCTTGACCTCGACGTTCTTTTGGGCTTTTTTACTGCCTCTGTCAAACTCAGCAGATTTTAAGGTCACATAGAGGTCATTTCTTACTGCACCTGTTGAATATAAGTTAACTGTTTGTTTTATTCAACTGTAAATGAGTCAACAAATTTGTTCAAATGAATATTGTATGTCCAGTTGTTATCATTCAAATAAATATTGTATGTCCAGTTGTTATCATTCAAATAAATATTGTATGTCCAGTTGTTATCATTCAAATAATTAGTGTATGTCCAGTTGTTATCATTCAAATAAATATTGTATGTCCAGCTGTTGTCATTCAAATAAATAGTGTATGTCCAGCTGTTATCATTCAAATAAATATTGTATGTCCAGTTGTTATCATTCAAATAAATATTGTATGTCCAGTTGTTATCATTCAACAAGTATTTAAACACTGCCCATTTGCAGATGACTTTGAAAACATTATGGCAAAAAGAGAAATGGCTCATAATGAGCAATTTCTAATTTTGTCACAATGTTTCCAACTCATTTATTTTACATCAATTGGGAAACAAGTTTTAAGCTCATATCAATCATTTTTCCTGGAGACTTAACCTGTCCTTTACAGTTCATGTTGAAAAATCCCAAAGACAAACAAAACCCGCTCATCACAGAATTCGGACACAGGCTTTCATTGACCTGACGCTGCAACAATGAATATTATTGTCATGACATGGCATGTACATTAATTAATATTCATCCAATTTGTGATCTAACAAATGGCATGTACATTAATTAATATTCATCCAATTTGTGATCTAATAAATGGCATGTACATTAATATTCATCCAATTTGTGATCTAATTAATGGCATGTACATTAATATTCATCCAATTTGTGATCTAATTAATGGCATGTACATTAATATTCACCCAATTTGTGATCTAATTAATGGCATGTACATTGATATTCATCGAATTTGTGATCTAATTAATGGCATGTACATTGATATTCATCCAATTTGTGATCTAATTAATGGCATGTACATTAATATTCATCCAATTTGTGATCTAATTAATGGCATGTACATTAATATTCACCCAATTTGTGATCTAATTAATGGCATGTACATTAATATTCATCCAATTTGTGATCTAATTAATGGCATGTACATT
The DNA here is from genome assembly GCA_031761405.1 of Serripes groenlandicus. Classification (NCBI taxonomy): domain Eukaryota; kingdom Metazoa; phylum Mollusca; class Bivalvia; order Cardiida; family Cardiidae; genus Serripes; species Serripes groenlandicus. Next base: position 71,118,920 of record JASEVX010000007.1, on the reverse strand, counting down.
AATATTCATCCAATTTGTGATCTAATTAATGGCATGTACATTAATATTCATCCAATTTGAGATCTCATTAATGGCATGTACATTAATATTCATCCAATTTGTGATCTAATTAATGGCATGTACACTAATATTCATCCAATTTGTGATCTAATTAATGGCATGTACATTAATATTCACCCAATTTGTGATCTAATTAATGGCATGTACATTAATATTCATCCAATTTGTGATCTAATTAATGGCATGTACATTAATATTCATTTATATTTATTTATGTTTTAGTCAAAAAAAAATATACCATAGTTCAAAGGTCAGGAACACGTCGATGTTATCAAGTTATACTTTTGAAAAAAATCTTTTAATCTAATACAATATCTAAGAAATGTTCCTCCTTAAAGCAAATTCAATGACTAATCATACTTACCAAACAAACAAGCTTCCAGTATAACTGATATGCCAGCATGATAATAAATAAATTGTTTAGTTATGAAAGATGACTAATTTATGTCTGTGTTAGTTCAACTGTCACATGGTGGATACCAAACAGTGGTCAATTTACATAGAAATATATACATGTAGTTAACTGATGTACGAGCCAAATCTAATAATTTGGGGTTTTAATAACTCGACACAACAAAATTATGTAAACTAATGTAAATCTTATGGGGCTACAGTTCTAGTTCAATTTCAAAAGATGCATCTAGGGTTATATTGTAAATGGATGGTAAAGGCTAGGAAGACCAATGCATCTAGGATTATATTACATGTAAATGGAGGGTAAAGGCTAGGATGAGACTGATGCATCTAGGATTATATTACATGTAAAAGGACGGTAAAGGTTAGGGTGACACTGATGCGTCTAGGATTATATTACATGTAAATGGAGGGTAAAGGCTAGGGTGAGACTGATGCATCTAGGATAATATTGTAAATGGAGGGTAAAGGCTAGGGTGAGACTGATGCTTCTAGGATTATATTGTAAATGGAGGGTAAAGGCTAGGGTGAGACTAATGCATCTAGGATTATATTGTAAATGGATGGTAAAAGCTAGGGTGAGACTGATGCATCTAGGATTATATTGTAAATGGAGGGTAAAGGCTAGGGTGAGACTGATGTATCTAGGATTATATTGTAAATGGACGGTAAAGGCTAGGTAGAGACTGATGCATCTAGGATTATATTACATGTAAATGGACGGTAAAGGCTAGGGTGAGACTAATGCATCTAGGATTATATTGTAAATGGAGGGTAAAGGCTAGGGTGAGACTGATGCATCTAGGATTATATTACATGTAAATGGACGGTAAAGGCTAGGATGAGACTGATGCATCTAGGATTATATTACATGTAAATGGACGGTAAAGGCTAGGATGACTGATGCATCTAGGATTATATTACATGTAAATGGACGGTAAAGGCTAGGGTGAGACTGATGCATCTAGGATTATATTGTAAATGGATGGTAAAGGCTATGATGACTGATGCATCTAGGATTATATTGTAAATGGAGGGTAAAGGCTAGGGTGAGACTGATGCATCTAGGATTATATTACATGTAATTGGACGGTAAAGGCTAGGTTGAGACTGATGCATCTAGGATTATATTACATGTAAATGGAGGGTAAAGGCTAGGGTGAGACTGATGCATCTAGGATTATATTACATGTAAATGGAGGGTAAAGGCTAGGGTGAGACTGATGCATCTAGGATTATATTACATGTAATTGGACGGTAAAGGCTAGGTTGAGACTGATGCATCTAGGATTATATTACATGTAAATGGACGGTAAAGGCTAGGATGAGACTGATGCATCTAGGATTATATTACATGTAAATGGACGGTAAAGGCTAGGATGACTGATGCATCTAGGATTATATTACATGTAAATGGACGGTAAAGGCTAGGGTGAGACTGATGCATCTAGGATTATATTGTAAATGGATGGTAAAGGCTATGATGACTGATGCATCTAGGATTATATTGTAAATGGAGGGTAAAGGCTAGGGTGAGACTGATGCATCTAGGATTATATTACATGTAATTGGACGGTAAAGGCTAGGTTGAGACTGATGCATCTAGGATTATATTACATGTAAATGGAGGGTAAAGGCTAGGGTGAGACTGATGCATCTAGGATTATATTACATGTAAATGGACGGTAAACGCTAGGGTGAGACTATTCGTTGCACAGCTGAGTCTTCTATGTATGCAGATGAATAAAGATCCTTAATCACTGGGCCCAGCTAAAGTGACAGTTCAATTAAACAGACATTACATTGTCCCTAAATTACATACATTTGATTGAACTATTTCTTTGAAAAACAAACAGAAGTATATAAAATACATGTCAGTTCATTTTAAACCTTTCCCAATTGCAAACACTTTTTTCACATCTGCAACAGACAGCTTATTAAAACATTGTCACAAAAAGAGGAAACTGCACATCATGAACAATTTCTCCTTTCGCCAAATTTTTTTCAATTCTGTTCAAAGATTATACTTCCATATATAGAGATTTCCCATAAATTTGCTTTCAGTCTTCTGCTGCAGATCTGCTGATTTTGAAAAAGGGATAAGTATTGAGCTATGACTTATTTGATTATTAAAACGGAAAAGAGAAAGTGAAACCACAGGCGTCCGAATTTCTATTTCTAATTTGGAAATTTGCAGTTGTCCCGACCGCCATGCGCTGACGTCACAATAATCACGTTCCGTAGCGAATATTTAACGCGAAATGACGCGCTTTTTTAAAATATTGTACCTGAACAATGTTTGTTGTGGTTGGCATTTAATCATTTTTCTTCCAAAAATAATATTATTAAAAAAAAATACGTCATTTGTTTGTACGTGTTCGAAAGAGACCATGAGAAAAATCATTTATGAACATGTCGCTACCTGGGACCAGATTGTTTTAGACATTATTCAGGGGAAATTATTGCCCGAATTGAGCAAGGGGGTAAAAGGCCATTGCACACCTTGTCATTATTATTACACTATATGGACGTATAGATGGGCTATTTATAGTAACACATGCGGGATTCCCCAAATTACGATCATTTTTATCATAGCGTATAGACACTATAGAGAGACTTTTTGAGTATTTTAACTAGGTATTATGTGATTTTCCGCATTTTTTGCTGTAATAGAAATTCGGACGCCTCTGGTGTAACTCACCACTCAGGAATGAGTAAACAATTCGCCTGCCAGAGTGACAAAGTGTCACAGACAAACAGAAAGATTGACAGATAAGTGAACCTTATGGATCACCTTGCCAAGTCAGAAGTCACAGTAACTGATGTTTCTGATAGTACATATGTACAAGTAAAATATATTTACATGTACATACACTTAATGTAAATGATTTCTTGCCAAATCCCTAAAATTAAGTATAACATTTTTTTTATAATTTTTTTTATAAAATTTTCAGGCAATTCCAGTGATCTGCTGCTGCACAGTCATAACAAGTATTGATGACCTCAGACAAGCAAGCTTTTAGACCATGGTAACCTCTTTACTAAACAACATGGGGTCAATGGTCAAAGGTCCTACCTGGAGTGATGACCTCAGAGAACCCAAGTTTTTGTACCATAGCAACCCCTTTACTAAACAACATGGGATCTTCCTTCTTCACTGTAACCAGGTCACCATTTAGTACTTGTATGGATATAGACAAACCTGTACACAATGGAAACTATATAGGTTACACCAGGGACATATATAACTATATAGGTTACACCAGGGACGTAGATAAGATACGTCCCTGGTTACACTGAGCACTTTGTATATTACTCCTTTACAGATGTTTTCTGATGCCTCGACTGCACTAGATAACTTTTGAAAACAATGTGGATGCATGTGTAGCAGAGGACTTTTAATGGCTACAGAATTGTCGTATGAGGGAAAGGATTAAAAGTCCTCTGCTACACATGCATCCAATTGTATAGGTATATTATAAGTATATATAAATAAATAACATAAAGGTTAATGTTGATTAATATCCTATAATCCTATATGTAAGACTCAATCAAATTGATTAATATCCTATAATCATTTAAGACTCAATCAAATTGATTAATATCCTATAATCCTATATTTAAGACTCAATCAAATTGATTAATATCCTATAATCCTATATTTAAGACTCAATCGAATTGATTAATTGGAGTTTAACTTCATTTTAAATGGTATTTCAGATATATCACTAAAGTGTTGTACTCAGAATAACTTAGACTGAATTGGAAACATCTTTAATAATTAGCAAGTTGTAATAATCATATAATTCAAGCACAATAGAAAACGTTTTAGAAAAAAAAACAAGAGGCCCAATCAATAAAGCCATATGAGGCAACACAGCCCGCCCCCTAGTGGCGATGTCTTTCCACCAATCAACATGGCATGAAGAAATCTTGTAGAGGGTCATCCAAGGAACATAATTATCTACAAACTTATTTGAAAATCAGCCAAATAGCTTTTGAGGAGGAATTGTTTAAACTTTTACTAAAGCTATATATATAAGTGTTAACAGCCCTGCCCCCTGGCAGCCATGATTTTCTACAATTCAACATGGTTTGAAGAATGTTGTAGAGGGTCACCCAAAGTAGATTTCTACAAAATTATTTGAAAATCTTTCGGAGGAGACGATTTATAGCCATGTTAAGTAAAACAGCCCCGCCCCCTGGTGGCTATGCTTTTCCACCGTTCAACATGGCTTGAAGGAATCCCATAGAGGATCACCCAAGGAACATTTCTACAAACTTATTTGAAGATCTGCTCTAAACTTTCAGAGGATAATTTTTTTTTAAATTTTTACTATAGCTATAAAAGGCAAAGCCTGGCGACCATGTTGTTTTACCAATCAACATGGCTTGAGATAATCTGATGTTCCAAAAGGAACATTTCTACACATTTATTTGAAAAATCTGCCAACCAATTTTAGTGGAAAAGATTTTGAAAGATTTTTCTTTAGGTTTACCATGGAAACCTGGATTTTGAATGGATCTAAACAATTAAAGGAGCTTAGGAGAGGACCTTGAGAGAATGCTTCTTATGAAGTTTCATCTCAATTGGCCCAGTGGTTAGAGATGAAAAGTTGCTTAAACCAAACGCTTACGCACACAGAGAGCACGCAGGGTTGCATGACAGACACTTTGCAATGACATAAGTTTGTGAGTGGAGCTAAAAGTTGCTTGTTAAGCGCAATTTCTTCTATTCCAACACATCCAACAATGTTTTCAAAAGTCACCGGCTGAAAGTCAATTGTCTGGGAGTCTGTGTCTCAGAGGTGGAAATAAGTCCAGGGTATTGGTTAAAGTGATACCCACACATTCAGAAAGCAGCCATTGAGAGTGGTTAACATTAGCTGAAATAACTTGCTGCACAAAACAAATAAATCCTACGGTAACATGTTTATCAAACAAATTTGTAGACAGATTACCATAATTTTGCTCTAGAACAATGTATGTCAAGAAAAGGTCTACATGCAAAGAGTTTAAAAATATTTATCACATAAAGCCCACTCTGGGAGTGTCACAATCCCATTACATAAATATCATATGACACTACTAGTTTGGTTTCCAGTCTTACTCTCAAGTCTTTGTACAACAAGAAAAGCAAACTATGAAAATGACGTCTCATCAGCGGTTTGACTGTATAACGTTAGTCACTTTGGCGCCAAAACCGGCAATTTTCACTGTATGTGATAAATATTATCTCATTTGTGTTTATTTATTAACACTTTTAATAAACTTGTTAACTAAGCTGAATACGACGCTCGCCAAGGCTTGCAGCATATCATCTTAGTAAACTTGTTTAATAAAAGTGATAATAAATAAACACTCATGAAATATCCTCTATCTATCTTTAATCTTTGTAAAATTAGACAACTGATTCACTGAAACAAGATAAAAGCATTCCTTACTTAAGCCCAGCTTTGCTGCACTGCTACCTTGTAGATTACTGGTTCCCTGTGTCATCCTTTTGATCACTTTCTCATGGAGTGTAGAAAAGTCATTCTCTGTCTCAACTCTGGAAAAGTTATAAAAGTATTTTTGTTAACCCTTTCCAACATACAACAAATCTGCAGCAAATAACTTTGAAAAGGTACAGGAAAAAAATGGAAAACATTTATGAATCAAAGTACTGAAAGTACTCAAGGTAGAATTACGATTGTTAAAGATGAGATGCAGAAATGCATATAGAAATATTTATGTAAAAAAAAATCCCAACCATGACAGACAAGTAATGATGCATCAGGCCAGAATGAAATGTTTCCAACATCATAAATTTCTTGTTGACTCCAACTCCGAATATATCATTCGGTCTACATAGTACTTTTTTAGCTCGACTATTCGAAGAATAAGGAGGCTTAATTGCACTCACCCCGGCGTCTGCATTGGTGAAAGCTTTTTACAGATACAAATATCTTCTATACCATCGAACAAATTTACGTCAAACTTGTCATACTTGTTTCCATTGACAATATAAAGAATGGCAGCAAGTAACATAACTCTGCCAAAAGTTTGTAGAGTTATGGCCCTTTTTTTACTTATATTTTGTCACTAAAACATAACCTAAGCTATTACTTTGCCATTTCTCAATATTTCTTGATTAAACTTTTAAATTATTTTATTTATGACAACAGAGTTGTGATGCAACCAAAACCTTTCGTCAATGTCACATTCGACAAAGTTATGCACCTTTTTGTACTTAGATTTTGTCATTATAACTAAGTCGGCAATCATTTTGCCATTTCTTAATATTACAAACTATACTTTGACAGAAGAAATATTTGTTACTCAACTATTTCTTTTACTAGATGTAACAAAGGGTTACAAAGGTAATTTGTTGCAGTTTTTACAAACTTGTGTATATTGGCGTTGTGATATCCTTATAGTTAAGTACACTTAAATATGATATTTACGCATTCAGAGACTTGTGATTTAATTTAGTTACCTAGAATAAGAGGATTTTATTTTACTTATTTGACTTCTGTTTATGTTCAGTCTAGAATTGTTATCACTACTTTTCTAGCATACCGAAATGATAGAAATGGTGTTCTCAGTCATTTACATCACACGACGTCAAAGCCTCAAATGAAACTATGGTAGCCTTGCTAGCACAATTCTACCAATAAAAGTAGAATTATAGAATAGAGTTAAAAACATTATGGGCAATTTCTACTGAAGATGATAAATATCCCCAAAACAGCACCTTGACCTACAACATAACTTAATAGTAAAAGGGCCATAACTCTGTAAAATAACATGCAATTGTAACTCCTTTAGGATATGCACATCTCCTCTTGGTATAAAAGCTTCATGTAAAATTTTATTGAATTCCACCCAGTGGTTTGTAAGAAATAGGCTGGACTAAATATGGCTTCCGACCGACTGACACAGTGACTCCTATATACCCCCTCTTCTTTGAAGGGGGTATAATGAAACACAAGCTAAGAAATAAGTTTGAAATAACAAATGAAAACAAATTCCTTTCTGGCCAAGTACAAACAAGAGCGCCCACTTTCACAAAATACGCCCGCCCTTACTTTTTGAGACCAAGTATAGTGATAATTGGTGGTACGTCAGGCAAATTTAGAGAGTGGACACTGTAAATACAGTTTTGTCCATTTCAAGGGATATAAGTGTGGAGTGACTAAGATAACGTGGTTAGTTATCGAACCTGACCAAGATATTCTGCCCATCAACATATTGTCTAAATATGGTGATGATCAAATAAAATGACTCAAGCGATATGGCTGATTATAGCACTTGTCCGGGATATTATGCCCATACACATTCTGACTAAATTTGTTGATGATTTGATAAAGGCTTCAAAAGTTAATGATCGGACAAGAACAATTAGTGGTAATTTCTATAATTAAAGGGCAATAACTCTTGAGTGACAGAAGCAATATGGCTGGTAATCAAACTTGTCCGAGATATTATGCCCATACACATTCTGACTAAATTTGGTGATGTTTGGATAAAGGCTTCAAAAGTTATTGATCAGACAATACCGATTTGAGGTAATTTATATAATTAAAGGGCAATAACTCTTGAGTGACAACACCGATATGGCTGGTTATCAAACTTGTCCGAGATATTATGTCAATACACATTTGACAAAATTTAGTGGTGATTGGACAACGGCTTCTAAAGTAATTGAGCAGACAAGACCAATTTTAGGTAATTTCTATGAAAAAGGGCAATAACTCTTGAATGACTAGAGCGATATTGCTAGTTATCGAACTTGTCTGAGATGGTATGCCAATACACATTTTGAAAACATTTGGTGATGATTGGATACAGGCTTCTTAAGTTATTGGGCTGATAAGACCAATTTAAGGTAATTTCTATAAATAAAGGGTGATAACTCTAGAGTGACTAAAGAGATATGGCTAGTTATCGAACTTGTCCAAGATATTATGCCAATACACATTCTGACGAAATTTGGTGATGATTGGACAAAGGCTTCTAAAGTAATTGGGCTGACAAGATCAATTTTAGGTAATTTCTATAACTCAAGTGACTATCGCGATATGGCTAGTTATCAAACTTGTCCAAGATATTATGCCAATACTCATTCTGACTAAATTTGGTGGTGATTGAAAAAAGGCTTCAAAAAATATTGAGCTGACAACATACTGGACTCTGCCCGCCCGCCTGTATGCCGCAGGTAAAACTATAATACGTTCGGGTTTTTCTCAAAACGGGCGTATAAAAATAATTTTTAACCAAAGTTGAAGATATTCAATAAGCCCTCTAGAATACAGACTGTTCGAAAACCAAAACAAGAATTTTAAGAGGGAACTTACACTGTGACTTTCATTTGAAATTCCCATTCTTTGAAATTGGATGGCAGTCTGCTTAGGTTCAAATTCACCACTGGAAAAATAATACATGTTTAATACATACACATTACAAAATATCTTAGCTTAAAAAGTATGATTAATCATTGATCAATGTAACATTGAATACCTGATGTATTTCTAATGCAAAACACATCAAGACAATTATTCTGGTAAAGATTCAAAATGTAACCTCCAGAGTGTTAACAAGATTTTCCTTCATTTGGTCTAATGACATGGGATTTTTTTACCTGATATGAACCATATTCGAACAAGAACTAGATATCATCAAGACAAATATTCTGACAAAGTTTCAACTTGCTCAAAGTAAAAATGCTGAAGCAAAAAATGCGGCTTCTACAGTGTAAACAAGAGATTTCTTCAATTTGGCCTAGTGACCTAGTTTTTAAACAGACATGACCAATATTCGAACTTGGCCTACATATCATCAAGACAAACATTTAACATGATCAAGTTAAAAATACAGCATCCAGAGTTTTAACAAGATTTCCAATCAATTGATCCTAGTGACCTAGTTTCTGACCCAATATGACCCACATTCAAACCTGCGCCACATATCATTCAGACAAACATTCTGACAAAGCTGCTGAAGCAAAAAATACGGCCTTCAGAGTTTTAACAAGAGTTTCCTTCAATTTGGACTAGTTTTTGACCCGGCATGACCCATATTCTAACTTGACCTACATATCATCAAGACAAACATTCTGCTAAAGATTCAACATGCTCCAGTTAACAATGTGTGTTAACAAAATGTTCCTTCAATTTGACCTAGTGACCTAGTTTTTGACCTCATATGGCCCAAGATTTGATTGAGATGAATGTTCTGATAAACTTTCATGAAGATCGGATGCAAAATGTAGCCTGTAGAGTGTTAACAAGGCAATTGTTGACAATGCACGCCACACGACGGACGGACGCTGGACAAAACATGATCACAACAGCTCACCTTGAGCACTTCCTGCACAGGTGAGCTAGAAGTACTATGTGGACAGAATGATATATTCGGATTTTGGGTCAATTAATTTTCACAAGACCAACAAGAATTTTTGATCTTGGAAATATTTCATTCTGGCCTGATGCATCATTACTTGTTTGTCATGGGGACAATGTCATGGGGACAATGTCATGGGGATTGTTTTAGATAAATAGTTCTATATGCACTTCTGCATGTCCTCTTAACTGATCACAATTCTACCTTCAGTACTTTCAGTACTTTGATTAAAGTTTTTATTATGTGTTGACATGGCAACCAGAGTTCCTCATGAATTCTTTGAACACCCAAGGAACATCCCTGTGAAGTTTTATAAAAATTGGCCAAGCGGTTTAAGAGGAGATGTTGTGTGGAGCAAAATGTTGATGTACAATGGACAAAAACCGGTCACAATATCTCACTCCGAGCCTCTGGCTCAGGTGAGCTAAAAATTGAATATGTTTGTTAGAACTCTTTTATTGAAAATGATGGAAGTAGAAACAAAGTGTAGGTAAAAGAGAAAAAAAGTATGATGTAATCCAACCCTTTCCCGCATACGACGATTCTGCAGCAGACTACCTTGAACATATTTTGTCAAAACATAGAAAATCTCTATAATTGAATGGATAACCTATGACTAAAATTGGAAAACATTGTGTCAAAAGGAGAAACTGCTCGTTTTGAGGGAAAGGGATAAATAAGGGTGAACATAGTTGTATGAGATGGACTATATTGTAGGGATGTCAGCCATTAATCGATTACTCGGTTAACCGTATGCTATTCGAATAATTGGTAAGTAATTCAAGAAATTCGGAAAAATAGATAAAATATATGCAGTTATTTTACACTTTTTGTTCTTGTAGGGATGTCAGCCATTAATCGATTACTCGGTTAACCGTATGCTATTCGAATAATTGGTAAGTAATTCAAGAAATTCGGAAAAATAGATAAAATATATGCAGTTATTTTACACTTTTTGTTCTTTTCAATTTGTCACACGTATCTGACCAGAGGTTTATTATTCACATCTCGATCGGGAATGTTTACATAACTGTGAAAACGGTCGCACTCGATTGTATTGATGACCGTTTGTTATCGAATAATTGTGGCTGATCTAACGATTAATTACAGGACAGTTTGTTTCTTTTAAAAAAAAAACAAGGCTACAATTATATGATAATTACTTTTTTATGTTATTGGAATGAATTTGATAAATTCAAATTGTTGAATTGGTAAATTATTTACCAACAGGATTAGAAGATTTAAAGAGTAGTTTTAAGTTTTTAACACATTTTCCCCCGAGTTGGTATTTAAAGATATGCAGCTATGCACCTCTTTCATTCAACATATTATTAATCGTATAACGGTCACTTCATTATAACTATAAATTAAAAAAATTAAATTAAACAAGAGGGCCAAGATGGCCCTAAATCGATCACCTAATTGATAGTAAATTAGTAGCAAATATTTAACTGCAAATATCTGGAAATTTTTATCAGGGAGTGCAAATGAAACTGAAAGGAGTGGACACTTCTCAAGAAACAGCTTATCAGTAAAGGCCATTTATATCTTGAAATCTAACAAGAACTTTAATAAGAATGGAATTATAAAGTTTTTGTCATTTTGCACCTTTCCTGATGCCGCCTTGCTGCCCTGTTTTTCAACGAAATCAATATGGCTTCAACAGTTTATTTAGAGGGTCACTTAAGAAACATTTCTACCAAATTATCTTGCAATCGCACAAGTAGATTATGTAGGAAAAGGATTTTAAAATTTGGGTATTTTTCTCACTTTCTGATGCCGCAGCAACCAAAGTTCTCAATGGAATTTAAATCTTTGAACAATTTTGAAAGAGGACCACCAAAGGAACATTCTTGTGATGTTTTGTGGAAATTGGTCTATTGGAATGGTAGGAGTTGGTTGTCATTTGTAGCTAAAAGTTCAATTTACCCTTTTTGTGATGACGCCTGGTTGATATGATTGTGTAACCAATCAAAACGGCTTAAACAAATTAAAAAGAGGATTATTACAGTAAGATTCGTATTATATTTTCTTAAAATCAGACAAACACTTTCATAAAAATGGAATTTTCAAATTTTGTCATTTTGCCCCTTTTCTGATGCCGCCTGACTGCCATGTTTTTCGACCAATCAGTATGGCTTGAACAATTTTTATAGAGGGTCACCCAAGGAACATTTCTACCAAATTATATTTGAATCTGACAGGCAGATTCGGAGGAGAAGATTTTTAAAGTTTGGACATTTTGTCCCCTTTCTGATGCCGCAGCAACCAAAGTTCTCATTGGAATTTTAATCTTTGAACAATTTTGAAAGAGGACCACCAAAGGAACATTCCTGTGATGTTTTGTGGTAATTGGTCTATTGGAATGGTAGGAGATGGTTGTCATTTGTAGCTAAAAGTTCAATTTACCCCTTTTGTGATGACGCCTGGTTGCTATGATTGTGTAACCAATCAAAACGGCTTAATCAAATTAAAAAGAGGATCATTACAGAAAGATTCCTATTATATTTTCTTTAAATCAGACAAGCATTTGCATAAAAATGGAATTTTCAAATTTTGTCGTTTTGCCCCTTTTTTGATGCCGCCTAACTGCCATGTTTTTCGACCAATCAGTATGGCTTGAACAATTTTTATAGAGGGTCAGCCAATGAACATTTCTACCAAATTATATTTGAATCTGACAGGCAGATTCGGAGGAGAAGATTTTTAAAGTTTGGACCTTTTGCCCCCTTTCTGATGCCGCAGCAACCAAAGTTCTCAATGGAATTTAAATCTTTGAACAACTTTGAAAGAGGCCAACCAGAGGAACAGTCCTGTGATGTTTCACGGAAATTGTCCTTGGAGTTTGGGAGGAGATGATGTTTAAAGCTAAAAGTTAACACCGGACGGACGACGGACGACGGACAAAAAGTGATAGGAATAGCTCACCTGAGCCTTCGGCTCTGGTGATCTAAAAAGTTGGTTGACACAAATGAAAACGTTCAGATAACAACTCCTAGTCTGATTTATACATGACCAGGAAATTATGTATAGTCATTCTCTGATGGAGATGGGAGTAAAACTATATTGTATATAATTAATTATGTATAGCCATTCTCTGATGAAAGGGAGTAAAACTATATTGTGTATAATTAATTATGTATAGTCATTCTCTGAGTGACAAGGGAATAAAACTGTATTGTGTATAATTAATTATGTATAGCCATTCTCTGATGGAGATGGGAGTAAAATTATATTGTGTATAACTAATTATGTATAGCCATTCTCTGATGGAGATGGGAGTAAAATTATATTGTGTATAATTAATAATGTATAGCCATTCTCTGATGGAGATGGGAATACAACTATATTGTGTATAATTAATTATGTATAGCCATTCTCTGATGGAGATGGGAATAAAACCATATTGTGTATTATTAATTATGTATAGCCATTCTCTGATGGAGATGGGAGTAAAATTATATTGTGTATAATTAATTATGTATAGCCATTCTCTGATGGAGATGGGAATAAAACTATATTATTGCATAAAATCTATGTTTTACGCCCGCTTAAGGGATACAGAAACATTGCAAAAGCCGGGCGTAAACGGCGAGAAAACGTGTATAAACAAAGCGATTCTCGCGCGTACGTGCCGTTTCAGACCGGTTAGATGTTTTACATATGCATTACCCGGGCACCGTTAGTAAACAAAACATGGACGCTGCATCTCCCCTAGAATAGGAGCAATTTGTTGGGTTAACAATAACATCAGCTTCTTTAACTCGATAATCGGTAACATGCACTAGATTCACAGTTAAAGAGCATAAAATAATCCAAAACCATTTATTTAATTCGACCCGTGTCGACTCAGCGATGGCAACCTTGATGTAGGCCCGGTTCGTGGATATGTAAAACATTACTTGTTTACTTTATGACGTCACATGTGTTTATGACGTCACATGCGTTATCGGGTCATGTTCATCGGCGGTTATCGTACAACTGAACGTTACAGCGGACTGTATGTTGGATGTTTGCTCTTATTTTATGCAATAATAGCGAAAATACACATTTTCTCGGGCGTGAACATCTGCGGACGCCCTTAAATGTGTTTATGCCCTCGTGCTTCGCACTCGGGCATAAACATATTTTGCGGGCGTCCGCAGATGTTCACGCCCTCGAAAATGTGTATTATCCCTATATTGTGTATAATTAATTATGTATAGCCATTCTCTGATGGAGATGGGAGTAAAATTATATTGTGTATAATTAATTATGTATAGCCATTCTCTGATCGAGATGGGAATAAAACTATATTGTGTATAATTAATTATGTATAGCCATTCTCTGATGGAGATGGGAATAAAACTATATTGTGTATAATTAATTATGTATAGCCATTCTCTGATGGAGATGGGAGTAAAACTATATTGTGTATAACTAATTATGTATAGCCATTCTCTGATGGAGATGGGAATAAAACTATATTGTGTATAATTAATTGTGTATAGTCATTCCCTGATTGAGATGGGAATACAACCATATTGTGTATTATTAATTATGTATAGCCATTCTCTGATGGAGATGGGAATAAAACTATATTGTGTATAATTAATTATGTATAGCCATTCTCTGATGGAGATGGGAGTAAAATTATATTGTGTATAATTAATTATGTATAGCCATTCTCTGATGGAGATGGGAGTAAAATTATATTGTTTATAATTAATTATGTATAGCCATTCTCTGATGGAGATGGGAATAAAACTATATTGTGTATAATTAATTATGTATAGCCATTCTCTGATGAAAGGGAGTAAAACTATATTGTGTATAATTAATTATGTATAGTCATTCTCCAAGTGAGATGGGAATAAAACTATATTGTGTATAATTAATTATGTATAGTCATTCTCTGATGGAGATGGGAGTAAAATTATATTGTGTATAACTAATTATGTATAGCCATTCTCTGATGGAGATGGGAATAAAACTATATTGTGTATAATTAATTATGTATAGCCATTCTCTGATGGAGATGGGAATAAAACCATATTGTGTATAATTAATTATGTATAGTCATTCCCTGATTGAGATGGGAATAAAACTATACTGTGTATTATTACAAAGCTCAAAACTAAAATGATGGAGATGGGCTCGGTACCATAACAAACTAAAGACTAATTTACAAGAGAAAGTTGATGCAACGCATCAATGTCGCCGGAAATCCATACTGCAGTTATGCATATCACTAACATTATAGTAGTTGAATAAACAGTTATCAACTGAGGGGCATATTGCCTATTGGAACATCAGGGATGGGGTCAAGTGAAAACGTATCATAACTTGCATTGTTTTGTCAACGAAGTGAATGATAATTGAAGCCTTTCATTGTTTATGATCAATCTCCATTCCAAAGAAGGTTGACCATACACACAGCCAACTAATTATTGATCATAAACAGTAATATAAATTAGTAATCTTGCCAATCATGTATACAGTGCTTTCATTAAGGAATAATTATAAGATTTGTGAATTTCACATACACTTTTCAAGATGTTTGTCAGAATATTTTAATTTTATTATTTATCAACAAGAGGCCCACGAGGGCCTATGCTCTACTGGTATGGTTCTTTGCTCATTTTCAATCCAGAGCATGTATGTATGATGAAGATCGGATAGTAAATGGAGGCTCTTTTGTGTTCACAAGCTGTATTATAGCAATTTTTACAATTTCATGGGCCATAATCCAGTCTTGCCGGATCTGGCTGGTTTTCAAAAGGAACCAAGCTCTCATCAATATTTAACTACTATCTAAGTTTGGTGAAGATCAGATAGTAAATAGAGCCTCTATTGTGTTCACATGCTCAATTATAGCAATTTGAACAATTTCAAGGGCCATAATCCAGTCTGGCTGGTTTTACGGAAGGAACCGAGCTCTCATGGATATCTAACTACTGTATAAGTTTGGTTGAGATACAATCAAAAGTGAAGACTGTATCGTGTTAACAAGCTCTTTTATAGCAATTTTGACCATTTCAAGGGCCATAATCCAGTCATGCATGAGCGGATCTGGCTGGTTTTCGAAAGGAACCGAGCTCTCATGGATATTTAACTACTGTATAAGTTTAGTTGAGATACAATCAAAAGTGAAGACTGTATCGTGTTAACAAGCTCTTTTATAGCAATTTTGACCATTTCAAGGGCCATAATCCAGTCATGCATGGGCGGATCTGGCTGGTTTTCGAAAGGAACCGAGCTCTCATGGATATCTAACTACTGTATAAGTTTAATTGAGATACAATCAAAAGTGAAGACTGTATCATGTTAACAAGCTCTTTTATAGCAATTTTGACCATTTCAAGGGCCATAATCCAGTCATGCATGGGCGGATCTGGCTGGTTTTCGAAAGGAACCGAGCTCTCATGGATATCTAACTACTGTATAAGTTTGGTTGAGATACAATCAAAAATGAAGACTGTATCGTGTTAACAAGAATTTGTTTACGGACGGACGCACGGACGCACGCACGCACACACGGACGACGGACAAATCGCCACGACATAAGCCCTTCTGGCCTTTGGCCAGTAGAGCTAATAAAACCACAAAACAGACAATTTAGGATTTGCATGCAATAGCACGTAATTTTACCTTTCCCCTATTAAAGTCAACATTGGACACCTTTGCAGCAATCTACTTTGAAAACAATGAGATAAGTTAAATCGCTGAAGACGTGAGTTTTCTCTTTTTCTCAAAATGATATTAGCTTGGCATCCTAATTATATCACACTTTAACAAATGTTGAAATGTAGTCCAATATTTATAAATTAGACCACCTTCGAAATATAATATCAGCTAAACAGCTAAATCTCAGTGAAATTGTTGAATAATTTAAACTTAATTACGAAATTAAACTGAGCCCTACAACATGTTAATTTATTGTAATTCTTTCCTTCCTTTTTTATAAAATAACAAACTACTCATGTTTTAAAATTATATTATGATGACCGCCCTTGTGTCAATGATGCATAACAATATGCAAATCGGATGCATTTAGGTAATTTAATGACACATTTAAAATTGTCATGGACGAAATAATTGTGTACGAAAGACCCGATTCGTGACCCACATTCTTCTTCGCAGAGGTGTCGTTCTTGAGACTCTCTTTATAGGCAGAGAGTGTTCGTTCAAAGTCATTTTTCTATTGAAACCAGTTTTATCTCGGTTTGTTCTTTTCTTCATTTGTTTCAAACCAAATAAACATTTTAAATCACCTATAATTTACTATTTGTAAGTGAGTGTAAAGAGCGGCTCTCTGCAAAGGAGATTGATCTACGCAGTTGGTATTCGTGAGTCACGCGATCAACAGTTTTAGCTTA
The DNA here is from genome assembly GCA_031761405.1 of Serripes groenlandicus. NCBI lineage: Eukaryota > Metazoa > Mollusca > Bivalvia > Cardiida > Cardiidae > Serripes > Serripes groenlandicus. The sequence goes on along the minus strand of JASEVX010000007.1, from coordinate 71,101,704 downwards.
GAAAACAGTTCATATTTTAGATATACATTATAAAATGTATATAAACATTATAAAATGCATTCTTTACAAATTAAGACATCTCTTTGAACATGAAAATAACATTCAGTAAGTTAAAATTGCTATTTTAAAGGAGAATTCAACGTGATTTTTATCTCGATATTGCCATATAACAGTCTGCTGCAAGTCTCATGGGACGGTTTTGTCTTCGTAAATAAAACCCAAAAAAAGAAATGCGAGTCAAAATAAAGAAACTGCAAATTCTTAAAACATCGGAATATTTATTTCATTTTAGATGTGTCATAACTTAGTGATTTTAAACAAACGCAATTGTAATATGTTCAAGACCTTTAAAAAAAAAAAATCTAATAATAACTCCTCCTTCCATGTGATTTCCGAAAAGCTATTAAAAATAGAAGTCGCGGGCTTCTGCCCAGCGAATAATAAACAGTTTCAGTATAATCAAAAAGTCATCAGGCATAATAAAATTTGAGCTTTTCAAAATAATTCATGCCAAAATAAGATTTGCATGCTAACATGGATGATATGGTAGTTGCTACTACAATAACTCTTTTCTACTTTGTACAAAACAGTTTTAAAAATCTATAACCTATCATTTAATCCTATTCTATATACAAAACAATCTGCAAAATGACAACATTGAAAATATCTAGGCAATATCATGGAAATAAAAATCATTAGAGTTGAAAAAATGTAGTTAAATGAGAAATTGCTCATTGTGAACTATATGTGGCAGTTTTATCAGAATACATCTGCATGGAGACAGGGAATAAAAAGCTGTTGTGTAAAGTTAAATGTGTTGATACAATGGCAAATGCGGAAAGTGTTAGGTTTAATTGCATATCAAAACCACTAAGTATTAAAATCTATCATGCAAGCAAAAGGGCAAATTGTTTGAGATAGAAATATATACAATCATAGCGGATTAGCCCTCCCTTTCCCACTTGCAAACACAATTATAGAGCATTAACCCTCCTTTTCCCACTTGCAAACACAATTATAGAGCATTAACCCTCCTTTTCCCACTTGCAAACACAATTATAGAGCATTAACCCTCCCTTTCCCACTTGCAAACACAATTATAGAGCATTAACCCTCCTTTTCCAACTTGCAAACACAATCATAGTGCATTAACCCTCCCTTTCCCATTTGCAAACACAATCATAGAGCATTAACCCTCCCTTTCCCATATACATGTACAAACACAATCATAGAGCATTAACCCTCCCTTTCCCATATACATGTACAAACATAATCATAGAGCATTAACCCTCCCTCTCCCACATACAAACACAATCATACAGCATTAACCCTCCTTCTCCCACATACAAACACAATCATAGAGCATTAACACTCCCTTTCCCACATACAAACATAATCAAAGAGCATTAACACTCCCTTTCCCACATACAAACATAATCAAAGAGCATTAACACTCCCTTTCCCGCATACAAACATAATCAAAGAGCATTAACACTCCCTTTCCCACATACAAACACAATCATAGAGCATTAACACTCCCTTTCCCACATACAAACATAATCAAAGAGCATTAACACTCCCTTTTCCACATACAAACATAATCAAAGAGCATTAACACTCCCTTTCCCACATACAAACATAATCAAAGAGCATTAACACTCCCTTTCCCACATACAAACATAATCAAAGAGCATTAACCCTCCCTTTCCCACATACAAACATAATCATAGAGCATTAACACTCCCTTTCCCACATACAAACATAATCATAGAGCATTAACACTCCCTTTTCCACATACAAACATAATCAAAGAGCATTAACCCTCCCTTTCCCACATACAAACATAATCATAGAGCATTAACACTCCCTTTCCCACATACAAACATAATCATAGAGCATTAACACTCCCTTTCCCACATACAAACATAATCAAAGAGCATTAACCCTCCCTTTCCCACATACAAACATAATCATAGAGCATTAACACTCCCTTTCCCACATACAAACATAATCATAGAGCATTAACACTCCCTTTTCCACATACAAACATAATCAAAGAGCATTAACCCTCCCTTTCCCACATACAAACATAATCATAGAGCATTAACACTCCCTTTCCCACATACAAACATAATCATAGAGCATTAACCCTCCCTTTCCCACATACAAACATAATCATAGAGCATTAACACTCCCTTTCCCACATACAAACATAATCAAAGAGCATTAACCCTCCCTTTCCCACATACAAACATAATCATAGAGCATTAACACTCCCTTTCCCACATACAAACATAATCATAGAGCATTAACACTCCCTTTCCCACATACAAACATAATCAAAGAGCATTAACCCTCCCTTTCCCACATACAAACACAATCATAGAGCATTAACCCTCCCTCTCCCACATACGAACACAATCATACAGCATTAACCCTCCTTTTCCCACTTGCAAACATAATCAAAGCGCATTAACCCTCCCTCTCCCACATACAAACACAATCATAGCGCATTAACCCTCCTTTTCCCACTTGCAAACATAATCAAAGTGCATTAACTCTCCCTTTTCCACATACAAACACAATCATACAGCATTAACCCTTCCTTTCCAACTTGCAAACACAATCATACAGCATTAACCCTCCTTTTCCCACTTGTAAACACAATCATAGAGCATTAACACTCCCTTTCCCACTTGCAAACACAATCATAGAGCATTAACACTCCCTTTTCCACATACAAACATGATCATAGAGCATTAACCCTCCCTTTCCCACATGCAAACATAATCATAGAACATTAACACTCCCTCTCCCACATACAAACACAATCATAGCGCATTAACACTCCCTTTTCCACATGCAAACACAATCATACAGCATTAACCCTCCCTTTCCCACATACAAACACAATCATAGCGCATTAACACTCCCTTTTCCACTTGCTAACACAATCATAGCGCATTAACCCTCCCTTTTCCACTTGCAAACACAATCATAGAGCATTAACCCTCCCTTTTCCACATACAACATTAACCTGCAAACACAATCATAGAGCATTAACCCTCCCTTTTCCACTTGCAAACACAATCATAGCGCATTAACCCTCCCTTTTCCACTTGCAAACACAATCATAGAGCATTAACCCTCCCTTTCCCACATACAAACATAATCATAGAGCATTAACTCTCCCTTTCCCACATACAAACACAATCATAGAGCATTAACCCTCCCTTTCCCACTTGCAAACATAATCATAGAGCATTAACCCTCCCTTTCCCACATACAAACATAATCATAGAGCATTAACCCTCCCTTTCCCACATACAAACATAATCATAGAGCATTAACCCTCCCTTTCCCACATACAAACATAATCATAGAGCATTAACACTCCCTTTCCCACATACAAACATAATCATAGAGCATTAACTCTCCATTTCCCACATACAAACACAACCATAGAGCATTAACCCTCCCTTTCCCACATACAAACATAATCATAGAGCATTAACCCTCCTTCTCCCACATACAAACACAATCAAAGAACATTAACTCTCCCTTTCCCACATACAAACACAATCATAGAGCATTAACCCTCCATTTTCCACATACAAACACAATCATAGAGCATTAACCCTCCATTTTCCACATACAAACACAATCATAGAGCATTAACCCTCCCTTTCCCACATACAAACATAATCATAGAGCATTAACCCTCCTTCTCCCACATACAAACACAATCAAAGAACATTAACTCTCCCTTTCCCACATACAAACACAATCATAGAGCATTAACCCTCCCTTTCCCACATACAAACATAATCATAGAGCATTAACCCTCCCTTTCCCACATACAAACATAATCATAGAGCATTAACCCTCCCTTTCCCACATACAAACATAATCATAGAGCATTAACACTCCCTTTCCCACATACAAACATAATCATAGAGCATTAACTCTCCATTTCCCACATACAAACACAACCATAGAGCATTAACCCTCCCTTTCCCACATACAAACATAATCATAGAGCATTAACCCTCCTTCTCCCACATACAAACACAATCAAAGAACATTAACTCTCCCTTTCCCACATACAAACACAATCATAGAGCATTAACCCTCCATTTTCCACATACAAACACAATCATAGAGCATTAACCCTCCATTTTCCACATACAAACACAATCATAGAGCATTAACCCTCCCTTTCCCACATACAAACATAATCATAGAGCATTAACCCTCCTTCTCCCACATACAAACACAATCAAAGAACATTAACTCTCCCTTTCCCACATACAAACACAATCATAGAGCATTAACCCTCCCTTTCCCACATGCAAACACAATCATAGAGCATTAACACTCCCTTTCCCACATACAAACATAATCATAGAGCATTAACACTCCCTTTCCCACATACAAACATAATCAAAGCGCATTAACCCTCCCTTTCCCACATACAAACATAATCATAGAGCATTAACTCTCCCTTTCCCACATACAAACACAATCATAGAGCATTAACACTCCCTTTCCCACATGCAAACACAATCAAAGAGCATTAACCCTCCCTTTCCCACATGCAAACACAATCATAGCGCATTAACCCTCCCTTTTCCACATGTGAACACAATCATACAGCATTAACCTGCAAACACAATCATAGAGCATTAACCCTCCCTTTCCCTTTGCAAACATAATCATAGAGCATTAACCCTCCCTTTCCCTTTGCAAACATAATCATAGAGCATTAACCCTCCCTTTCCCTTTGCAAACATAATCATAGAGCATTAACTCTCCCTTTCCCACATACAAACACAATCATAGAGCATAAACCCTCCATTTCCCCCTTGCAAACACAATCATAGAGCATTAACTCTCCCTTTCCCACTTGCAAACACAATCATAGTGCATTAACCCTCCCTTTCCCACTTGCAAACACAATCATACAGCATTAACCCTCCTTTCCCCACTTGCAAACACAATCATAGAGCATTAACTCTCCCTTTCCCACTTGCAAACACAATCATAGTGCATTAACCCTCCCTTTCCCACATACAAACACAATCATAGAGCATTAACACTCCCTTTCCCACATGCAAACACAATCATAGAGCATTAACTCTCCCTTTCCCACATACAAACATAATCATACAGCATTAACACTCCCTTTTCCACATACAAACATAATCAAAGAGCATTAACCCTCCCTTTCCCACATACAAACATAATCAAAGAGCATTAACACTCCCTTTCCCACATACAAACATAATCATAGAGCATTAACACTCCCTTTTCCACATACAAACATAATCATAGAGCATTAACCCTCCCTTTCCCACATACAAACATAATCAAAGAGCATTAACACTCCCTTTCCCACATACAAACACAATCATAGAGCATTAACTCTCCCTTTCCCACATACAAACATAATCATAGAGCATTAACCCTCCCTTTCCCACATACAAACACAATCATACAGCATTAACCCTCCTTCTCCCACATACAAACACAATCATAGAGCATTAACACTCCCTTTCCCACATACAAACATAATCATAGAGCATTAACACTCCCTTTCCCACATACAAACACAATCATAGAGCATTTACACTCCCTTTCCCACATACAAACATAATCAAAGAGCATTAACCCTCCTTTTCCCACATACAAACACAATCATAGAGCATTAACACTCCCTTTCCCACATACAAACATAATCATAGAGCATTAACCCTCCCTTTCCCACATACAAACATAATCAAAGAGCATTAACACTCCCTTTCCCACATACAAACATAATCAAAGAGCATTAACACTCCCTTTCCCACATACAAACATAATCATAGAGCATTAACACTCCCTTTCCCACATACAAACATAATCAAAGAGCATTAACACTCCCTTTTCCACATACAAACATAATCAAAGAGCATTAACACTCCCTTTCCCACATACAAACATAATCATAGAGCATTAACACTCCCTTTCCCACATACAAACATAATCAAAGAGCATTAACACTCCCTTTTCCACATACAAACATAATCAAAGAGCATTAACTCTCCCTTTCCCACATACAAACATAATCATAGAGCATTAACACTCCCTTTCCCACATACAAACATAATCAAAGAGCATTAACCCTCCCTTTCCCACATACAAACACAATCATAGAACATTAACACTCCCTTTCCCACATACAAACATAATCATAGAGCATTAACCCTCCCTTTCCCACATACAAACACAATCATAGAACATTAACACTCCCTTTCCCACATACAAACATAATCATAGAGCATTAACCCTCCCTTTCCCACATACAAACACAATCATAGAACATTAACACTCCCTTTTCCACATACAAACATAATCAAAGAGCATTAACTCTCCCTTTCCCACATACAAACATAATCATAGAGCATTAACCCTCCCTTTCCCACATACAAACATAATCAAAGAGCATTAACACTCCCTTTCCCACATACAAACATAATTAAAGAGCATTAACCCTCCCTTTCCCACATACAAACATAATCATAGAGCATTAACACTCCCTTTCCCACATACAAACATAATCAAAGAGCATTAACCCTCCCTTTCCCACATACAAACATAATCAAAGAGCATTAACACTCCCTTTCCCACATACAAACATAATCAAAGAGCATTAACCCTCCCTTTCCCACATACAAACATAATCATAGAGCATTAACCCTCCCTTTCCCACATGCAAACATAATCATAGAGCATTAACACTCCCTTTCCCACATACAAACACAATCATAGAGCATTAACACTCCCTTTCCCACATACAAACATAATCATAGAGCATTAACCCTCCCTTTCCCACATACAAACATAATCATAGAGCATTAACTCTCCATTTCCCACATACAAACATAATCAAAGAGCATTAACACTCCCTTTCCCACATACAAACATAATCAAAGAGCATTAACACTCCCTTTCCCACATACAAACATAATCATAGAGCATTAACCCTCCCTTTCCCACATACAAACATAATCATAGAGCATTAACCCTCCCTTTCCCACATACAAACATAATCATAGAGCATTAACACTCCCTTTCCCACATACAAACATAATCATAGAGCATTAACCCTCCCTTTCCCACATACAAACATAATCAAAGAGCATTAACCCTCCCTTTCCCACATACAAACATAATCATAGAGCATTAACACTCCCTTTCCCACATACAAACATAATCAAAGAGCATTAACCCTCCCTTTCCCACATACAAACATAATCAAAGAGCATTAACCCTCCCTTTCCCACATACAAACATAATCAAAGAGCATTAACACTCCCTTTCCCACATACAAACATAATCATAGAGCATTAACCCTCCCTTTCCCACATACAAACATAATCATAGAGCATTAACTCTCCATTTCCCACATACAAACACAACCATAGAACATTAACCCTCCATTTCCCACATACAAACATAATCAAAGAGCATTAACCCTCCCTTTCCCACATACAAACATAATCATAGAGCATTAACCCTCCCTTTCCCACATACAAACATAATCATAGAGCATTAACACTCCCTTTCCCACATACAAACATAATCATAGAGCATTAACCCTCCCTTTCCCACATACAAACATAATCAAAGAGCATTAACCCTCCCTTTCCCACATACAAACATAATCATAGAGCATTAACCCTCCCTTTCCCACATACAAACATAATCAAAGAGCATTAACCCTCCCTTTCCCACATACAAACATAATCAAAGAGCATTAACACTCCCTTTCCCACATACAAACATAATCATAGAGCATTAACCCTCCCTTTCCCACATACAAACATAATCATAGAGCATTAACACTCCCTTTCCCACATACAAACATAATCATAGAGCATTAACCCTCCCTTTCCCACATACAAACATAATCAAAGAGCATTAACCCTCCCTTTCCCACATACAAACATAATCATAGAGCATTAACACTCCCTTTCCCACATACAAACATAATCATAGAGCATTAACACTCCCTTTCCCACATACAAACACAATCATAGAGCATTAACACTCCCTTTCCCACATACAAACATAATCATAGAGCATTAACCCTCCCTTTCCCACATACAAACATAATCATAGAGCATTAACACTCCCTTTCCCACATACAAACATAATCATAGAGCATTAACTCTCCCTTTCCCACATACAAACATAATCAAAGAGCATTAACACTCCCTTTCCCACATACAAACATAATCAAAGAGCATTAACACTCCCTTTCCCACATACAAACATAATCAAAGAGCATTAACACTCCCTTTCCCACATACAAACACAATCATACAGCATTAACCCTCCTTCTCCCACATACAAACACAATCATAGAGCATTAACACTCCCTTTCCCACATACAAACATAATCATAGAGCATTAACACTCCCTTTCCCACATACAAACATAATCATAGAGCATTAACCCTCCCTTTCCCACATGCAAACATAATCATAGAGCATTAACACTCCCTTTCCCACATACAAACATAATCATAGAGCATTAACACTCCCTTTCCCACATACAAACACAATCATACAGCATTAACCCTCCCTTTCCCACATACAAACATAATCATAGAGCATTAACACTCCCTTTCCCACATACAAACACAATCATACAGCATTAACCCTCCCTTTCCCACATACAAACATAATCATAGAGCATTAACGCTCTATTTCCCACATACAAACATAATCATAGAGCATTAACACTCCCTTTCCCACATACAAACATAATCAAAGAGCATTAACACTCCCTTTCCCACATACAAACACAATCATAGAGCATTAACCCTCCCTTTCCCACATACAAACATAATCATAGAGCATTAACACTCCCTTTCCCACATACAAACACAATCATAGAGCATTAACACTCCCTTTCCCACATACAAACATAATCATAGAGCATTAACCCTCCCTTTCCCACATACAAACACAATCATAGAGCATTAACACTCCCTTTCCCACATACAAACATAATCAAAGCGCATTAACCCTCCCTTTTCCACATACAAACACAATCATACAGCATTAACCCTCCCTTTCCCACATACAAACATAATCATAGAGCATTAACACTCCCTTTCCCACATACAAACATAATCATAGAGCATTCATTAACTCTCCCTTTTCCACATACAAACACAATCATACAGCATTAACCCTCCCTTTCCCACTTGCAAACATAATCAAAGCGCATTAACTCTCCCTTTTCCACATACAAACACAATCATACAGCATTAACCCTTCCTTTCCAACTTGCAAACACAATCATAGAGCATTAACCCTCCCTTTTCAACTTGCAAACACAATCATAGAGCATTAACCCTCCCTTTTCCACATACAAACACAATCATACAGCATTAACCTGCAAACACAATCATAGAGCATTAACCCTCCCTTTTCCACTTGCAAACACAATCATAGAGCATTAACCCTTGCAAACATAATCATAGCACATTAACTCTCCCTTTTTCACATACAAACACAATCATAGAGCATTAACGCTCCATTTCCCCACTTGCGAACACAACCATAGAACATTAACCCTCCATTTCCCACATGCAAACATAATCATAGAGCATTAACTCTCCCTTTCCCACATACAAACACAACCATAGAGCATTAACACTCCCTTTCCCACATACAAACATAATCATAGAGCATTAACACTCCCTTTCCCACATGCAAACATAATCATAGAGCATTAACTCTCCCTTTCCCACATACAAACATAATCATAGAGCATTAACACTCCCTTTCCCACATACAAACATAATCAAAGAGCATTAACACTCCCTTTCCCACATACAAACATAATCATAGAGCATTAACCCTCCCTTTCCCACATACAAACATAATCATAGAGCATTAACTCTCCCTTTCCCACATACAAACATAATCATAGAGCATTAACTCTCCATTTCCCACATACAAACACAACCATAGAACATTAACCCTCCATTTCCCACATGCAAACATAATCATAGAGCATTAACACTCCCTTTCCCACATACAAACACAATCATAGAACATTAACCCTCCATTTCCCACATACAAACATAATCAAAGAGCATTAACACTCCCTTTCCCACATACAAACATAATCATAGAGCATTAACACTCCCTTTCCCACATACAAACATAATCAAAGAGCATTAACACTCCATTTCCCACATACAAACATAATCATAGAGCATTAACACTCCCTTTCCCACATACAAACATAATCAAAGAGCATTAACACTCCCTTTCCCACATACAAACATAATCATAGAGCATTAACCCTCCCTTTCCCACATACAAACATAATCATAGAGCATTAACTCTCCCTTTCCCACATACAAACATAATCATAGAGCATTAACTCTCCATTTCCCACATACAAACACAACCATAGAACATTAACCCTCCATTTCCCACATACAAACATAATCATAGAGCATTAACACTCCCTTTCCCACATACAAACATAATCATAGAGCATTAACTCTCCCTTTCCCACATACAAACATAATCATAGAGCATTAACTCTCCATTTCCCACATACAAACACAACCATAGAACATTAACCCTCCATTTCCCACATACAAACATAATCAAAGAGCATTAACCCTCCCTTTCCCACATACAAACATAATCATAGAGCATTAACACTCCCTTTCCCACATACAAACATAATCAAAGAGCATTAACCCTCCATTTCCCACATACAAACATAATCATAGAGCATTAACACTCCCTTTCCCACATACAAACATAATCATAGAGCATTAACACTCCCTTTCCCACATACAAACATAATCAAAGAGCATTAACACTCCCTTTCCCACATACAAACATAATCATAGAGCATTAACCCTCCCTTTCCCACATACAAACATAATCATAGAGCATTAACCCTCCCTTTTCCACATACAAACATAATCATAGAGCATTAACCCTCCCTTTCCCACATACAAACACAATCATAGAGCATTAACACTCCCTTTCCCACATACAAACATAATCATAGAGCATTAACACTCCCTTTCCCACATACAAACACAATCATAGAGCATTAACCCTCCATTTCCCACATACAAACACAACCATAGAACATTAACCCTCCATTTCCCACATACAAACATAATCATAGAGCATTAACACTCCCTTTCCCACATACAAACATAATCAAAGAGCATTAACCCTCCATTTCCCACATACAAACATAATCATAGAGCATTAACACTCCCTTTCCCACATACAAACATAATCAAAGAGCATTAACACTCCCTTTCCCACATACAAACATAATCAAAGAGCATTAACCCTCCCTTTCCCACATACAAACATAATCATAGAGCATTAACTCTCCCTTTTCCACATACAAACATAATCAAAGAGCATTAACCCTCCCTTTCCCCACTTGCAAACACAATCATAGAACATTAACACTCCCTTTCCCACATACAAACACAATCAAAGAGCATTAACACTCCCTTTCCCACATGCAAACATAATCATAGAGCATTAACTCTCCCTTTCCCACATACAAACACAACCATAGAACATTAACCCTCCATTTCCCACTTGCAAACATAATCATAGAGCATTAACACTCCCTTTCCCACATACAAACATAATCATAGAGCATTAACCCTCCCTTTCCCACATACAAACATAATCATAGAGCATTAACCCTCCATTTCCCCACTTGCAAACACAACCATAGAGCATTAACCCTCCCTTTCCCTCTTGCGAACACAATCACATACAGCATGATGGCCCTGGATCACTCACCTGTTGTTTTTTTTTTCACTTTAGCCATTCTTCCATTAAAACAGAGTTGCTTTGTACACTGTAATCTTTTTTTAATCTCTTTTCATTTACAATCGGCCTTATACTTTCGGCGGAGATAGTTTCCACAATAGCCATATAAGGCAAAAAAAGCCCCGTCCCCTGGCGGCCATGTTTTTTTTACCAATCTACATGGTTTGAGGAATCTGATAGAGGGTCATCCAAGGAAAATTTCAACACAATTATTTGAAAATTAGCCATACTGCATGCCTGACAAAAGGTGATCACAATAACTCACCTTTAGCACTTTGTGCTCAGGTGAGCTAATAAAAGTTCAAACAACATAAATCTGGTGATATTGAGGCAATCTTAGTAAAACTTGCTGTCTAACATTTCCCTATGGTGGTTAACATTTCCATATAGTTTTAATCAAATCCATCCAATCATGCCTTAGATATGGCTCCGGATGGTCAACAAATATCCCATCCACCTATGGTGGAGATATCTCTAGGAGAAGACGGAGGACGCCTAACAAATATCCCATCCACCTTTGGTGCAGATATCTCTAGGGGAAGACGGAGGACGCCTAACAAATATCCCATCCACCTTTGGTTGGGGATAATAAAGTGTAGAACATGCGGAAAAGGAGACGCTTCACATAAATCACTCCAGCTTAAAATTCATTAGCTGCAGAGGTACCCGAATAGTTATCAGGGTGAGGATTAAAGTAGAGAAAGCTGCAAGAACAATGTAACCATCTATATTAGGTCTTAATAGTAGGATAAATTATCTACATTTATTGCTTAGATAATTCAGAGATTATACATGCAAAGAAATGAAGTAGCGTTTTGGCAATTTGGGGGTCTTTATGCATATGTATACTGAGAAGTCTCAGCTCAGTCCATGCATCTGCACAGTCTAACCGGGACATTCACTGTCTGTCTACGTGTAATTTAGTCCAACAAGCATCTTTTGATGAACTGGAACTGAAGCCCCATTAGTTTTAGGCCAATTAACCTTCATAATGTCCTGTTACAGAGTCAAAAAGAGGCCAATTTACCTTCATAATGATCCTGTTACAGAATCAAAGAGACCCTAAATCGCTGGAAACGTTTAATTACATTTCTTTAAAGAATAAACAATAAACACCTGTATCACAACCCTGATTGAAGAATAAAGAGGCCAAGACATGGATATTATTTCATTTACTTTAATCCTTATTTCATCTGCTAACCCTATATTGTGGCTACTCAAAGGAATAGTCTCAATAAGATGACTTAAGATTTAGCCTTTGCAACAAACAGGCGTTTACTGAAGTCTGAAGGCAACTTTTGAAAACATTTTGGCAAAAGGAGAAATCGCACCTATAATGAGCAATTTCTACTTTTGCCACAATGTTTTCAACTCTTTAATTATATTATACTTTCATTTATACAGATTGTCCAAAGTCATTTGATGCTGATTTGTAGTATGTGGGAAAGGGTTGAGAACTAAGAGAGATATTGTGGGGGTAAAGACCGGTTTAATGCTATCAAACCTATTATGTCTTGTCTGGGACCAAATTACTTCATTCACACTTGCATTTTGACACATCTGCAGCAAACAACTTTTGGAAATATTTAGTAAAAAAAGAAAAATGCTCATGTTTTACTGTTATTCATAAAGATCTTTAAAATGCTTGCTGTTAGAGTCATATGCAGCAAAATTGTTGTATGTGGTAGAGGGGATTAAACAGCAATTCAAATTTCATACAATACATGTTCTCTAATTTGGGCTTCAACAACAAATCAAGCAGTTAGGTCATGATCAGGATCCATGACCTTGATCCTGATCATGACCTTGATTTAAGACTATTGACATCTCTGCAACAGACCACTTTATACTTTTTACGCTGGCTGACTAAAATTACTTAAATTATCATCTGACATGAACAGTAATCAGATCCTAGTTTCTTGTCCAATGAGAAAACTTTATCTTATCAAACTTGAATTTATATTTCTGATAGTTTTCTATTTCATGTAGATACTTCTATTCAGTGAGAGCAGGTAAAGATTTGCCATATTCTCCAAACTATTAACAACAGGAAAAATTAATAGGTTAACCTTTTCCCACATACATCAAATCTGCAGAAAGCGAGATTGAAAACATTGATGCAAAGGGAGAAATTGTTAATTGTAAGCAATTTATCCTTTTGCCAAAGTATGTTCAAAAGTCCTCTGTTAAAGATATGTTAAAATAAGACTGCAAGAGGGAAAGAGTTAAAGGTAATACATTGTGTGGAACTGACTTGGTCAATTCCGCATTACTACTTTCTTATATGTAGAGCACAGAGAGTATTCACAGGTATGACATGTTCGTGCAAGAAGTAGAAGAAGGGGTGTAGTGTACTTTTATTTATAAGTAATACAGGTATTTATGTTTGGTAATCCTTAAACCTTTGTTTATACATACATTGATGTTTTGCTAGTTTTTCCACTGTTAACAATTGAACAAAGACATTATTAAGTATGTTGTGTAAATCAAACCTGATACAGATGAAATATGATGCCTCAGCAGCAGACACTATTTTGATAACATAGTGGGAAAAGGAGAAATTGCTCAATATGAAAAATGTCTACTATTTTCACAACATTTTCAAGCCTGCTTCAAAACTATACATCTATATTTTTTTCTTAAAGTTAAGATTTTTGTCATCAAATGATTTCTAAGCAAATGACTCTAAAAAAAAAAAAAAAAAAAAGGTATCAACTAAAAAGAAATTCAGATTCGCCTCAGACAAATTAAAAGTCATATTCAGATTATAATATTATATTTGACAAATCGAATATAAAATTTAAAACATGATATGGACAATGTCATAGGGGTTCACACTGATACAGATTAGAATACAAACTCGAAGTCTTTTTGAGTTCAAAGCCACTCTCCAAAACTGAGGAATAACTAATGATGAACAATTTCTCCTGTTCAGAGAGAAATGTAACAAGACGCATTTGTATTTTTGTTGTACTTTTCTATAACTTTATTTAAGAGAAAAGTGTGCAAATCAACAACAATTAACATCAGGCAAATAAAAATATAACAATAAGATTTCTATAAGATTTCTGCTGTTCAGATGCTACTCTGATTAACCCAGTTGGAGATGCATCTGAAGCAGTAAACATTTCAAGTCATTGTAGCAAAATTAGAAAATCCTCATAATGAGCCATTTCTCCTTTTGCCACAATGATTTCAAAGCTGTTCAATAATTACATTATCATTTATAGATATTTATCCATTTTATTTTTGCCTTGATGTTTACAAGGTTGTCTGCAACAGATGTGTTGTACATGGGAAAGGGTTTAATGCCTTTGCCACAAACAGCAGTTGTAAAACGGTTGTGAAGATGAAATGATCATGATGTGGAAAATCTGCTATTCCCACGTTTTCTGCACTAAAATTATCCTAACAATGTTTCAAATGTAAAATTATTCTAACAATGTTTCAAATGTAAAATTATCCTATCAATGTTTCAAATGTAAAATTTGTAATCAGATGCTTTCAAAGCAGACAAGTCTAACAAGAGCGCCACAAGCGAACGCCTATGTTCGTCTGCTTTTTCTAAGAAAAAAAAGGGGCATTACTGAATAATTAATAAAGTCAGAGTAATCTGACTTGGTATAGACATGCATATTGTTCCTGTGGACATGTGTACTAAGTTTTATTTGAAAGTGTTGTCCGGTTTTTGAGTTATGAGGTAAGGTTTTAGTTATTTTACAACACAAAAGGGTATCATAATACTCTTGACTTTTTTCTTCGAAATACAGACAAGCTAAAGAAAGCATATCCAACAAAAGTTATTACTGATACAAGAAAACCACTATAACACACGGCACAGCACCAAACAAATAATTGATAATTTTGACAAATTTCCATGCAATAAAATAAATATCATACCTCCAACACCCCATGGTCGTTTAAATACTACAGATGGTGGCTTCTTAGAACTGTCTGGATTCATACGACCTAAAACAAAAACATATATGGGGTTTAATAATTTATACATAAATCCATCCTCGGTACCCAGGCTATTCATGGTAAGTATAAATACTCATAAATCAAGACGCCATTCAACAGGCATTAGAGAAACCAGACAAAGGGAATTGAAGTAAATGTTTGCTTGTTTTGTATGATAAGAATATTTATTCTGGGCGAAGTCACATGTCTATATCAGGTATGGAAAGGTCCTACGGGAAAAATAAATATAAAATTTATTCTATAGCCAAGTAACAATTTTTAACCAATTTAACTGTAACATTCCGTGTTTGAAATGATAACAATTTCTATTATAAGTGTTTACCAGGCACAAAAAAAGGTAGCAAATCTGTTAATGAGTTTTCACTAATATTGTTTTTTAGAGATTACGGTGTTTGTAAGACGCATGAATCTTTGGTTAAGGGTAGGTATACACTCCAATTGACCGTTGTTTGTGTACGGGCAGTTAGGCCGTAAGGAATAATTCACCTAAAAAGCTCTTGTATTGCCAACAATGAACATGTTTCTTAAATTGCGGCCATGGTAAAAAGCAATAGATACAAATATTTAGAAGCTTAGGAAAATTAACTTCAGGGAACTTAACCTTGTACAGGAATTATATGAACTACTTACTTCCTATTAATACAAATGAGTATATGAACTTTTTCCTATTAAAACAAATGAGACATTAATTTTACCGCCACTTATTGATACCGTTGAGACAATTCCAGGGTCAAGGTCAAAGTAACCATATAAATCAATAGAACATGTTACTAGTTACCTTCAGGCAAAGTTTCAAGTTTGTAACCCTTTCCGATGCTGAGATTTTGCCTCAACCTGAAACTTTAACCAAAATGTTGACGGACGGACATCGCCAATCTATAGACCGGAATTGCTAGAGCAATCCGGCCAAAAAATATGGTTCAAATGGTGAAAACATGACAGAGATGGAGAAATCACTTTACAAATACTCATGTAGTGCAATATTTATCTGATCTTCAGAGGTGGAAGCTCTACCCCTCCACCACCAAGTTGGTCTCCAATGTGAAGCTGGATCAATCATAGGAGCATGAATATTGAAAAGATGCAGTATTTAACCCTTTCCCTCATGCAGACGCTTTCTGACATCTCTGCAGCAGAGGACTTTATGAAATAATTGTGGCAAAGATGAAATTTCACATTTTGCCACAAAGTTTTACCTCTATAATTTAATATTTAAACTATCATTAATCAAGATTTTTCACATGTTTGCGAAGATGTTTCTGAGTCGTCGGCTGCAGATAAGTTGCATGTGGGAAAGGTTAAGACATCTGAGAGAGAGCTGGCATGAGAACAACATCTTGTGTGAGGTGCTGTCGAGATCAGACTATTGTGGGAGAATAAGAGCCAAGAGAGGATAGATCTGGGTGGATCTTTTCTGCAGGGATCACAGGGGACTATATAGTTAAATGAATGGTGTTGTATATAGAGTATGGCCACTTTGGGCAAATGGTACATTTATTTCAATATCTTAGTAAGAGAAGGCACAACTGAAAAGCTGTAAAGAAATTGATATTGTGAAAAGTAAATATGAAATATTGCGGTAGTCACACAGACTTGTTGAACTGTTTTAATTATTACATAACATACTGTAAGTACAAATAGACATAGAAAATGAACCAAAGAAAGAAAGAGTCCAGTTACACTTCAAACATATCTGGTAAAACAATTAAAAAATGTCTATAAATGAATAAACAGAATTGCTGCAAATGCATAAATATGCATCTGCATGTGGGGAACTTCAGCACTTCACAATATATTTTGGTAATTCAATTCTTTCCTGCATACAAAAAATCAGCAGCAGTCTACTTTTAAAACATCTAAGCAAAGTTATGGAAACCTTTAAAAACGACATCAATGTTTCAAACAGAGGTCTGCTGCATACTTGTCAAAATGCGTCTGCAAGTTGGAAAGAATCAACAGACATATATTGGTTACAAAAAGCTGTTATGTCAAATTATAATGGTCCAACTAATCACCTATAAAATGCACAGAATGGTTCTATCTTCACTTCTATGTTTATTTTCGAATGAACCGGTGTCTTTGTACCACTTCATGCACTTAAATTAGTAACTGTAGTTCACCAAGTATTTCACCAATGTATCTACCACTGATCTTATCATGAGTAACAATTTATTTACCCCCAACTCAATTTGCAGATAACTCATAGGCAGTAGGGTGATAATTCTACCCAATTATGTTCTATTTCATCCCATGGGGTGAGGCATGACAAGTAAATGACCCCTATGATTTTTAGCTCATGTGTTCAAAGGTCACTATCACAGTGAACTTGAACACAAATGGCTTGTCCGATTGAAGAATGCATGGGCCAAATATCCTCAAATTTGGCAGGGAGTTTGGGCATGGCGAGCAGATTTACCCATATTGATTTGAGGTCATCCAGTCAAATGTCAAGGTCACAGTGTATTTGCACACAAAAAGCTTGTCATATTAACAACTGCAGAGTTCATGGGTCTAAAGTCCTCAAACTTGGCAGGGATGTAGGGCATGACCAGCATATGACCCCTGTTGATTTTGAGACTATCCATTCAAATGTCAAGGTCACAGTGACCATGAACAGTTCCTGACAATTTGAAGGGAATGGTATTTGTCAATTATTTCTTGTTATATTTTGTTAAGCGGGAAGATATGTGTAACGTCGAGAATTGTGGCGAACTTTTGACCCAAGAGTATATGTCTATTAATCTTAGTTTGCATTTATCCCAATATTCACAACTTTCCACTACTCCTGTTTTTTTAAATTTTCCTAGTTCCTTTAAGCACCAGTAAGTTACTATTTTAGCTGGCCTTGATCCGTCATTGGTTCCCCTGAATAAACCAACATTTTTGGATTGCCTCAGATGTTTCTGTCCCTGAATAAACCGACAACCTTCCTGGTTTGCCTTGGCCCATCATTGGTAGCAGATATAACCACCATGTATTCAACAGTAATA
Organism: Serripes groenlandicus; assembly: GCA_031761405.1. Taxonomy (NCBI): domain Eukaryota; kingdom Metazoa; phylum Mollusca; class Bivalvia; order Cardiida; family Cardiidae; genus Serripes; species Serripes groenlandicus. Next base: position 71,082,842 of record JASEVX010000007.1, on the reverse strand, counting down.
GAAAATTGTAATTTCCTAACTTAAAGCTTTATTCTAGAGTGAGGCATCAACATTTCGCCTTGCATGCAATTGTACAATTTTCACACCTAAATTACACTAATGGGTCAAGTCTTTCACCACAATTAACTTAGAATTATTTTGTCTGGTATTGGGGTTGTTTCAAATGATGTTGTCAGTCCGTTGTTAGACCAAAGGTTGTCTGATTGATAACTGGATAATGCTTGGACCTATACTATAGTTATCTGGGAAATAAAACAAATCAAACCAAGTTGTCTACCTTTTGTTAAAAGTGTGCAATGATAAGATCAGTAGCAGAAGTAAGTGAAATACTAAATGGATATACAGTATACAGAAGTTCATCAAGCGATGTAAAGCTATCTGTCAAGAAAATAAACATAAGAGTAGGCGACAGAGATAATAGATGCATTTTGTGCATTCCGGAGGAAAATCTTAGAAAGACTTTAATTGATATCAGCTATTTATAAAAGACATACAGCTGTTTAACTACTGAAGAAACTTTGTGACGCCCTGTGGCAGAGGACCTTTGAAAACATTGCGGCAAATAGAGAATGGATTTTTGCAGTTATAGCGTCAAAGGAATGAAGGTGCATCACTTATTTGTGCTATAAGCGCTTTGATTTTAATTGCCTTCAAACTTTTAAGCCAGAAGGGGTCTGAGTGTCCTGAGTATAAACATATCACTTGTTTGAAGTCTTGAACTGGTTAACAATAGGGTAGAATACAATAATGAAATTCCCCTCTTTAAAATAACTCAATTATACTTTGATAATATTTCAGGAAAGCATATTAGGGCATTCCCTAAACATGGCTACAAGTATTTTGGACGTGTTCACAAGTCAATTGGTGTTGACGCACAACAGACATCTGATAGACATAATGTGATCACAATAGCTCATCTTCAGCACGTGTCCAAGTGAGCTAAAAAACATGAATGCCATCAAGCACTGCACATCTCCTCTTGGTACAGAAGCTTCCTATAAAATCTTATTGCTGGTTTAAAGTTTTGAGCTTTTTCCCACAGCTTTTTCCCACAGCAACCAAAGTTCTGTTTGGAATCAATTTCTTTGATTAATTTTGAAAGTTGACCTCCTATGAAGATTTATGATTCAATTGAACAAGAAAGTGAAAAGGAGAGCTTCTCACCAACTCTGAATATTTGAGCCACCAGGTAAAGGTCTTTCTCCAGATCTTCATTGGTCAAATCCTGGAACATAAAAATGGAATTATAAGTAGTCATTTACATCAGACACTTAACCCGTACATACCCACATGTAGAATAATTGAGAAGAAACTGCAGCAGAAAACCATCAAAACATTGAAGGAAAAGGAGAAATTGTTTGGTACAATGCAGACTTTGACAATATCATATCAGGTCAACAATTATAGAAAGGAAAAACACATGAACTTACAAGAATTACGCATAATAATATGTCTCGCCATCCCCTGCATTGACTATCAATACAAGACTTAATTTAAAATACAAAGACAAAATGTGTTTGCAAAATTTGAAGTCGATCTAACAAGTCCAAACAAGAGGGCCAAGATGGCCCTAAATCGATCACCTAATTGATAGTAAATTAGTAGCAAATATTTAACTGCAAATATCTGGAAATTTTTATCAGGGAGTGCAAATGAAACTGAAAGGAGTGGACACTTCTCAAGAAACAGCTTATCAGTAAAGGCCATTTATATCTTGAAATCTAACAAGAACTTTAATAAGAATGGAATTATAAAGTTTTTGTCATTTTGCACCTTTCCTGATGCCGCCTTGCTGCCCTGTTTTTCAACGAAATCAATATGGCTTCAACAGTTTATTTAGAGGGTCACTTAAGAAACATTTCTACCAAATTATCTTGCAATCGTACAAGTAGATTATGTAGGAAAAGGATTTTAAAATTTGGGTATTTTTCTCACTTTCTGATGCCGCAGCAACCAAAGTTCTCAATGGAATTTAAATCTTTGAACAATCTGAAAGAGGACCACCAAAGGAACATTCTTGTGATGTTTTGTGGAAATTGGTCTATTGGAATGGTAGGAGTTGGTTGTCATTTGTAGCTAAAAGTTCAATTTACCCTTTTTGTGATGACGCCTGGTTGATATGATTGTGTAACCAATCAAAACGGCTTAAACAAATTAAAAAGAGGATCATTACAGTAAGATTCGTATTATATTTTCTTAAAATCAGACAAACACTTTCATAAAAATGGAATTTTCAAATTTTGTCATTTTGCCCCTTTTCTGATGCCGCCTGACTGCCATGTTTTTCGACCAATCAGTATGGCTTGAACAATTTTTATAGAGGGTCACCCAAGGAACATTTCTACCAAATTATATTTGAATCTGACAGGCAGATTCGGAGGAGAAGATTTTTAAAGTATTTTGTCCCCTTTCTGATGCCGCGGCAACCAAAGTTCTCATTGGAATTTTAATCTTTGAACAATTTTGAAAAAGGACCACCAAAGGAACATTCCTGTGATGTTTTGTGGTAATTGGTCTATTGGAATGGTAGGAGATGGTTGTCATTTGTAGCTAAAAGTTCAATTTACCCCTTTTGTGATGACGCCTGGTTGCTATGATTGTGTAACCAATCAAAACGGCTTAAACAAATTAAAAAGAGGATCATTACAGTAAGATTCATATTATATTTTCTTTAAATCAGACAAGCATTTGCATAAAAATGGAATTTTCAAATTTTGTCATTTTGCCCCTTTTTTGATGCCGCCTAACTGCCATGTTTTTCGACCAATCAGTATGGCTTGAACAATTTTTATAGAGGGTCACCCAATGAACATTTCTACCAAATTATATTTGAATCTGACAGGCAGATTCGGAGGAGAAGATTTTTAAAGTTTGGACCTTTTGCCCCCTTTCTGATGCCACAGCAACCAAAGTTCTCAATGGAATTTAAATCTTTGAACAACTTTGAAAGAGGCCAACCAGAGGAACAGTCCTGTGATGTTTCACGGAAATTGTCCTTGGAGTTTGGGAGGAGATGATGTTTAAAGCTAAAAGTTAACGCAGGACGGACGACGGACAAAAAGTGATAGGAATAGCTCACCTGAGCCTTCGGCTCTGGTGATCTAAAAACAATAAATTAGAATATAAAAATATTATATGACACCAGTGTATAAAATTATTTATTAATACTATTATTATTATTATTATCATATTTATTTGTGCACAATTTTAAATCTTTACCAAAAATGAAAAAGATATGTTCAATTCTCAAAATCCACTAAAAAACATCAAAATTCAAATCCAAAAATAAGATCACATTCAGTACTTTCAGTTTTCAATACTTAGGAAATACAATCCAAGTTTGAAAGACCCAGCACTATTAGTTATTGAGAAAAAGTAAAAACATAAAACTTTAATGTGGAGCTAAACACAATTTTTAAATATGACTAGGTTAAAAAATACTAACAAATAAAAATAAAAAAATATCCAAATATATGACCCTTAAACCCATTTGATATGCTGAAGTACTTAAGAAATTAAATAAGTGTGCAAAATTTACAAACAAGAAGGCCATCATACAGATGGCCCTGGATCGCTCAACATATAATGTGATTTGTCATGCCAACCACAACAACTCATTTTGCGGTAAGGTAAGCCAATAAAAGAGGCCCAAGAGGACCACAGAACTCAAACCCTATGGTATCTGACTTTTGTCAAGTTAATATGACTTAGAAGGTCACCAAAGAAAAGTTTATGTACTAGCTAGTATTGAACAAGAAGCTATCTATGACTTGAGATTACTTGTTTAACATAGATAATTCATGTGCATTCACTAAAACAGTTGGTGGAGTTCTTATTGGCTGGTGCAATGTTATGAACTTGACAATTTGTTTGTTTGTACAATTGATAAAAGAGTTAGTAATTTAACTAGCAATGCTACACACCTAATATCTAAGCTCTAGGCCTTTTGGTGTCAGACAAGAGGATTTTCAAAGTTTTTTTCCTATGTATCTCTATGTAAAACAGGCGACCCCTAGACAATGCAACAGGCCAAATATCAAAGCTCCAGGCCTTTCGGTTTAAGACAAGAAGATTTTCAAAGGTGTTTTTTTTTAAATCCTTTTTTATTGCCATGGCAATTAAAGTTCTGCCTGGACTTAATTTCTTTGAACAAATTTGAAAGAGGATCACCCTAGGATCCTTCCTACCAAGTTTAGTCAAAATCTATACACTGATTTAGGAGGAGATATTTTTTTTTTTAGGTTTAAACTATAGCCATATTAGGCAAAATAGCCCAGACCCCTGGCAGCCAGGTTTTGTACCATTCAACATGGCTTGAAGGAAACTGATAAAGTTATCCAAGGAACATTTCCACAATATTATTTGAAATATTATTTGGCCAACCAGAGATTTGTATGGATCCAAAGAATTTGAAGGAATTTAGGAGAGGACATTGAGAGTATGCTTCCAAAGTTCATCCCAATTGGCCAAGTGGTTAGGAAGGAGAAGTTGTTTGAAGCAAAACGTTGACGCACACACAACAGACAATTTGCCATGACATAAGCTCAACTGGCTGAATCAACTGGCTTTCAGCCAGTGGAGCTAAAAATTGCTCATAGTGAGCATGAGCAATGTCTCCTTTTGCCACAATGTTTTTATCTCTATTTAATACATATGCTTTTATATATAGAGATTTTCTATATCTTTGCCTAGATGTTTTCCATATCTTTGCCTAGATGTTTTCAAAGTCGTCTACTGCAAATGTGTTGCATGTGGGAAAAGGATAGCACTTACTGTAAAAAGTCCATAGTAATTATTGAGTCGCTCTATATCTTCTGGCACCATCAATTTGTTGTGTTTAACAACAAACTTCTCCCTGAAAAACACAAAACAGATGAACTATATATGATAACTCCTCCCTGAATAACACATAACAGATGAACCATATATGAAATTTTCTCCCTGAAAAACACATAACAGATAATCTATATATGATAACTCCTCCCTGAATAACACATAACAGATGAACTATACAGTCGAACCTCGTTAAACCGGACGCCGTTAATCCGGAAAATTCGCGATCCGGACAAGAAATTCAGGGAACGGATTTTTTATGCTTAATTATTCTCCGTTAATACGGAAATTCGCGTTCCGGAACCGGACAAAAAAACTCAGGAACGGACTGACCATTTACACATATAATCCGTTTCGTTAGTCCGGAAGTCCAAACAGTAATGTACATGACTGTACAGCATACACAAAACATAGACAGTATATATGTTTTTACTCAATTAGTCTGTGTCATTGTTTTCTGTAGTGTCCGTTTGTCCTAAAAGGTGTTAAAGCTGTATACAATGTAATAGCCTAAGGCTGTTCAATTATCTGCAAGCGTGTGTCATTGTTTACTTTGATTAGCAGCCATAAAATAGCAGCTAAATTGTCAAACAGATCTAAACTGATTTTGAGACTATAATTTCGATATTTTGACCCAGAGACAAGTGTAGATCTGACAAAAATAATAAGTTGTTCAATATTTTTATATTTTGACGTTCATTTTTTCAAAAACGTACATGTTTACGTACTGGTTATCTATGTGTTGTAAATCTCATGATAAAGCTTTGCTTAAGACAAACAGTGCAATCTAGAGGTAAATACAATATCGCTGACAGTTTGCAAAACTATTTTGAATGAATTTCCCTCAATTATAATCATGTATCCGCGCAATATCTGGGGAAATATTGGGTCCCATTCTTTGACTCCTATTGTTATGCTAAGACGAAAATTTGGCGTAGGCAAAATAAGAAATCGTTAATCCGGAAGATTCGCAATCCGGACTTTTTTCTCTGGTAACCAAAGTGTCCGGATTAACGAGGTTCGACTGTATATGAAAACTTCTCCCTGAAAAACACATAACAGATGATCTATATATTTTAACTTCTCCCTGAAAAACACATAACAGATGAACTATATATGAAAATGTCTCCCTGAAAAAACATAATGGATAATCTTTGTATGATAACTTCACCCTGAAAAACACATAACAGATGATCTAAATATAATAACTTCTCCCTGAAAAACACAAAACAGATGATCTATATTATGATAACTTCTCCCTGAAAAACACAAAACAGATGATCTATATATGATAATTTCTCCCTGAATAACATATAACAGATGAACTATATATGATAACTTCTCCCTGAAAAACACATAACAGATGATCTATATATGATAACTTCTCCCTGAAAAACACATAACAGATGATCTATATATGATAACTTCTCCCTGAAAAAACATAATAGATAATCATTATATGAAAACTTCGACCTGAGATAAACATAAAAGATGATTTTTCTAATTTTATGTAAACTAGGAATCTGCCGGTGGGCGAGTGGTTAAAGCCGGGGATTTTGAACCAGGCGCCGAACTCGGATCCCTGGTCGAAGCAGTCATGCCTTAGCCAAGGCACATTTCTTAACCTAGAACTGGTTTGTGTACCAAGGGATCATAAAGAAGTGAACTGTCACAGTCGTATAACTGAAATAATATTGAAAAAGTTGTAAAACTCCAATAAAACAAACTATATGTAAACTTTTCCCTTAAAAGCACATATTAGATGATCTATATATGTGCTTTTTCTGTGAAACCAGCAGTGCTGGAGATAAGATGGAGTAAACTGGTCAGTTATTACTCATTTAAACCTCAAGCTCTAGGTACTTACAACTTTCCCACATATATATGCTTTTTAGACAACTGTGAAACTGACGTCTTTAGAAAACTATGTGACAAAAGAAGATATAGCCATAATGTCGTTGTGATATAACTGATATAAGTTGAAAACGGCTTAAAACCCAAATCAAGCAATGTTAACATGTTATTATACTTGACTTCTGCTATACAAACCCCTATACATACCCCCATCAACAAAACCATCTAAATCTTTGCCCACATGCAGACATTTTGATTCATCTGCAGCAACTGACCTTTGAAATCATTGTGGCAAAAGGAAAAATAGCTCAATTTCATCTGTATTACTGAACAATACATTAATTTATAGATTTTCTACCACAATGATATCAATGTCATCTGTTGCAGATTTATTGTATGTGAGGGTTAACTAACTTACGTCATACATATGCATTTGTTGTCTTTGTAGTGATAGAGGGAGAGCAGGGTCTCTGACATGTCGCCCACATTACAACCAAAGTTTTTAAAACTAGCCAATATGTGATGGGTGTTGATGCCTAAATCTGCTGCAATGTCCGCTTTACTTGACTTGGTGGTCTGACGTCTTCTTCTAGGCTGTAATTAGTGAAATAATCATTTTAACCATTGACATGGTATAACTGTAGTGTTAACTGCTTTAACCCTCTCCCATTTGCAGATGCATTTAACTTCTGCACTGTGGAAAAAGGAGAAATTACAAGTCAACATGGAATTGACCCAATTTGTGTACGCAACACACCATCTTCCTAAGATCCAATATGCATACTCAAGTGTGAAAATTAATGAATAGAGTGGAAAACATTGCAGTCAAGTAAATCTTGACAAAAAGGGTGTAACCTAGGACCAATGGAACAGAAGCTTTCTTTGGTTTTTGAAAATATAAAGTGTCCTAGAGCAAGATACTAAACATCTGCTATAATCAGGTATAGCTTTTGAGAAATTCGCTAATGCAATTCAGATAATTAGTACTATCCAAATAAAGGGTCACTGTAATGTGTGATATGTATTTAATCTGTATGGTTTATACAGTATATCTATCTGTATGGGTTATACAGTATATCTATCAGTATGGGTTATACAGTATATCTATCTGTATGGGTTATACAGTATATCTATCTGTATGGGTTATACGGTATATCTATCAGTATGCATTATACGGTATATCTATCTTTATGGGTTATACAGTATATCTATCTGTATGGGTTATACAATATATCTATATGTATGGGTTATACAGTATATCTATATTTATGGGTTATACAGTATATCTATCTGTATGGGTCATACAGTATATCTATCTGTATGGTTTATACAGTATATCTATCTGTATGGTTTATACAGTATATCTATCTGTATGGGTTATACAGTATATCTATCTTTAAGGGTTATACGGGTATATCTATCTTTATAGGTTATACAGTATATATATCTGTATGGGTTATACAGTATATCTATCTGTATGGGTTATACAATATATCTATCTGTCTATCTGTATGGGTTATACAGTATATCTATCTTTATGGGTTATACAGTATATCTATCTGTATGGGTCATACAGTATATCTATCTGTATGGTTTATACAGTATATCTATGGTTTATACAGTATATCTATCTGTATGGGTTATACAGTATATCTATCTGTATGGGTTATACAGTATATCTATCTGTATAGGTTATACAGTATATCTATCTGTATGGGTTATACAGTATATCTATCTGTATGGATTGGATTATACAGTGTATCTATCTGTATAGGTTATATGGTATATCTATCTGTATGGGTTATAGACAGTATATCTATATGTATGGGTTATACAGTATATCTATCTGTATGGGTTATACAGTATATCTATCTGTATAGGTTATACAGTATATATATCTGTATGGTTTATACAGTATATCTATCTGTATGGATTATACAGTATATCTATCTGTATGGTTTATACAGTATATCTATCTGTATGGGTTATACAGTATATCTATCTTTAAGGGTTATACAGGTATATCTATCTTTATAGGTTATACAGTATATCTATCTGTATGGGTTATACAGTATATCTATCTGTATAGGTTATATGGTATATCTATTGGTATGGTTTATACAGTATATCTATCTGTATGGATTATACAGTATATCTATCTGTATGGTTTATACAGTATATCTATCTGTATGGGTTATACAGTATATCTATCTTTAAGGGTTATACAGGTATATCTATCTTTATAGGTTATACAGTATATCTATCTGTATGGGTTATACAGTGTATATATCTGTCTATCTGTATGGGTTATACAGTATATCTATCTGTATAGGTTATATCTATCTGTATGGGTTATACACAGTATATCTATCTGTATGGGTTATACAGTATATCTATCTGTATAGGTTATATGGTATATCTATATGTATGGGTTATACAGTATATCTATCTGT